>OY757039.1:6257935-6451135 GCA_963582015.1 Xanthorhoe designata | reverse complement strand
AGCGCGTCACCTGCTAGTTCGCTGCGCGTTTTACAAACGCGAGGATAGTGTGCATGGGTCAGAGCTTGTGAAAGAAAGTAGTGTGCATAGAACTTTTGTACACTTACATTACTGTTGCGTTATAATGTGGGTATACCTAGAGGCAAACCAAAAGCCAGGCGGGTGGACGATATAGAGGCGATAGAGGGAATGACAAGGATGAGAACGGCACGGGGCCGAATTACAGTTGAGGGAGTAGGCTTATGCCAAGCAGTGAGCTATCCTTACTATATCCTTCATTTTCATTGCTCTGATTTTTCAAGAAGGAGATTTCAAAAATATTATAAATAAAGCGTAAAATATAACGGTCTAGAAGGCACCTATAATCGTGTCGGCCTATGTAAAAATGTCAGCTCCTGGTAAAATGGCATTGTTTGGTATGCGAGGAATTTGCTTCTATGGAAATAGTCAGCAAATTAAACGTTTGCCCTCCGGCAGTCTAATAATATAAACTGTGTTTCTGGTATTTTGCACAATAATGTACACAAAATAAGGCACGCTTTTGGAGCATTGTTTGGTCTTTTAACATTTAGGAATGCGTCTTCACATAAGTTACCTACCTACAATGATAATGACACACTCTGACACAGCAACCGCAAATAATGTTTGGTAGAGATACTCGTAACATTGTATTACACTAAAATTTGGTGTAGGTACCTTTTCAAAGTTAAATTGTGTTTAGCCGAATGAGATAGTGCCTTGAACTTTGACCCGAAGATCGTAGATTCCAATCCCGGGCGTGTATCAATGGATTTCTCGTTTTGAAAAATTTGGAAGACCACTAACTCAATCTTTAAATAGCAAATGAAATATCTTAGTTTAGTGTAATGGGACAAGTTAGCATTCTAATAGCGCAGATGGGCCTGCAACCCGTCACGAATAGAATAATCATGTCTGCAAAATGTGGGCTAGTACCTACTAAATATTAATTTTAATATATTCGTGATTATGTTTCGTTGTTTTGTTCGTTACATCGAATGTCACATTATCTTGTACCTACTTTTTCAAACCAAGAACAGCAGACCATTAAAAAGATGTTTATCTTTACATGTTTATTGAAATAATATCCTCATGAATGTACCGAATTCCATACAGAATGCCTTTTTGTGTCTGTTTACAAACATGTACCTACCTAACGTTATGTTTACGTGTTTTCCATATCGAAGAAGGCTTTTGAAATAATAAACGATTTCCTTCGTTTTATCATGCGAAGAACATGTTTCGGGGTTGCTTTGTCCTAGCCTCATTTGTATCTAAGACTCTTCATATAAGTGGTCTTCATTCGTAGTTTTTATTAATAGTTAATTTATTAGTAGATAGTTACTTATGTTGTTTTAATTTATTTTCCCGCCGTACTGTACTGGCTAATTCAATTTACAGTATTGAGTATCATTAATACTGAATACTGTATTCCATTTACTAAATTTTTATCTTTCTGAAACTCTATAGCTTTTTAACTATACGAATACAAAAATGTCATTTTTGTTTTTCAAATAATAAAACAACATTATGCATGACTTTGAATTAAAAAGAAGAAAACTGTAGACCACAATTTTGATTAAATGCAAAGTTTTTTCAACACATATTTAGCAACTCTAACACTAGTCTAAGCGTATTATGCCGGTCAAAAACGAGTTATAGTTAAATATTTATAAATATTAAATATCATTCACTCGTATTTACAACAATATTTCCAGCTACAGTTACATTAATGTATAAATACTATTAGACAAGCAACTACGAATATAATTAAGATAAGTCAAAACAACATAGTCTTTTACATTTCGTAGACAATCAAATTAATTATGCCACTATATCTAATATCTATACCTAGGTGCTTTAACCTGTACCTAATGAATATATTGATTGAAGCCCTACGGAATATTTGCTACAATTGTAGAAGCTCTACGCCTCTACGATTGTCGGAAATATTCCGTAGGCTCTACGATCTCTTAGAATCTTCAAGTTATACGAGTACCTAATAAAGAATTGTTAACACTGGACAATTTACCAAGCAAGGTACAAAAATGCATGGTTTATTACGTAAAAACTGTTTAGATTTTTGGGTGAACGAAATCTACCAATTTATTAAAAAACATCACATTTTTTCATATAAAATGAAAATAATATTACGGATGTTTCGTACGTAGGTACAGCCATTATCATTATCAATGGTAGGTATTTAAAAACATAAGACTGTTTGAAAATGTTTTTTTAAGTGACAACAGTTATTTGTTTAGTTCTAGGATGGTCAATTATCATTATTCTTCTGTCTATGTTACCACTTTTGTTGTGTTCCAGACATTAGATATTTATAATAAAATGTCTGTTTACAATAAATTGAGGTTCCTTAAAAGGCCAATACATCACACGTTAGATAACAACAACATAACACAAAAGTAAAACAAATCATTATAGTCCCTCTTCAATTTCATTGGTACAAAGGTAAAGTCAAATAAACTACTCAATGTTTAAGCGAACTAATAAAATACCTTTGTTACATTGTTACAAGTTGATGCAAAAACAACAATAATACAAAGGCAATAATAGAAGCTAAGTTAATAAGCACCGGTCCGCATACAATCAAAACTTTCGGCCGTTAAACTGATACAACTTATAGACAAGCAGACTAGACCAGTGCCAATTTCTTCTTTCATCTTCTTACAACTGAGTTTCATTACGAATTACTTAATGTAAACATTTCATTTCAACAGCTTTAAAATAAGACTCCTAGAAACATTTTTTAATTCGGTGAGTTGCTTTCCTTCTGAAATGACTGCAGGTTTCTTGCTAGAGTAGCTGAACCTTCCAAAAAAGGGTAGTGAGAAAACCGGATAACTTAACTGCTGGTCTGCCCCTGTTTCTGTTCCACCACTCGCCACTAAATTGTTTTCTTTCAATCAAGGTACAAATTCGTTGTAAGAAAAAATCTATGCAACTTGTCTAGAGAAAAAGGTCCTTAGTACTTGAAGAGAGAAACAATCAAAACCGGTCCGCATACAATCAAAACTTTCGGCCGTTAAACTGATACAACTTATAGACAAGCAGACTAGACCAGTGCCAATTTCTTCTTTCATCTTCTTACAACTGAGTTTCGTTACGAATTACTTAATGTAAACATTTCATTTCAACAGCTTTAAAATAAGACTCCTAGAAACATTTTTTAATTCGGTGAGTTGCTTTCCTTCTGAAATGACTGCAGGTTTCTTGCTAGAGTAGCTGAACCTTCCAAAAAAGGGTAGTGAGAAAACCGGATAACTTAACTGCTGGTCTGCCCCTGTTTCTGTTCCACCACTCGCCACTAAATTGTTTTCTTTCAATCAAGGTACAAATTCGTTGTAAGAAAAAATCTATGCAACTTGTCTAGAGAAAAAGGTCCTTAGTACTTGAAGAGAGAAACAAACAAAAGAAATGGACATACGGTAAATTATTTTCCCTAACTTGTAAGACGTGTAAACAGCGAATCTGATAGCCATTGACCTACTTACGATAGTGTCCGATTGCCACTCTTCCCGGAAGGCCTTTGTAATCGGGGATAAGAAAACCTCGTAATTACTGTCTTGAGTTAGTGTTATTGGTACTAGGTGTGCGCGAGATGTTAGTGTGAACTTTATGAACTCACTTGCTTCTACGCTCCACTTGCTGACATAGTAGTCGGCAAGTGGAGCGTAGAAGCTACTAACGGCAATGGCTTTTGTGTTTACTACTTTTAAATCTTACGAGACCCAAACTAGAGCATAGCTCAGTGCCAGATTAAAAAGGACTTAGTGCAAATACAATATAAAAGGCTACAGTAACTAAGTCACTGTGAAAAGTGCTTGCACGTTTGCTTGATTATAAATCGCCACGCTCATATAAAAAATATTTACTGAATCAATCTCAAGAAGCTTTTAAGTGACAATAGATTTAACTAAATCCTTCTCTTTTAAAAAATAGTTTAGAATTTTTTTGTTCAACAGAAATGTATAGAAATCTAAAATAATGACTTTCATTAAAAAATCAAGACACAGTAGTGCACTGACAGCAACAAATTGTACAAAGTTTTCAGTTCCAAGGTGGAACAACGTTATTTAAGATTCTGGGGAATGTAATACTTTTAGCCCAGCCTTTACTGCGTAAAATAAAGTTTATATATTTTGGCGATATAATCTGAGTCTGACGTAAATAATGGCACAAGGAAGATATTATAGGTATATTATACGAGTACAATAAAGAGGTGTTTTATTTAGGAGTCAGATAAAGTCATTGATAAAAACAAAACAAATAACACACATAAAACATACATTTGATATGAAATATTCTGAATTCAAAATTATTTAAATCCTTTATTTTAAATCAATGGAATGTCAGTACAATGGAACTAGCACAATCAAACGAAATTCGTCAAATACATTTTCAGAAATGTCTGAAAACATTGCGTGCTTTTACCAACAGACGCCTATTGTTGTAGTATTGTTTGAGAAAAAAGAATCTCGGAATGCCCATATATTATCACTGGCTTTAAAATGTGTAGAACAGACGCGTTAACTTTTATCGGATCCCCTATTTTGTAAACAGTTTAGTTTAACAGGAAACCAGCAAGCGACCAGCAAGCACAAAAATATTATGTAGCCAAACGAGTCCAAAATTTTGCTGAAATGTCGCTTTCAGCTTCAGTAAGTTTGTCGGTTACAAAAATAGTACTAAACTAACACGATAAGTATAGGGAATGATGAAATAGTGTGCATAGGGCACACGAGGTTTTTCGAACGAGCAGTCACTACGCGTTTTTGTGTAGCTAGTCCTGCTAGTTCGCAGCGTGTTTTGGCAGATTGCTTATTTGTATCTATCGGTACAGACACAAATGAAGCGCTTTTGTTTTTTTTTTTGTATTGGATGTGGAGAAGGTAGGTATGCGTTTAAATTTGACGACCTCTGTGGCAAAGTGGGCGAAGGCTCGCCTGAGACGCAGAGGTTGCGGGCAGCGTTGCCATATATACGGATTTGTCCGTATTTGTACGGATTTTGGAAGCCCAATACAGATGATTTAGACATACGGATTTTTAAACGGATTTATGCTACAGGCAGATTCTACTTTACACAGACTCTTCTAAGGCACATGCAGTCGATGAAGAGCACATTTACATGAAGTTTTCATTATTTAAACCATAACTATCATATTTATTTAAAGTCTCGCATGTACCTACCTACTGAGAAATATTGCCGTTGGCGCCACACCGTCAAATGTATGTAATTTCAACCGCGACATCTATTGCTTTTGTAAAGGAACTACGCCACCGATATCCGTTCTAGACACAGATAAAAGAATACTAGTAGTTCTAGAGCAAGAACAAGTAAGAAAGGTATTGAAATGCTTCACGTTATGACACAAAGATAGAGCTGCTAACGTAAATAATTATTATTAATTATTAGTTGTTTCATTTTTATACGGAATTCATACGGAATTTCACTCAGAATTGTAAATACGGATTTTGTACGGACTTTTTGAACGAAAATATGGAATCCATGTCTTATCCATATGGCAACACTGGTTGCGGGTTCGATTCCTGCCGCGGGAGAAATGTTTGCATAATCTGCATATATTTGTCTCGAGTCTGGGTGTTTTCTATGTATAATATGTATGTATTTACAAAAAAAACTGTATATAAGTCAGTCATATCTGGTTACCATAACACAAGCATTAAATTGCTAAGCTTGGGACTAGATGACGCTGTGTGGAATGTCCAAGGATATTTATATTTATATTTAAATTGATACCCTCCTGCCTTGATCCGACACTGGCTGTAGCTGTAGGTAATATACGGTATTAAGGTTTCCTAGGCTATAAAAGTACAGTAGGTATACGATTAGCACCGTATATGCAGCGCATTGTATTGATACAAACGCACCATGACAGCTTGTTTTTAACCAACTTTAAAAAAGGAGGAGGTTCTTTGTTCCACTGTATGATTTTTTTTTTATAATATGTTCATCGATTATTCCGTCAATAGTAAACAGGAAATTCTTTTTTTGTTTGAAAGAGAATACCTACTCCCGAGGTAGTCCCATAAAAAAATGTAGAGGATCAAGTTATAGGCATCAGGTTATATGTATTTTAAAACTAAAAATATTTTTGGTAATATGTAGTATATTATATTTATTTATTTAAAAGTACCTATGAAAAATACAAAGATGCACGGCCGGACAACTCACGATCTTCGGATTGAAAGTCGCGGCACTATCCCACTTGGCCATCGGCGGCTTTGTAAAAAATAACAGAAATGTAAACGTTAGACCACATTTCACACTACAAATCTTTGAAGTCTTCTCGCGAATTCAGAGCCGCAGAGCGAAGAATCAAAATTTATTGCGACGCAGAGGCATTCATTTGAGACCAAACTAAACATAAGGGTGATTAATTGGCCTTTGTTTCTCTTAATTAAAGCCTGCTTGATGTATTCGTTTGTTTGTTGTAAGGTTTTAAAGCTGAAACATAATTAACCAAATTATGCATAAGTACATACTGTATATCTATTACTTGACATTAAAGTAGATACGTAACTAATACGTAATACTTATGTATTTTCTTAAAAGTATTTGTAACATGATTTTTAGAAACTCTAATTTAAAAGGTATTCTTTTTCAAATAAATTATTGTTTAGACACTGTTTTGAGGACATTACCTAAGTATTATAAAAGTACACGGGAAATTACTCACGTAAAATTATCGTCGATTTAGATACCGACAATGTTTCGATTCTTCCGGAGAATCTTCATCTGGGTATGAGTGTGGTCACTCCTCGCGGTCGCGTCTCACACTATACGTATTACCTAAGTACTTACCTACATTTTTCTTTAAACAATATTCATAATATTTTTGGTCCATGATGATCATGCAATTTCAATTCTTTATATTTATTTATTTTAAAATCATTATTTCCTTTTCCTATTACTGTAACGAGTTGTTTCGTATAAATTGTTTCGTAAGTACCTAGTAATGTACAACACTGCTTTTGAAACTGCTCCTCACTAGGCTAAAGCCTGTATAGACGAAATAAAGTAGAGGGAGTATGCTAAAGTATAAAATTAGAGGATTTTAAGCATTTCCAAAATGAAACATTGTGTTCTGTATATAATGATATAAGTACTTACCACCTTTACGCCCAGCTATTTTCCCCTAGGTACCAGTTTTTCACCATTTCAATCCACTCTCGCCGTAAATATCAAGTTTGGTTTACCACAACTTCTTTTTTAGGCCTGTCTGTTAGAGAGCTTAACCAAATGATAGTAGTGAAGAGGTGATAACCACTTGTATAATTTATAATTTTAGTGCATAATTTGGTGTAACAATAAAGAGTTTTCTATCTATCTATTCTATCTATCTAATTAAAGACGATTTAAAGAACCTACGGCCTTTTCAACTATGTTTTAGGCTAAATATTTTCTACCACAATCTTCATTTAAATTCAAAGTTTCCCTTACAAAAGACAACAGGAAAATTCTAATTAGAAAATACTTAAAATAGAACAAACAGACTTTTAACCATTCCACAAAATTCTAGGAGAAATAGAGAATTGGTCACGGAAAACGTAGACGTTGTTGTTATAAGTAGGCACAAAACGACCATGCTCCTTTCCAAACCACACTATCAAAAGTGCTTACCCAAAAATATTGTTGGAAATGGTTCGTAACACTTAACTACCTTGTTTTCAGCAAAAAATACATTGTCCTCATTATATAAATACAAAATTGAAATATTAATTACAAAATTTATTTGGCTCAAAAGATCAGCATTGCCATCCAGCGCGGCAATGCTGCCAGTGTCTTGGGCACGCTTCCGTCTGGCAGTGGTTTGGATCAGTTGAGCTACCTATAGATCGTTTGTAACGATCCTTAGGTGGCTCAACTGGTTCTAATTGTATTTTGTACAGTTATGTAAATATGTAGTAGTTTAGTTTCTGTAAATAAATTATATTATTACAAAATTCTGCTGTTAATTAAAATTAATGCAGCTTTTAATTTCAGGATCTTTGACAAATAAACCGTAATAAGGTTCCAGTAGGTACCATAGTTATTATTGTCCATGTGAAATGAATTACATCATACAACAATGCTTTACGTTATGAGCACATATACCAGAACTTCTTTTAAAGATGTATTGTACAAACAACTTCTATTTGTAAAAATATAGCATTCTCACTGAACGGTCTATAATCTCTTTCAGAGAGTAATAGCAGGTCATTTAGGTATTACTGTAGTACGTCCACTGAAGATTAAGTGTCGGTTTGTTTGTAACCTTTACTTAAAGAAAGCACAAAGTACAATTAAACCGACACTTTATAGTCCATTGAGCCTACGTGGAGGATTTACAGGGAGGGCAGAAGTTTAGGCAATTTAGTGGTCTCCCACTGCATCGTGGAGTCAAATACCTACAATCGAAATGTTGTAGGTCCGTTCCAGGAATTTTAATTAAAGATTCATTTGAAAAATAATATGTGTTGGTATTTTAAAAAGTAATGTGTTAAGAAAAAAATCTTTATTATAGAAGAAATTGTAATTACCTCCGCCTTATCTTTTTGATGGACCATTTTGATGCCTGCTCTCACAGTTTGTAATCTAAAAAAAATTTTCTTCAAAATTTGTATTCTTGACACGGTATAGAACTCAGGAAGGCTCACACTTAGTCGTTCTTTTTTTAATTACAAGTTTGTAACAGGAAAACGTCTGCCTTCCGAGTCTGAAAATTTTTCCTGAAATCACAAAAAAGGGCACCGTGGAAATCCGTTTCTTCAAATAATATACCTATGGAAGTAGTAAAAACATTACAAATTGTTAAAAAACAACATGACAAGCTGCAAGACCATCGCTGCTAATAACAGCAGGTAGGTATTTACTAATAGTACAAACTGAATGTGCTGGCTATAACAATAACACAACCTAAACTCAAAATTTTAGATAACAATGACCCCGCGTGAGCGACCTTCCAAATATTTCCCAATATTTTGAAAACTTTACATGTTTTAAACGTAACACAATACGGTTGAGTTTTCAATGCTTTACGTCAAGCTGAAAATAGTCTTTATGGTTTGCGAAGGGCTTTCTTGTGATGAATCCTTAGCAATAAATAAAGGAATACCAACTTTAAAAGGTTTAATATCAAAGTTACTAGGTATTATTTTCTAAAATTGGAGTACTGCGTGAAAAGTTACACTGGATATGTCCAAAAGTGGATCCACTATGTTCGTCGAAATTAAATGTAGGATGACAATGGCGTAACTTTGGCTCTCTCAAGAATGTAATAAGCGAAAAATGTGTTTCAGGATAACCTATAGGAAAAGGGAATCTATAAGTTGCTGCCTATCCTTGCGGTGAAAAAAGGTGTAAATTGATCTGTCTTTGTATGTATGACTCTACTCGTGGTATGCTAAAGAAGTATCACTAAAATTCAAATTCAAAATAAAAATATTTGGAACAAACTAAAAAGTATGTGTAGTAAGGTCATAAATGAGTAAGGTCAACTCTGGCGACGAAGTTTTTAGGCCGCCTAAAGGCCTTCGTCATGGCTAAAGGTAAAAATCCGTTCAGAAGTTTTTGCGTGAGAATAAGTAAAAAACATCTATTGTATATATAACATCTATATTAAACATACAAATTTTTGCATTTTGTAGGATTTCACCGTACCGATACATACCGACTGAAACCAAATTGTTTTCTGGAAACCTATAAAATGTTTCCCACGACACATGTTCTTTCTCTGTAGCAATGTCGCAAGCAAGAAGCAGGTATGTAGGTGCTTTATTTCTCGAGAGAATGGCATTTTTTCCTTTTATCCTCCAAATTCGCCGTTTTATCAATTGGAATCCACAAATGCGACTGAGCGTATTATAAAATGTAGGTAATGTCTGTCTATAGTCAGCAATATTATAAATAGAAATGGTAATTTTGCAATATCATCGACGGTGGATTGAATGCAGTAAAGCTACCAAAACAACTACTGCTACATGTAGTAGGTAGGTACTATATAATATTAGTCCATTCTCATCTGAAGTTCAGGCTCAGTGCGAGCAATCGCGCAGCTAATAACCATGTCCAGATTAATTAGGTTTCTCTGTTTACCTAGCTGCCTAATCAAAGGCAATACTTCAATGACGTTGACGTATTCTGGTAATGGTTTTCACGATAGTTGTTTTATCGTGTGCCATAAGTACTGTAGGTAGGTAATTGATCTAGGTTCAGATTCTTTAGTAAGTCAGCATGCCTTTTACGTAGGTAAATTTTTAACAGATAAAACAAAACATAGTCCATATTTCTACACACTAGTAATACACACAAATATAAAAAGCGATAAAGACCACTGAGATAAGCAGACTGCCGACTAAGTAAGACTTAGGTACTTACTGATGATTCGGACAAAATTGATTTTAATATTTTTTTACTGATGATTCGGACACCATCAAATTATTGAAGCTGTTGAGTACAGTCAGCCTGAAAACAGACGGTGTTTTTCGCGTTTAAAAAAAAACCTAATTACCTACCGTCTATCCATTTCGTTTCTGTGACATAAAGGCTGTGTCGCCGTTTTTTATCTGACAGTACAATGCAGATATTTTTAATGGGATCTGAATCAAAAATATTAAAATCAAAGGGTCAATTGGGACGTTGCGCCCCAATATATTTTGTCCAATTCGACAGCAAGCCCTAAGTAAACTAAAAAATAAGTGTCCGTTACGATAGCGTACCATACCATTTTTTTTATGCCCAAAAAATAGTGCACAAATAGTGCATAATTAGTGTAAAACTGAAAAAAATAGTGCCTCTTTGGTTCAAGAAATAATGACCAACGGGGCAAAAGTTTGTGCGATCTGAAAGATTTGTTTCGGGTTTGAGCGGTACCATGGTACCCACTTAATTTCTGAATCCTAATATGAGATCAAACAGTGTGTGACTGTTAGTTGTTTGTTACTGAAGCGCTCGTGGCGAAGCTTTCTAAGACGTTCTTGATAGATCGTCGAAGTTAATTGGCCACTTGATCATACGAACGAACGAACGATCGAACGTTACTTACATACAACCCATACGAAGAAGTAGTTTTGCAAAAAAAATTACTATTAGGTATGTAGGTACTAATATTTTAACCGATACTTTAACGAAATTTATTTGATACAAACCACGGAAGGGCCATCTGTTTATGGTTAAAAACAGTGATATCAATTTTCAGATAAATTTTATCAGCAAATACAATAAAGTAACTGGAGATATTATCCGAAAAGCCCTATATTTGCGAAAACAGAGGGTCACATTTATATGAGTAATGACCGTCGACACAGGACCCATACATTCAGTTAAGACAAGCTATTATCACATATTTATCGGCGTAAATTATGGAATAGTCGATAATCGGAACTAAGAATAATTCACAATCTAATGTACAAAAAAAATCAGGAAAGCTTTTCGTGCTTCCTTGCAGGTGTTTGGGGATTACAACATTTTGGTATTTTACGATATAGCCTAGGTAATATAGAACAGATTTATTGAAGCTGCGTAGTAGTTCTACGTAGCGTAGCCTTTTGATGAAATCTATGAATAGGATTCCAAATTGATTTGTGTTGTTTGGCAAACATTAGTTAGGTAGGTACTGAAATTATCTCATTATATACAATACTTAAGTGTTTGCTTTCATGCAGCATCACGATTGCAAATGCTAACTGAAACTTCATTAGTGCTATTTGTCCCATAAAACACTGTTTTTACGATAACTCGTCTATTTTTGAGTGTGTCGCGTACATTACTTGACCTTGACCGTCCGAAGTGGTCTGTCCATTACGTTTACGAGATGTCTTTACATTCTCGACACAGTTTGGGGCAATTTGCGGTGTTGCCGTGACGTGGTACTATTTGGGAACGGTCGAACGGTGAGATAAACGCGCCACTACGTGCGAAACTGCCGAGGGTGTGTCGACCCGATAACACACAGGGTGTCCGAGACCAAATATTTCAGGATTTACCGAAACAGATTTGCAATATTCTCGTTGGCCTGTCTAACTCTTCATTATAAATTTCGTTATGTTGGGATAGCGATGACTTGCACCTGATCTGAGTTGGTTATTGTTGTTATTACCTGCCTTTATCTGGTGTTACTTGTAAGGTTTTTTTCTGGTGTTATTCAGGTTCAATAGAAACCATAGAATTAACTCCCGAGCGGAGCGAGGGATTTAAGGCTAGAATCCTGAGTACGAGGGGTTCAAGATCGCCCAAGACAAATATACATTTGCCTGAGATGCATACACTACTTTTTATACTTTCTGCGAGGCAATTGAAAATTGAAATTAATGACTGTTATAGGTAAAGAAAGTACATAAAGCAAAGACTTTGTACATAAAGGTGGTTGCATGCGTCAAACTGTTTAGATGCAATGAGATTTTATTCTGAGTTAGTCTGTATGTTATTTTTTTTGCACTGCCTACAAATTAAAAAAAATGAAAACTTGAAAACATTTTACGAAATTCATTAAAAATAAAATCCCATTGCACCTAAACATTTTTGAAACCAACCTCGATCAAGCACGACTACATGGGTTGCATTTCAAATAACTTTACTCTCTTGGGGAAGAAATATATTCCATACAACATTATGAACCGGCTAGCTAGACCGTGGAGCTGTAATGATAGGTACTTACTTTAGAAAAGGTTTGCATGACACATAATATGCCATTGACGAGCAGGTAATATAAAAACAATATAGTATCTATAGAAACAAGCATTTTAACTTGAACAGTGGTATCTGATTAAAAACAAATTCCATATAAACAAATCCGGCAAAGTAGGTAGTAGGTAAGGTATGAGGCGTACAGCCAAATAAGTTGTACAGTGCCCGAGAGCTCGCACCAAAAATTTAAGGATTTACCGAAACAGATTATCTCACGCTAGCCTAACTCTCCTTTATGAAATTTCGTTAGGTAGGTACCTGTCGGGATAGCGATAACTCGCACCTGATCTCAGTGGGATTATGTATTACCTTTTTCCGTTGCTGCTAATAAAGCATATAGTTTATTGAGCCTTTATTAAACTAGAAAATAAAAATCGATAATGACTATATCAAAGAAAACACAATAATAACGAAAGTAGAGGCCTAGTCTCCTGTCAAATAAGTTCTATAGTTAATTTTCGGGTGCTTCGAAATGTTGCTGGATAAACACCCTATACAAAGAAGACAAAGCTGAGATATTTTTGCCGTGGCACCGATTAAATGGCTGAAAAGGTACAGCTCGTCTAATAGTTAGTACGCACTCAGCGAAGGTCAATTGACTTTGAAAATTGGATGGGTTGGCTACGACGCTGCGACGATTGGGAGTATTGAAGTCCCTTAACCTTTAAAACGCACACGTCTGTAATTAGATAAAATTCCTTCCTTGTTTTAGAAAACCTACTTGGTAAGATTTAATATAAGATTTTTATACACTCATCCATACAAATTGATGGATGTTAATGCTATTAATATATAACTAGCACTCTCTCTTATGTCTTTGCATCTCTACTAGGTAGGTATATGGTTCCATACAGCGTAAGGCAATCTTTACCTAATAGTGCTTGGTAGGTACCTATGGTGTTTGGAAACCATCCTCTCAGCTTAGCCGGCCATATCCACATCAAAGACATTTGGTCAAAACGTGTGGGGCTGACTAAGCCGCGGGTTTCCTCACAATGTTTTCCTTCACCGTTTAGAGCTCGTGTTATATACATTTTACCAGACATCCGGTTACTATAACACAAGTAGTTTAGGACTAGATGACGCTGTGTGAAATGTCTAAAGATATTTATTTATTTGATGTAATAAACATGATCTATGATGGCCTGAGAACGTTAATTATATGACAAAAAAACCCACCAATCACAGAATGAATCTGGAAATTTTTATTTTTACAGAAAATACCTATAATTTGTAATTCACATGGACCAAACAAAGTAAGTAGGTACGTATATAAATTCTAGAAAGATGCGGTCGGTGAACAGTAAAATTTATAAAACGCTTTTAATTTAGGTACCTTTTGTTTAGGTAGGTAAGTAGGTATTAAAGATATTAAACATTATATAATCAAAACACTATTAGATTACTTTTGAAACACATTAAATTCGTGGAATCCATAAAATAAGTTGGAAAGACTCAAACTCTCATTGTGAATCCAACTTATAAATTAATAAATATACCTACTTAATTGGACATTCATACAGACAATTAGTATCAAGCTAAGCAATTTGTGTACCTAATGGTAACCAGATGACTTATAGATATACTTCTTATATAGGTACATTTCTTTTTTGTACATTCTTGCATATTATACTCACATAGAAAACACCCCTAAACTCAAGACAAGTATTTGCAGATTATACAAACATTTGTCCTAGTGCGGGATCGAACCCACAACCTTCTGCGCCTCAGGCGGGCTTTCATCAACTACGCCGCAGATGTCGGCAATTAAAACACACAAGTCTCGTGTGAATTGAAACAAAACAAACATAAACTTGGAAATATCTGCTACTTTAAAAAACTAAATAAGAGTTCAATTTATAAATGTGTTATGCCATGAAAAGCACGCGCGCATTTCTATTTGAGCATACCACAAATACACTTCAGTAACGAACGTTTAGTGCATGCTTACAGAGCGTAGTCAACACTTCTTTGTACTGGTTTCTGAACAAAATCCTAATAAGCTAGTTATACGAACTAGCCTGGAATCTGCTGGGGACGGCATTAGGTATATTGAATTCTAGGGGAATAAAGGCAGGGATGGATGAAATCTACCATGTGTTTACCTACCATTTTTTTAACAATACAGTTTGTGTTTTAGGCTTAATAACCTCAGGTACTAATTTATTTAACATTTCTTTATTTATTATTTTACAAACCAGCAATCGGTTTATCTAAACAATTTTTGAAATATTACCAATTTGTATAATATGTATGCTGTTACTATTCTGAAATGTGTGGTTCACAGTTCACAACATAAGTGTCAGCTTCAGCCGCTAGCAGTTGCTCAAGTGCATAGAATTGTCGAAGATAAATTCATATCAAATATGACATACATTCTTAAACGAATTAGTGATATTCCTTAGGTATATCAGAATTTAAATGAACGATCTAAAATCAGCATTCAGGAAATTCACAAAGGAATGGAAGGAACGCTTTAGATATCATACATTTAGACAAATTCAATTTGAGTATTCAAAGCTACCGTTTGTTTGTGCAGTAGATTAACTCAGTAAGGTCTGAATCTGCCCAAATTAAACTTGAAAGTAATTAGTTCGTGCTCTTAATATTTCCCCAAAGCTAGGAAACGTAATCTACCTGCATAATCTTCGGATTGCTATGTGATTGCCATATTGTGTTACTGCCTATACTGGATAAACTTACATAATTACACCTGAAGAAACTTGCTTAGGCTCCATCCCAGTGCACTGCGGCGATAAAACAAAACAAGGTAACTTTGTATCTGTAGAGACTAGTAGAATTGTAAGATTCTGTAAAGACTCTTTAAAGACGTTCAAGGGGGTAATTGGAGCAAAGACATATAAACAGTTGGTATAAGATACATTTTGTGGTAGGTAAGCGTCTTATTTCTGACTGCTTGCAGAAAGCTTTCTTGAATAGTCGCGTATTTATGAATGCTATTTGATTACCACAATTTGTTTTGTCCATAGTTTGAGTGCTGTACACAAACATACCTATAACCAAAGACGATGAATACATTATCTTTGCTATAACAAAGCAACGCCACAGTAGCTTTCTTTACAGTGTTTTTCAATTTTAGAGTAGTTAACTGTAACACAAAAAGTAGTAAGGTACTTACTACTCCTGTAACATGGCCCTAAGACCTAACCCCTTTGTAAGATCAAATTTAACAACACAAAATTATACAATAATTCTGTTTTCAGTATTTGCCGTGGCCACAGAGCTAAAGTGCTCCAACCTGAGCTTTGTAATTTGCACTCTAAATCTAGGCAGACTAAGTTTCAAAAGGCTTATCGCAAAGCAGTCTCTATAGAGACAGAAATGAATTTCATTTAGATGTTTTAAGCAAAGTCTCTGATACATAAATGGGAAGCACTTTGTTTGCCGGCCGTTTATGAAATTCTAACTGCCATGCTGTTATCTTTTATGAAAAATTCCTTGGGATGGAGGTTTTTTACACTTTACCCTTTTATTGCGGAAACCAACAGTATAGCAGGTCAACTTGGTAGAAAATATTGTGGGGTGTAACAAGGACTTTATTTTTATTAAAAAAAAATAATTCAATTTTCCTTGAGAATTGACGTCTTGTCTCCACTTTCCCGTTACGTCTAAAATATAACTTCAGGCTCTCGAATGTTTTACAGGTGCTTAGTCAATTTGGTGGGCGTCTGGGGTCTGCTTTTGTTCCACTAAGCAATAAGTTACGCATTATGATAATAAGGTTCGAAGTCTGCAAAAAAGGAAAACTTTACCTTACAGTACCTACCTACGCCTCATTATTGAGTTTTAAGTAATTAGATAACACCTTGAAAAATAATTAAATGAATGACATCAAACACTACTTACCTATTAGGTATTATTTTTTATTATTTTATCCGCTTTTAGTTTGTAATTAATAAATATGTCATGTAAGGCAAAAACATATTTCCAGCTATCGACAAACTACAAATAATGAAACAATGGACAGCCTTATCATATTATCAAGGAAAAAGTAATCCTGACAATCTTTAAATGAAGAGGACACTGTTTCTCACTTTGCAAATGTACCTCTAATCATTATCATAGGCATTAGGCAGCTTGACCTAGACCGTCATTTTACGTTTCATCTGGGGAAAACGGTTTTGGCCATCTATCCTCCGACCACCCGTGATCCATATAATGTTCGTCAATTACTCGTAATTGGTATACCTAAATGCGAAAGTGTGTGTTTATTTGTTCTCGTAGAAATAGTCATTAGACCAAACTGATTAGGAAAAAACTAAAAAACCTGCTATACTTATGTAGGAAATGTTCTTATATTTTACTGGCTAACTCTGGTGGTGGAGTTGACTGCCTCCGGCACCGTTCGTGACCAACATTCAAGACGGGACCGACGATGTATTTTGCCCTCAGAAGCATGGCAGCGCTCAGCTGTCAGTGCCACTTGGCCATTCAAACTATCAAGAATGTTTAAGTTCAGAGTCTGCACTCAGACATGAGTTTCAGGCTGAGAGACAGGATTCACGCTTATGTATGGAGTATTGGCCTCTGAGTACGAGCCGAAGATGGCTATGGTTCGAGTACCTACCTACTTCGTTAAACTGTGATGATTTTTAACCAGGTTTGAAAACAAAAGTTTTAAATGCTTGGCAAACAAATCTCGTTTCTTTGTTCTTAATATCTAATGAAAACAGTATCTAAAGTTGCTACTTTGTCAATCTGTGACCTTACTTGGGCAGCCGGATATTCCCCTCTTCCTTGTTTACATTCTTCTCAGACAAACAGAATTGCCTTCAACAAACAAGTTAGCTGTCACCTCATCAGATTGTTATGAACTCATTGTAGGCTTCGATCAAAGCTTCGATAGGTACTATTACTTCATATTGGAATGATTTTATCTGGATTATAATTTTTTCATTCAGTCAATTGTTTTTTACTTGATATTATATCCATAAAGTTTATTTTAAAATAGTAAAGTAGTATTTAGCTTCAACATATTATAAATCAACATGAGAAACATGTTTCGAATGCTTTACCCGTTATTTTACTACATACTAGGAGTTCGACATTATTTTAACAGTTTATCATGAAGTTTTCATCTCGGAACAGTTCCCAACATAACCCCTGGCGTCGAAGCACCTTAATCAGTTCATAACACTTAAAAATAATGATGCACTTTATTCCTGCAAACTCTCTAATGGTCTTTAGTATGATCTCATTTTACGACAAAACTTACCCTCAAATCGGGCTCGAATAGTCTTTGAAAACATTGGTTAATAAACTGGCGTGTCGTGCCGAACTTATTGTTAGTTACCCAAAATGCTAAGGTGTTTAATCGTATTTAGATTTCGATACATAGATACTTACATTCAATGATGTTTTAAACAGTTAAAAACTTAATTGAAGTACTCACTATGGAGTAAAAGAGAGAAAAAAATTCACCCTCGTTAGCCATAATCTTTCATGGTACCCAGGGAGGTACCCTGAAAAATTATGTTTTTTACTATTTTATTCTACCACTTTGGCAGCGTCGTCATTAATGTATCCCAAGCAGAATTACAGTTTTCTAGTATCAATAGTCTTTGAGCGAAGCCGCGGACGGACATGGCGAAACTTTATGGGTTCCTTGTTGACTTCGGAACCATAAAAAATAGAAATGATGTAGGCAAATAAATTAAATAAAACAAGATTGTTCGATTTAAGTAATTTATGTAAGTATGGAACAGGGTAGTACACAAAATTACAGTTTATGAAAATGGTCGCATACAGGCTCTGTAAGGCTGAGGCTGCACTCATAAAAAGCGTCAGGAAATAATTTTAAAAAAATCGCAGCAAATTTCGTATTTTTACGTAAAAATTATCGTATTTCCGTATAGCGGTCACGTAGTACAGCCTCTACCGAAATATCGGAACCAGCACCATCGAATTTTTCACGTCGTAGATAAAATTTTAAACTGAAATCGATAGCCAGTCATGCATACTTTCGGAGAAATACGATTCGTTATCATTTGTGAAACTGGGTTATTAGAGTTAACCTATTTTCGACACTGACGAACCGTTTTATTTACGTCCTCATTTCTTCAGGCAGAAAACTCCCGGCAAACAAATCATAGTAGCCGGGTTTGGATATTCATTGTGTCTATTTGAATAAATGACAAACGGCCATGTTCGGCCGTAGACCATTGAATGGTGAGATACGAAACTATGACAATTTATCACAAAGCTTTCGGATTTCGTATTACCGCGCTTTGTTACCGCGGTTTTGAAGTTTTCTTTAGTGTAAGTCTTTAGTGTTTTTTTTGTTATTTCCTCAATTTCATTATTGGCATTTTCTTGGAAGACTTGAAAGAAGAGCGTATTTAAGTTTACACAATCTATCAACATTTTGATTTGTATTTTCTGTTGACGTTAAAAAGATATTATAAATAATATTTATACTTAAGAGCGGTCAACCCGGCTCATTTTTCATACAAACGCTCGTACGTGATTATGCCGTTGTAACAGATCTTTCTTTTAAACTTTTGGACTAATAGGTATCTTGTGCGCTATATCTAGGTTTCTATCGAAACTAAAAATCAAAATTTTGAGAAACAAATTCAGTATAAGCTTCCAAAAACCTGCTTTTAGCATAAATTTTACCTGAACTTTGGCCGTTCATAATGTACTCATAAATTGTAAAAGTAAAGAAAATATTGTCATAGAAACCTTGCAAATCTTATGGAGATTCTAAATGACTAATATTTATGTTACAAACTTGTAAGGCTTACTGAAAAACACGTATTTCCTGGACACCTTTTTATGAAATTTCCGCACACTATTTTTCGAGTGAGCGAGTGAGCGGCGAAAGTACCTACTGAATGCCGAGCGCTGAGGCGCTATCTCTCTTTTTTCGCTTTGCTTCTTTTTCTAGCATTGCGCTGGATGAAACAACAAGCTTTTCAGCTATGCCCGCGTCGATGATAGACGCACCGGGAAGGGCCACCTTAACATAACAAATTAGTTATATTTTCCTATACATTTTCAAAGTCTTTTCAAATATGGAACATCAAAATCCTTCCTTGGAGTAAAATGAAAATCATTTTAATGTAGGTTACCTACCTACCTTGACAACATAACATTGATAAAATTATCCTATCTATGGTTTTATTTCATAACAATCATACCATATGCCGATAATATCTATTATTTACACAAACAATACTAATGATCTGTGCTTAGCACATACTCATGAAACATTTAATTCTATTTAAACCCTATAAACACCCATTGCTCTAAATCTATTAAAATCATGCAACACTTTTCAACAATTAATTTAGTTTTTTTTTTTACTCTATTACATTTATAAATTACATAATTATTTATACTACTCAACAAATGGTTCAAAGAGTCTTAACAGCAGGTTTCTCGAACGCAGATCATCTGCAAAAATAATTTTAGAGATGATCTGCGTTCGAAAAACCGGCTTAACCTATAAAATAAAATAAAAATTACCTAACTGTTGAACGAGACCTTGGCCCAGCAGTAGACACACCAGGTTAAATAAAACTTGAACTTTGAAAATACACATGTTGGTTTATTAGCTTCCTAGGTCTTGATGCATGATGCAAAATTTTTGCTTTTAGTGTTAAGAATTAGGGACCAAGAGATATCTGGTGATTTAAATATAACCCTGTATAGTAGACCTAAACCCTTATGTTACAAAATCCACGAACGTATAACGTATGCTTTAACTTGTCTTATGTAGGTACCTACACAAATTTTGGTTTATCGATGTGATATTAACAGCGGACTCTGTATTAAACAGATTTCTCTATAGACCGTGGACTCCAATGGTTTACTTAGTTTTATAAGATTTGATGAGCAAAATAAAATAATTTTGAGCTGTAGCATAAGAACCGTAATCCTCATTTTGCTTTTCTTAGCCTCCATCGTTTTACCATACCTACGTAGTATCTCTACCTAATCTGTGGTTTTACCGTTCCTTCCTATTTTATTTGACAGATACGAGCATTTGGATACGAGAGCGATACGTAGTATCTCTACCTAATCTGTGCGAGAGCACGGCGCGGGCATCTCAACCAGACTTTTCTTTACGAGTTTCTTATTAGTGGTTTTATAGTTTTATTGACTCTTATTTCTGTTTTATTGTTCCTGTGTGTGTTTTTATTATACTTTTTACATTTTACACTGTGTTTTGGACTCACTACAAACCCCCTTGGAGCTAGCTAGCCGGGCTGGCGCTAAACTATTAGAGAAATTTTGAAACATTCCGTCACAGATGCCATAATCAAAAGAAGAAGAAAAAGATGCGTAAATTTGTCGCATTCGTTTTCGTTAAATGACAGTCCGGTATCATTCTCTTATTTTCCTACGACCAATATTATTTTCACTTTTTTCTGTGCGAGTTCTTCTACGGTAGGTATTCTGTACCTACTGTATCTAATATCTGCATATCTTACTAAATATTTAAATTTATGAGGGATTTATTTTCATAATAAATTACGTTCGTTTGGTTAAGCTCACAAGTCACTCCACTGATAAGCACACAATCGCGATCTGTTTTCAATGAAGAACGAAAAGTTTCGTTATTATGAATTTGTGGTAAGTATCAGATTTATTTTCACTAATTAAGCCGAATTAGAAACTCGAGACCTTGTACAAAGAAAAGGATTACAATAACAATATTGTTAAGGAATCAACAATCATGTTTTATGTACTTTTACCCCCTTATGCATATTGGTTTAGTAAACCTACTTTAGCAAAAACGGATATTAAATCTGTTGCTATCTCTTTTCATTGACTTAAGAGTAACAAGAAAAAAACATTCTTTAAATCTAAGTATATTAAATTGACAAATCTTTATGAATAAGACCGTTAGAAATTATTAAATAATTAAAAGGCTGTAATACGTAATAATTTATTTGGAATTAATTAGGAAAGTTATTTCCTTATTCTGTGATAGCAGCGGTAGGTAAACAATGTTATTTAAACAAGTTTTAAAATTCGTGAATAAAAATATTTTCTCTCAAATGATCTGCAAATGATTTGTATATCAGAAACCTCGTAATCAAAATTTAATTAATTTCCTGTTTACTCTGAAAAGCAACCCCATTTGAAGTTATGTAATGTTGAAGTTACATCAGTTTCTTACATAATAACGCTGTTTTCATTTCGAAACACGCAATAAATACTACTATATTTCATTTCTGAGTTAAAAACTAAAATTTGAAACATAAAATAGTGTCAGAAATAGTGCCAATACCACTAAGACCACTGTAACTTATTTATTATAATCAGTTCACTGCAATATCAGAGTTGAATGTACTTACAAGCAAAACGGTTGTAAGTTACAGGTAATTTGAGATAAAACTGAGGTATGATTAATAGATCCGCGGATGAGTAATGGCCGGCGCGTGCCGATGATTCTACAACATTTAGGGTGAGACGAACCTAATCCCTTTAACCAACGTCTTTGTCTAAGAAGGTACACGCTGTACGATAATAAACCGTGAGGTGTTACTTGCCGTCCCGCAACTGTGGACTCTTATTGTCTTGCTAAGCTTTATCTGAACTCGTCTCTAATATTCATAATTTGTCAATTTAGCAAGAGTTTTCAGATTTTTTTTTCTTGTTATTCACATTTCAATGAAAAGACATGGCGACAGTGATTATAATCGCTTGTGAACTAGGGAGTTTAACTGTTCATTATGAATAACAGGGTTTGTTTTGTTTTTTTTTTTTTCAAAATACTTGTAGGTACCTAAGTACTTACATTTAGCTAAAACAGTTTTTTAACCTTAGCACCTAGAATTTCTTCATTTTTCTTCCAAGTCATTCGCGGAGGCCGGAATTTATCAGTTGGCCCCTGCACTTCCATTACCTATTTACATTATCACAACGATCACTTCTGCAACTATCAAAAGTTTGCAGTCACTGAACTGTGCCGAGAGGGAGGCCTCTAGACGGTTGTGTCTCAGGTGAGTCCTCCATTACTACAGTGAGCGAGCATGTATGTCGCGAGTTCTTCGCCCGTGAGTTCGTCGTCCACTTCCCGGAGACTCGAGTTGGAGATGCTGCGGGGAGACACGTAGGAGTCCGACGCCTCATAGCGCCGCCACGAGTTGTCCCAGTAGAAGCTCCCACTCGGAGACTCATTCACTATGGAGAGGTCTCGTCGGCTGTAACACTGCAAGGGAAATATTTTGCTAGCCTTTATGTTACACATTTTCAAGCTTTTTCAGGAAGTTCTAACTAATTATGCAATTAATTAAGTAGTGTTTTATTTTTTAAAAATGCTTAATTTGTTATGTACCTACCTAATTAAAAGTATAATGCACAATTAATGATAGGTAGACCATTTATCGAATGAGTTTATTTCCGTTCTTCTGAAAATTAAGGTTTGTCAAGGTGTTGTAACCCTATTTCAACGGTACAATGAAAATACACAGATTACTCGTTGTATTTTATACTAATTGTTTTGTATAAAAATGTTGTAGCAAATACAAATGGAAGGTTTTTAAATGCAAATTATTAAGGATTACAACCAATTCCCACACACCAAGATAATTACGATTGTTATTAATTCAAAAACTATGCAATTGTCATAAATTGCACAAACACTTTTGGAGCTACAATTGAAACTGCGTTGCAATAAATTCGGAAAGGCACTCGCAATAAATCGCGACTAGCTAATCCGTACTGCGATCACAAACACTCGGTATTTATAAACCGAGCCTAAAGTATTTGGTTGAGCAATTACGGCTGAATTTACTTGGTTTCAGTTTTCAGTTTTACGAGTTGTTTGAGAATATCAAAATAAAAATACCGAATTGAACAATCATAGAGTGCTGTCTGAAATAGCTTTTACCAAAACATTTAATTCAACCAACACGTTACTAGAGACAATACCACGATAACACAAACACACCATACAATCATAACGCGAGTATATTACAGACAAACCCCTTAGGGCTTTGTCTGTAATATACATAGTAAAAGACAGCACTTTGTGCTTGACACTTTCAAAGCAAAATCGCGCTCTAGCTTTTATTTACGTAAATATAATACGGCTCTCTCTATATTACACAGACACAGCATGCTCTATTTACAGGTCGTACTAGCACTCATTTTAATAGTACAGCAATTACACAACATAGAACAGGATGTTGCAAAAAGTTGGAGTATTGGAGAAATAATAAGGAAGTTCTAAGGGGGAGATCGTTACCCTCCTGTTTTGACAACACTTGCCGGTATAACTTACAATCAAATTGGCGTGCAAAAAATATTTTGTTGCAGCTGAAACTGAAGCTCGAGTTAATTTCAAGGTTTCAATTTTATTTTACCCCTGAGTTTAACCCACTATCCGATATTTGCATTAATTAACAGTTTGTATGCAATGGTTCAAAAAGTAAATTTCAAAGTCCCAAGTTTTATCTTCTTAATAAGTTGAATTATCTTAATTGTATCCTTGGAAGTTTGATAAAACAATTTCATTGAGAGATCTAACCAGTGCGTACTCTCGTTAAAAAGAGCTTATTACATTATAAGTATTTGTTAATGAAATTATATACCTAATAGATCAGTTATTAATGTAAGTTTCTGGAATATTTTTTTTATTCCTGATGTGTATAGACTTTAATTTAGTGTTCATACTTAGGATAATATCTAAGATTTAAAATGCTTTCCAAAAAAAACTCCTCGGAAGTGCGAAGTTTGTTCAAATCCCACGTGTGTAACTTTTGGGATGCATTTATACATATTTCTAATATGTAACTACCTTGTAACACAAACCAGTGCAACCAATGAGGCCCGGGAGTGCAAGGGTATACCACAGCCCAAATGTTTATAATGTGAGTTGGGCCTGACCTCACCTGCGCTCGCGGCGGCGGGTCGAACAGCTGGGTGGTAACGGTGGACAGCCTCCTCAGCCGACGAGGGTCACGAGCCCTCTCTGTATTCAGCGCTGCTCTTTGCCGCTGGGAAGCCAACAGTGCGCTGTAAGTCCTGCCCAGAACTGGTCTGCCTCGGCGTACGCAGCATGCCGCTAATGTCATCTATGGAAGAACAGCTGGTATTAACTAACCGTCTTGCAAATACATATACTGAGGTGCGATCTTGTATGGCAATAAAATGAAATGGTTACAGAGTATAAGGCCATTTTCATAGGCTCGGTGACCGTGCCGTACTGTGTTGTGCTCGTGTTCATGTGAACGAGTCTTGAAAAGTCCATACTTAAATACTGAAAAGACGATTGCAGCGTCGAAACCGTGTTTATAGTAAATATGGGCGATACGCGGTCACGGTACAGTCATCAAGCCTTCTGAAAGCTCTCATTGTAGCTCATTCATATATTTCTGCACGGCGACCATGCAGTGACTGTATACTGTATACAGTCACTGCATACTGCCTGTATACTGTATACATAATATGAAAAAGGCCTAACCGTCGTGTCAACTAGGTATCCATTACTATTAACTAGTTTCTTTTTGACCACCCACTGGTCTATGCCAAGGTTACATCGTTAATATCACTGCTGGCATTCATTTAATGGCTTATTTTTATTGTTTTAATATTAAGTGCTCATTAAAAAAGCAACAGGCTTTCTTTGATTTAGAAAAGCTGTATTTTTACTTTTAAAACGTAGAGAAAAATATCCTATTTTACTAAGCCCTAAATAAGTACTCTTATCATTATTTTAAGGCTATGATAGATAGATATCGGCATTATTCGTTCAGAACATAACTTCTCACGTAGACGAGCTCGCTTAACTTGTTCATTAATCAGAATTTATGTGTAGAAATTATCCAAAAAGCCTTGACATTCAACTGAGGAAGGTGGAAGTGGAAATTTCATAAATCTACATAGATGTGGGAATTGCCTATTGAGACAACAGTTCGCAGTTGTGCGTGCACGCTCGGCGCCGTGTGAATGACAGTTTGCGAAGATAGGCAGAACGTGTTCAGGCAAGTGGCAGTTGTATTAGCGCTGCGGTGAGACCACAATCTCGAAGGCTTAGGATATATCGAAGGGCCATGAATTTGTCGACTAAACTTTATAATGAAGCAAACTTATTCAGCTTTCGTGACAAGAACATCCTAAAGACGACAACTATGGAAACTTTGTAAACAAATACACAAAGTCCTTGAAGTGAAGACTTACTTAGAAACATAATAGCTTACATTCTATGCTATCTAGTAAAATAGCTCTAAGATTTCAGCAGTACCTAAGAAATGTTTACTTCATTCATTTAGATTCAAATTTTTGTCGTGAAAAATAACGCATTCGTCAGCTGCTAATTGACCTATTTATATCTAAATTGCCCGTAATGTTTTTTTGGAGATGTGCCATGACGCAATTATCGAGGTCAAGTCTTCGATATGAAAAAACCAAATAGTTTTGCTTTTTTCGCGTTTGATGTTGATCTACCTACAGATGGTAATAATCAATTTTGGATGTCATTACATTACGGTACAAACTGATTCGTAAATATTCTAAATAAGAAAAAAAAATATTTTTTATATCCTCTTCCGACTCTGACAAATAGAAAAACTTTTATATAAAATATCGGTTAAACTTTTACACAATGTGACAAAATTCTTATCATCCCTGTCGAATTATTAATAAAAGTTCCAAGAGATAAAACTTTAGTGCAGAATAAGTAATGTTGACAAAACAACGTAACTTTTGGCTTCTAATGAAAGCTATAAGAAACACATGTCGTTTCGATACCTTTATGGGTAGTAAAACGCGACCTTCATATTCTTTTTAGATGGATAGGTGTCACAACCCTCCCGATAAATCAATGTGAGGATAAAACTTTGATTTCCGATATTTTTTCCTAGACAAATTGTGTCCTATACCTAAAGGTGAAGTTTCACCAGGGTACAGCCATAACTTTCGAGAGATAAATCTGATTTTTTTTACCATATGTTTAAAGTTCTAGATAAAAACTACTCAGATCTTTAAAATGCAATTCGCTTCACAGTTGCTAGCCACCAGTTATTTAATATTGTTGAGCATTATTACATTCATTTTTCAGTGAAAACTTGTTCCAGGCAGTGAAATCAACGTTCTTTGGCAAACCAAGCGACGTAGGTATATTTGGAGATGCAATTATGTTGTGTGTGCTTATTCTTCACTTCTGTAATTTTTGGAGGAAGGAAAACATCTGCTGTTATAGTCTACTCACTATAACAATTCCAAACTTAACAGCCTTGTCAAAGTTTAAAATGTTTCCAAACCCAGACAACATGAACTAAGCTTCGTCCACGTGGACGTTCACTATTGGACATCAAACATAAAAAAAATATTCCTTCCCATTAAGGTTAGAATAATGTGAACGTCTTTGACTCTAAACACGATTTTAAAAATTATAATTCAAAAAAAAAAAATCGGCCAAGTGTGAGGCAGACTTGCGCACGAAGAGTCCCGTACCGTTTTGTGAATATTTTGTGGGAGCCTCCCTTAAATATTTATTTTATTCTAAGTATGACAGACGGACGGTCTTAGTTATAGGGTCTCGTTTTTACCCTTTGGGTACGGAACCCTAAAAAAGGGAATATTTAACAGCATTCTCATTGAGCGCGTTATAAACAATTATTAGTAAGAGACTTTTATTCGTTCAATTGGTTGATTTAGTTAGATGGTTATGGATATGGATAACTAATAATATATATTTTATGTAAGTACCTAGTTGTTCAAAAAATAATTTGAGCAATTTGAGGAAGAAACGATCCGTCAGAAAGACGTCGAACAATTCAATAATGAGCATCGTCGCGTCCCACACACTTCGACTCTGGAATAACTAATATCGTTCGTTATTCGTTATACTTTTTACCCAGAAATCGATATTACATTTATCGTTTTCTCAACTAAATCAAGAACTTAAATTATATTATCTACGTATTATATTATATTATTTATTATCTTAAATTTCTAACAATGTCATAAAGCCTATGCAAAAAGCGTCCTAAATGGTGCCTACTCAGAGTTCTTGTATAAATGTGCCTAATATAAATAGGCGGCGGCGCTAGTTTCACGCATAGGTACAGGCACTTAATTTATTTGATTTTTCATGGAATATTTCGTTAGTTTCAGAGGAGGTACTTTGGTGTATAATTATTTTGAATATCTGTTATACCTATACAAATGGTGTGTTCGGTACCTATATAAAATTTAAGGAAGAATAACGTAAGTTCAGAGTACCTAATAATAAAATTGAGTGCTTAGCCTCATTTCTCCGTTGGACCTTCGATTGAATAACCTCATCCAATTTTCATTCGCCAGCGCCGAAGAAACCAACTACGGAGGATTATTACAAAATGTTATTAGGCGGTATTTACAGTTACGAGATAATACTCTGGCACTTTGTAAAGAAACCACGAGGTAATAATGCTGCCCATAACGCGATGTTACTTATCTTGGACAATAAATATAAATAAATCAGATGTTATAAACTCTGTGCTGTCTTCCATGATGCGCGAAAGCACAGCCGGTAACTGTAACAAGGAATACAGTCCCTGATTCGCCTCATCAAATATAATGTTTATTGCGTTATCGTCAGTTTATATCTCTGTCCCTGATTCGTGACATTTACAGATAATAATTTCGGGAGCTGCAAGGAATAGTCGAAATTTTTTTGATTTTCTTGTTATTGTTATGGATTTGATGATTGCTCGATGAACTCCGCTATGTGGTTAGTTCAGTGAAGCTGAGAAACTACGACCATCACAATCACATTACAGCTTACTTAGGTATAGATATGATATAATGTACCTACCTACAGTTCCCAAAAATATGTCAGTTAGCTTAGTCAGCAGTTGAGCTTGAGTTTAGGTACCTATAGATTAGACCACAAGTGGCAAAATTAAAAAAAATATGAAAATGGACTTCAATTTCTGCACTCTGGAGGTCTTTATTTATAGGTTCTTTATTTATTCTCTTTCTCTTTGAATTACCCTTAAGAACCTTTATTTTCAAAGTTCTTATATTCATATTCACCATTAGGTAGGTACATCTTTACCAATCGCGGTATACACTTCCTAAGAAAACCACAATATCGCACAATCAGTAAATCGTCAATAAATTTCTCGTACAACCCCTCTTACTCAATAGTTCTCTTGCTCAATAGCATGACGTAACGACTAACGACAAAACTGAAGGACTTGAATTTATTGGTGGTACCTACTGATATCTGATATAGCGCTGCTACAGCGATGTCTAGATTGATGGGTTTAAAGAACTTTGCCGACTAGGTACTATTTATCATACCACAACCGTATCAGGCATGGGCATCCTACTATCAAACTTTCTAAGTACCTACTATTCAAAACCTTCCCACTAATAACTAATAGGTATCCTACAATTATTATAATGTGAAAGTTTGTGAGAATGAATGGATGGATGTTTGTTACTCTTTTACGCAAAACCTACTGAACGGATTTGGTTGAAACATAGAATATAAGTAGGTACCTACCTACCTACATAGTTTATAACCTGATCTGCCCGCGGCTTTGCTCATTTGGTACTTACCGGCGGAAGCTTGTTAATATTAAAGCTTCCACCCGCGGGTTCGTTTACTTGAACCCGGATAACAAGTAGCCTATGTGTTATTTTAGGTTATAAACTATGTAAGTATTTAAAACTAAGTTTTAGTTTAGGCAAATTACAGTAGTTAATGTGCGAAAGAGTAACAAACATCCATACAAACGTTCGCGTTTAGAATATTAGTGGGACGACCCGGTTATGGTAAGTACCCTTCTGTGGGTGTTCTCTCATTTAGGTATTCAATACAAATAGTATATTTTTTCTTGTCATATTCCACTATCTAGCACGGTCGGTATAATCGGCAAAGACCTTAAAGAACATCTGTGTGGGTGACCCGTTTCATCTTAGTTCTAGCCCTTTTCTTGCCGACTCGAAACAGAACTAATGACCCAACAAAGAAGATTCATAGCCCAATCCACCCAATCCAGCCAAGACAGTAGGGTGAATCTATAGATGCTTACTACCTCATTACGTAAAGTAATCTTTACAGTTTTATAATTTTGCTTTCTTCAAGTGTCTTACATAGATTATATGTTTACAAAGTACTCGTAAGAAATATCTAAATAAATTGGTCATAAGCTCTTACAAATTTATTGTAATTACAGCATTCATAAATTATTAAATTCCTCGGCTAACCCTCATCTTTCCGCCCTTATTCCATTTTATAGGTACATCGAACAACACGTTTATATATTTCGGAAGTAAATACAGAACTATCAGAAATTATTCGAAGAGGATAACGTTGAGATATAGGTTGCTCGATAAGTTTCGGTTTCCACTTCTATTTACTTTTCTCCTTTTCCAATATATGTCAGAGAGTCGTTAAATAACATATAAAAGCTATTTCATGTCCGATACGGTTTTCCTCTGCCCATGGCTGCGAGGCCAAATACTTGTTTTGTTATTGTAGGTATAATTAACATCGTCTGACATTTCAAATTATTTAAGTATTTAAATAATATTGGGATTTACATTGTAATAATTTGAAGTTTGAATTATTTTACATTCCAAGAGTCCCCGATTCTAAATTGGTATTAAAAACTCGTCAAATCAAGGACTCCGTACTTACAGAACAGTTTTATAACACAAGAACAGAAATAAAATAAGTTTCACAGACAGACGGAAACTTTTGGAAAAGTTTGTAAGTAGGTACACCCAAAAAAATACAAAACCAACTTCAATTTTTTTTTCTTTATTTGTGATAGTTTAAATAAAAGCTTGCTTTTTGCAATATTTCATTATTCTAGTTAGAATAAGTTCTGTGAGGGTGGAACCTTCTGTGCGTGAGTCTGACTCAAACTTAAGCAGTTTTTATCTTTATTTTCATTTAGCATCTAAAGTAGGTACTACTGATTTTTATTTCACAATAAAAATAGTAAAAAGCCAACGCGCTTGTTTTTCGGTTTTTTATCGACACTTTTGGACCAATACATATTATAACAATAGAACTCTACCAAAAGTTTATAGAACTACGTTTGAACGATATTATAGTAGCACAGTCTTACCTTAAATGCATTCCTGAACTTATTGGACATGATGTTGTAGAGGAAGGGGTTGATAGCAGTCGACAGGAAGTACAGAACCCCAGATATATACGTCAGCACGATGTATATCTGCACAAAATACATTTACTTAGATTAGTTCGAGCAAGTAGTGAGTAAATTAGTAAGAACGCTCATGGCGTGGCTTGCTTAAACGATAATGACGTTTTTGATAGGTCGCTGAAGACCTACACAGGTCAAAATTTGTGCAAGTGGCATTTGGCTTTCGTGCTTCGGTGGGCACGTTAAATTTATTGTCGGTTTCGGCTTTTAAATTGTTAAGCCATAACGCTATAACAGTGGCATAAAACACCAGACTTTGCCACTAGCTCATACGAACTTAGTGAGAATGTGACTGTAACTCTCTAGTCTTTTATACCAGACGTTTATAAACATACACATGATACACACAACTGAAAATGTGTGAAGTTGCTTGAAATGATAGACACATCAAAGGTAAATTTGTAATGGAATTACACCAATTTAAAACAGTATAATCATAACTCATTGTGATCTTTTCAACGCGATGTAATCGTCTATTGTAATTTTACAATAATACTTACATTTTGCAATAATTAACAATGCATACATTTGTGGTATTAGTAATACGTCAACCACTGAACACAAACAGTATGTGGAAAGCTATAAATCTGTCGTTCCGGTAGAATGCGCCAAGCAATTTCTGATAAGCGGAGCTCTATTGTTTTCAGCGCTCCAGCCCAGAACGGACGGACTGTGACCTATCTAGTCCTGCCACTTAGTCCAGATTACAAACTGCTGTCTAATACAGCTTCTGCCATATTGATGACATAGTGGTCGTATATTTTGGCTCAGTATTATTTATCGAAGCTAAGTATTAAACAAGAAAAATGTTACGATCATAGAAATGAACTGCCTTAATATTCAGATTACTGTAGCCTTCACAAAAGCACAAAATAAATGTTAAAGGACACGACACATTTCACCTTCATTAATGTTAAATTCTTTAGAGGAAATAAAATGTTACTAAAAAGCAGTCACTAAATTGAATACCTTTACTTAGAAGGCAAAATGTTTTAAATTATTTATTTGGGAAAAGAACGAAGAAATATAGGTACTTACGAAATTAAATTTTCAGCTTTCTCAAGGAAGTTTTGATTATAATGTAGGTAGCAAAGTTACTTACCATGTAATAAGTATCTGAAGGCTCCTCCATACTGTTTCCGTATATCGCTAGAAGCCTCTGAACGTGGAAGGGCGCCCAGCAAATGAAGAAGGATAGGGCCACCGCAACTGCAGATAAACCATTATTGCGCACACATACATAGCTCAATCGGGAGGGATAAACATCTATCGAATAGAGATAAATTGTGGAAAGTCTCGGAAATTCAAAATAACAATTTAAATAAAAAGTCGTGTTGTCCGGATTGTCGGTAGTGGGTAGTGCCTAATAGTGTTGGATTATGAGTGATTCCCAAAATTAATTGACGAGTGCTATCAAAAACCAATCATGCAATGAGCCTTCACTAATCTGATTTCATGTGTATTGATGAGATAACCCTACCAGCATAGTAGAGCAAATTCATATTAGATCTGTCAATAAAACCAGCATCAGCTCTTGTTTAATTATTCAATGAGGTGCTTCAATGGTAATTAATATCTAATCCCAACTTGATAAGTTAAACAAAGAGTGGATATATCCACTTATTACTGATTCAATTTTAATTAAACTACTATGAGGATATGGGATAGGTAGGTAAGGGGAGCTTATTGCTTTGTTAACTAAGGAAGATAAGTACCATTCGTGTTGAAAGTGGTTTACTTACCTAACATCCTAATGACTCTTCTCTGCGATGTTCCATTCCGATACTGCATCGGCGCACTGGTTCTTTCACTGTCCACCGAGAGCTTCTTCACGGGATGCAGCACTCTCGACGTCCGCAGCTTCATCCCGATCAGCGCGTACAGCACGGATATCAACGACATCGGCACCACAAAGAACACGAAACTCGATATTATGAACACTTGATGCACCCCGCGGCCTTTCACTGTACACGCACTAGTAGTCTGCCCATTTTCCTTATCATACACTATTCCGAACTGCATGGCCTGCGGCACGGCCGTACAAAGCGCACAAATCCATATCGCGATTATGAAACGCACGGCTCGGGAGAGTTTCGACATCGTATGGGACATGAAGGGACGGCATATAGCGATATACCTCTCGACCGTGAATGCAGCTATGGTCAACACTGTCGCGTTAGCCGTCGTCTCTGACGCTAGACCTATGATTATACAGAGCGCCTCACCCAGTGGATAAGTATACGGATTCCATAAACGGTACAGCTCTAGAGGTAGCCCGCACACTAGTAATATCAAGTCCGAGATTGCTAAACTGAAGAGATAGAAGTTCGTCGCCGTGTGCATAGAGCGGTTTCGTGATATGACAACACAAGTGCTGACGTTCCCCAAAATTCCTGCGAAAAATATCACCACATACATGAGCGATAGAGGAATAATTATTTGAAGAGTGTTAGGTTCGGAAAAAGCCACGTCAGAGGTGGTTAAATTAGTCGAATTTAACACGAAATACGAATCTCCATTGTCATGTTCTATGACTTTCTGATCCGGCAGGGTCATCGTGTCTTTACCTGCGGACAAAAAACAACCTGTGTTAAAAAATAACCACGAAATCAAACATGTTATCTACTTTAGTACCTACCTACTATTTCATTTAATCTGTCTAAGATTACTTATACTTACTTAGTTATGTAACTAACAAGTTTAAAAATTCAAGGTAGTGCGACCCTTTGTTGTGAATTTTAATTACTCCACACTCAAACTGGTTTTGTTTATTTCGTCCCCAAAGCCTTCATTTCTACAAACGATAACATAAATATGTGCATACCAAAGTGTTATGTTGATGAAACTCGTTTCTGTGCCGAATGTGCCTATTTTTTATGTCCTAAACGATTTACGTACTTAAAGCAAATTCAGTCAATTTGGTATTTTTGTTTGATTAGTGGAATTTTTACTTCACCTCCTCAGGGATCCCTCAGGGATAATGCTACCAACAACGTAATTTAATCTTGTATAAAGGGTAGGTACTGTAAGGAAAAGAAAGCTTATTATAATATTTAGTGAAGTGATCTATAATTATAGGTTTCCATTACTTCCTGTTAATTCTCACAAATACCTACACCCAAGTTTATGCTTAGTCAGAATGTTTGTGGTACGAGTACCTTTTTATCAGAAAATTCTGATAAGTAGGTAAGTACTACACATAATAGGACATAGAGGTACCTACTACACTACAATAGACTACAATCACATATTATACATATATAATATATACACGGACACCTTTCCTGACCTTTATCACAAACAAATTTAAAATATAATTGGCCTAAATTGTTGTGTTAAATTAAATTTGAACAGATAGCTTTTTATCGAAACCAAAAACAATGGGGCATCTTGCATACCTAATGATATTCACAGTCAGCTTGAATATAAAATACAGGGTTATTTTTTAACTGGGACAGTATGGGGAAATCCGAAATCCAAAATCCGACTATAGAAGACTGGTACCTGAATAAAAAGTAGCCTAGGTTAGCCGAATATATGGTTATATTCCAAGTTACAAAAAATCCGTTCAGGTAGTTTTCGTGCGAAGGAGTAACAAACATCCATACATCCCAAATGCCACTAACGCTCGCTTCTATCGATTTTATAAAGATACATGAGACGGCGCGGTAGACCACGCAAGCGATGGCGCGACGAGCTGGACATCTTTAGCGATGATCAGTGGCAGGCAATGGCGTTAGACCGAAACGACTGGAAAACTCGAGGGGAGGCCTTTGCCCAGCAGTGGGACACTACGGGCTAAAAACAACAACAACAACAACATGATCAAACCTGTATAATGCCAATATATAATATAATAAAATAACACCTGCTTCATGACGACAATCTGAATAAAAATGTTCCCGGATGCTGATGAGGGTGTCTTGTGTTCTCTAAGATTTTGTACTTACTACTTCAACCCTTGAACTGACATGATACTACAAACTTAATTAAATTATTTTGTCTTGTCTGGATCAATTAGTAGGCAGCTGGCAGCTAGGTACCTAATAATTACCTTAATAATGAAACATCAAAGTATTCTAAAATAAAATATAAATGGCAAAATAATTTTTCATCTAAATAATTAGCATATAAATTATAGGAATAATTACAGCGTCTTGAATATTTGATTAAACATGTTGGCTGGAAATTAGGAAGTATTATTTAAAAAATCTACTAAGTAATTTACGACACAAACATAAATCCAAAAATCTGTAAGTTTTAAACCAGAAGGTGTTTACGGTTAAACTGCTTTATGGATGTCCATGCACGGCACATACAAAATGAACGTCAAAAAACCCTTATCATAAACCGCAGGTAGTGTTCGTACTGTAGTGAAAACATGAATACCTACTGACAAGCGTCTGCGTTGAAAAATTAGATAAGAAAGCAAAATGCGCAATATTCATATGGCAGATATTCGAGATGATAAACAGACCACACACCACATGATTGACGTAGCGTTACGAATTGTTAAGTGCTTTACGAACATAATAGTGAGATTACTTATTATTTAAATAGTGTTCGAATTCAAACACACTTGTAAATGCATACACATACGTATTACAGATTATCGAATTATAGACAAATGAGTCTGTTAATAGCCACGATCATAATAGAAATGAGTCTGTTCACCAGCATACAAAACCACAGTTTGATAAATTACTTGAAAACTCAAGACCCCGAACTCATGGTAAACATTTGTTGAACAACATTGTTGAAACATCATGTTGCTGAGTTGCTGACCAATTATACGAGGAACACTGCATGTTGCAGAGTTCATCACTGCATGTTCTTAACATTGTTGCCAGCAACTTTAATTCACACACAACATTGGTGTTGAGCAACATTGGTGTTGAGCAACATTTGCGAAAACTATAATAGGTAATATTATTTGGCTGACGTTACTGACGTTACTGTTTTTGTACACCACCCACCATGCGCAAGCGGTGCACGCACATCCCTGGGGCGCAGGATCCGGGCCAGCGACACCAGCATACTGAATGCGTTCGCATTGTAATGTAGGCTCGATTGTATGTGCATTTTATAAGAAAGTTAGAAAATATTTGTTTTTGTTGTTTATGATGTCTTGTGTATTTTATGGTGTATGTGTGTGGTTAATTCTAATTTTGTAAATATGTATTATGGATGTAAATGTCTGAAATAAATGAAATGAATGTTACAGTGACAGAGTTCACTCGTGACCACTGTGACTGTATAACGTCTTCCGAAACGTCGACTTCAATAATCTCCATAATATTGATGTGTACAAATCGCTAAAGTTTAAAATGTGTGAAAACTATGTATGATGTTTAAAAAACAGTTACAGTTACAGGCGATTAGATCAGTTGCTACCTCTTTTCATGCAATATGAGTACCTAACAAGAAAAAAACATTAAGTACCTACCTAATTAAAGCTTTTTTAAATTGACAAATCTTTACGAATAAAAGCCCTAGACTTACATGATTACTCAAGCAAGATATAAGTGCGATATTTGTGGTACTATTTGACGAACAAGTTAAGTTGAAACTACAAGTTGAGTTTGCAAACAAAATAACATAGATCAAGCAGTAAGTTGTTTACTTTGACGTAGTTGAAGTTTAATTTCACCATAGAGGTCACCATTACCAAGTAGGGTAAATGTAGACACTAACACAAGCACTAATTGTAGACCCATTGAATTATCAAAGTTGGATTAATGCCTACATCAAACTAATTGGATAGCTTGTTATGACAAGAAAATACCTAGTAGGTTATTATAATATTATCTGATACATATTTATTTACCTAATATACATAACAAAGGAAAAAAGTGGGAATACTTTGTCTTTGTGTTTGTGTGTGTTGCCTCTCTCAGATTTATCCTTCCAACTTCTCAGCGAATTATACCTTTTCATGCTAAAAAGCTAGAGATAGTTGGATGCCGTTAAACATAACTAGTCCAAGCGCCATTTTCAGTTTTTTGGGAAATTACATAAACGCGTTTTTCTTGGTAGGAGATTTATTTTTGTATTTTCTAAATAAAAATCGATGTACCTATATCGAAGCTTCTGCTTATAATTTAATATTCTAAAAGAAAAAAACATAAAATAAGTACCTATTTAATTTGGATGATATAGCTGAAATTTACATGGACTCACGACACGTTTAATCAGACGTTTTCATTTCGCAAAACAAGTCCAAATGACACAAAATATGTCGTTTGGACCACTCATGCGTTGTACAAATACAAAAAAGATCCTAAGAAACACATTGCCATACAAGGCGCTTGGACTGGGTATAAAAAAAAATCACTTGTAGTGAAGCTGGGTGCAAGGGTGTTTTTACTAAGTATGGCTAAATTATGTGCTGGAGGTTACGAAAATGCAAAATTATCAAACAATGAAATTTGGCGCTTGGACTAGTTATGCATAACTGTATCCAGTTCATAAAGTAAGTACCTAATATCGTGAGTTTCCTGCTCTGAATTCTGCTGACTAGCAATAAACGCATGGCCACGTGTGAATGTGTAATTTGGGAATTAGCACCTAGCTGACATTTGCGTGGAAGCTGTGCCTACCACACTTATCTAGTACTGGTAACCACTGACATGAAAATCATATTTGTTTACGCGTTCGTTCACTAACAAAATAATATCAGTTAATTTTTTTATAGCTGAGTATTACCTACAGCTTTTAAATTTTTTGTAGTTTTGAATTGTAAAAGTTGAATATCCTACCCAGGGAGACTTCTCTTTTATATTATCTCTGATACCTTAATATTATTCCAAGGCTAATATAATAACTTTTAGAAGTGATGTCTCAATCCATAATATATTTCAGCGAAACGTTATGTAACCAAGCAATAATAATAATTCTTTCAACTAAACCCCCTTTAGATCCTTGGCCCTTATTACTTTACCATAGAATAAACCCTTCTAAGTTCAAGTGATGACATAACGCAAACGCAACAATAATATTGATATAAACTAAAGGAAGTAATCCACGGGGTTTCGGCCCTTTAGCAACTGGCTAACTTTAGCTTCTATGCAAACTAAGTTGAACTTCACTTCAACAACTTAATGCCTTGTCTTACAAGAGACTACCTGTCGAGCAAGGCTAGGGATTTCAGCCTACAATTGTTTACATCTAAAACTTGATTTGTTCAGTTTTTTAACCCAAAAAGAGGGGAGCTATAAGTTTAACCGCTATGTGTGCACCGTACGATTTGAATGCATTTTTTTTTATTTAAAAGCAGGTTTCTCGCGGTGGTTCATGGCGGGTAAAAGTGGGGATGAAGAATCGTAACAATACTTCCAAATTTATTTATTTATTTATTTATTTATTTACACATACACACATAGAATATAACATTACAGCAGTTGTACTAATAAAAATAATATACCAAAGTCATTAAAAATCAACCTCTAGTACCTACCTATTATTTATAGTTTATGCTAATTCCCGTGCTATTAGTAAAATTGCTAAGACTCGTCGCTTCGAGTGAACTATGAGAGCCGTTACATCATAACAAAGGCTATCCGGTTCCGTCAAAGGCTGGCCATAAGTGCTTGAGGATTTAGTTGGCATTAAGATTAGGGATGATAAGTTATAATGTAACAATCATACCCACATTATTCTCACCATCCTTGTTCCACAGTAGGTACCTACTGAGGTTACATAAAAAAAAATCTTCTCTTCTTTTCTCTCCTACTTAACACCAATTGTTCGTTTAAAGGTATAATATATAGGTAAGTACCTTTAACGATATACTTATATACGAGTATATAGAATTCCATGTTAATAGGTACAAAGTAAGAAAAAGCAAGTACCTACTTGAATGCAAAAAACTTGGGGTTCATTCATCTATCTCTTGTAAAGGATATATATAATATTCTCAACACGTTCTCATTTATGGTCCTACGACTCCGGACGGTTAGAATACCTATGTATTTAGAAAAATATTTTTCTGTTGTTTCAACTAGGTACTAAAAGACTCATTTAGATTAGACTTTTCCTGAGACAGCTGCCGTGCTGAAAATGGGAATTGCAAGTGCATCTAATTACGGTTCCAAGAAAACGATAAGTTCCTATTTTTTTTAAATACAATGTAGGTCGAAATCGGTATGCAATGCAGTGCTAATTTTGGGCCAGAATTTCATTTTCGCCTTATCACTTAGGGCAAAGATAATGGATGAGGATGTGTTGATGATGATGGATAAAAAATAGATGAATAATATAAAAATATATAGGTATATTTTCTACTAAGTATACCTACTGTTTTTCCTTAAATTTATATCTCAATAAAAGGCTCAAGGGTTCTTTGGAATTGAATTGCCACAGCAACGTTTAAAGTGGGGCACTTACTTCACTTTCCCCACGGAGAATAAAAATACCATTTACCTAACCATTTATTCGAAAGTTCAAATGTAAACAGTAGGTAGTCTAGACTAGACAAATAATTACATGTAACCAAAAGACACGTAAGCCATCTAACCTACTTTTCGAAGGTAGAGGGTATACAAAAATATTCATAGCGACATTGATGTCAGGGTTTATGATTAAAATTACTTACAAACAGCATTTAGCAAGCATATTATAGGACTTATGACATTAACTTTACAATATTCCTTACATCACAAGCCCTGCATAAAGGGTACATACTTGGGAGGCAAGTATACATTTATCAATAAATTATAGTTACCTACCTAATATTTATAATAATTATGCCTATGACGCATCTCCTATTTTTGATATTTCTACAATTATAGTAGGTACCTGCAAAATGTATTGTCCTGAAACACAAAATACAAAAATTGTAATGAAGTTAAAACATTGCTATATATATAATATACACCATGAAATATAAACAACACATTGAGTTATGTAAGTAGGTAAGAAACAGAGTAAGGAAAACTATCAAAAGGGATTATGGATGCTTTGTTTTAAAATGATTGGCAGATGAAACAAACATAAAACAAGAGGAATAAAATTCAATCACCTAAGACATTTAATGCCACTATGAATACTTAGGTACTTTGAATACAATGATTTTTTTTATCTAGGTTTCTACATCCAATGCTACTTTGTATAAATATCGAAACTCTTTCGCCAGAACTTTGCTAAGTGTTCAGTGCGCTGAAGTGGAAAATGAAGCCTTCTCATTTTACGCGGCATTTCTTTTTACATTATATCATGCGAATAGGGTTTGTCGGTCAGCCCAACTCAGTAAGTATATTTATTTAAGTTAAATACTACAACATGTTATAAACAACTAAGCTCAATGAACATCTTAATGTACCTAATCTGTTTTATATGTATGTATGTACCTAAGTACATAATTATTTATTTTCATCATCAATATCTTGATTAAAATTTCACCTCAGGTAACTACAGTAAACTCTTAATCAAAAAGGTTTATGTTAGTACACGATGCAAGATTCTTGCCTGTTGCATACAATTAAATTGACTGTCACCATGATTTGCATGGTCCAACTAAACAACAGTTGCTTACAAATTATTGGACGTCAATGCGCGCGTAATTATTATTTAGGATCAAAAGATTTTGGAAGCTAAATGTTCTTGTGTGACATCTTATTGCATTAAATTATTGCTCTGGTACGTACAAGAAAATGGCATCAGGTACTTACTTAAGTATACCGATAACTGTTTTCAAACTTCGAGAAGAAGTTGCAATTTAGGTACTTTAACTCGATTTACTTTGGGTACCAACTAATAAATATAATCTCGTTGTAATAGACTTAAGATATCTCAATAACTCAATTCGGATACGAATTAATCGATTTCCTTAGGACTCGGACAATTTAAATTTTATGGTGACAACTTGAGAGGCCCCTGTCATAAAAACGGGATGCTATTAAATTGTAATCGTAAAATAAGCGTTTGGGAAAGGCCCAATCGATAGTAACGTTATCTGTAGATGTTACATTTGTACATAGCTTTAAATATGTGGATTTTTGACCACAAGCCATAAATAAGTAAGTAGGTATACCTAGTATACTTACTTGTAAGCATTTAGAAAATAAACCGAAGGGTAAGAAAAGCTCTTCTTAAAGTAGCCTTTGAGGCTATTTTGGAAGTCACGAAATTGATTATGTGATGCAATGCTTACATACAACTACGTTGACATAACAAGATTGTAGTGTACGTTTTCCTATAGATAGTAATGATGATACTATGTAATGTTGGATTGTGATTTAAAGGTCGCGAGTTCGCACATTGTTGGTTTACTTTACTACAATGTAGGTAGAGAGTTACTGACGAATGCATTTGTCTTATATCCAAACTCCGGGATGGTTCTGCATGACACAATTTGTCACCACCCAGACCAAGCTCGTTTCTGTCAAAGTTATAACTAATATAGTAAAGTAGACCGCGATTGTATGATGAACTAGTTGCGAACATCCTGCAACGGACCATTATTAAGGCTTCGGAGCTGTACGAGTGCCCCATACAAACGTAATACCATAACCATTTGAAATTTGTGCATATCTTCAGCATAGTATGGTATTATTCGTATTAGGATAGCATTTATCTAGGTCTCTGCCAAAAGCTTTTTTCAAAATACTTAGCTAAAGTGAAATTAAACCGAATCGCATTTTGCATATTTTTACATCATAGAAGACATGTTTTCTTTATATTTATTTAGTATTAAACACTAGAATATTTTAAGTTTCCTTCTGTTAGAAACATAGCTTATATGGTCTAGTAACAGAAAAACAACACTGTGTGAAGAATAAAAACAATTTTCAGTCATAATTTTTGGGACTACGGGAGACAACCAAATTTCTTGCAAAATAGCTATGACAACCAGTCTGGCGAATGTACTATTCAAACAGACGATAATATGAAACGCCCCGGAGTTTTAATGGCTGCTACAACCACAGAACATATTTATATACTCTGACGAGGCTTCAACCCGTTCGAATAACGAAGAGCACTGACAACTCTGTAGAGCTATACTAAAATAGGACACTCCGACATAGACGGATTATAGTAAGAATGAACGAACGAGCGTAAGAACGAAGAAGAAGAAGAAGTACACCATCATCCATCATTAGTCTGTGGCTACATCAAGGAAGATGTATTTTCTCTATGGGCTACATTCTACATTCTCTTTGGTCTGTCCACTGTCTGTGGTGTCATGTCAATTCACGAAGTCTTTCGAATTTTAGTTTGTTGACAATTTGACAATTATTTATCTGTTACAGAAAATTTAATCTAAGGCGTGAAATCATAAATAAAGATACGTGTAAAACATTGTTATTCAATAGTTTTCTGTAGTGTAATAGTGTGTTTAAGTAATATGAGTAAAATCAATGTGAAATTTGCAAAAACATGCCGCGAAGGAGTGCAAAAACGCATTTTTATGGCTCAATTTCCTCTATATGTAGATCGGTAAGCAATTTTATGCCATTTATTTCCAAAATTTGGTAAAATAATGATACAATTCGTAAAAGTTTTTGCAAGAAAATTTTCTCATACCGTATGTAGGTAAACAATTATAGTGCTTGACTATCAACCTAGATTTATCGATATCGATAGTTTGTTTTACGAAACTGGAATGATTAATTTGTTTGTTTGCTATGTTTATAAAGTTTTATTTTGTTTGGATTACCATAATTTATATGTAACTTAGATTTTATTTTATACCTATTAGGTTTTTAATTGAATCATGTACATTTTTAGGAGTAGGTAAACATGGATGTCACTACTTGGATGGGTGATCGCAAGTGGCACTATTACCATTATTTTTAGGTATAATATATTTTATATTGTTTTATTGTATAATAATACAACAATATTTGTTGCAGACAACCTACCAGAAAATCGAAGCAGCATGACGAAGCATAAACAAAAGCTTGATGATCATCGTCACTATATGAAAGTACCTGGATGGCAAACATTACATGAAAACACGGATATAAACGTCATTTTCTAAAAATTAATCCTAGCAAGATCGATTTATCGCCCCCAAAACACCCTATGTAGATGTTCAAATAAATGTATACTTACTTAAATTAATTATTAATTCCTTTATTTATGAAAAAAAAACCTACTAATAATTTAATGGAATCCAAAAATCCTAGCTACTGCTGATAGGTATCGATATCGATAAATTTTCGATAGTCACTAGGTACATCCCTAGATACTGCCAACATAGAGAATATAACAATTTTAAAAGACGCTGGCGTGACGACATAGATGCCTTCCATGAGGAGTGGTGGGAGGCGGCTGGTGATCGAAAGAAGTGGAAAGAGATGGGGGAGACCTTTGCCCAGCAGTGGGACACATTATAGGTTATTAACAGGTTAGCTGTCCGATGAGGCACATGTGCCTCATGGGTGATTGCACTGGTACGTCCATGAGGCATAATATGTGCCTCATAGCCAATGATGTAGATAATGCAATCGATCTATCGATAATTTTTTTTAATAATTATATTATTTGTAGCATTAGTAAATTATACTACAACCAAATTCTACCAATCAATTTATTATTGAACTTAAACAAAAAATAAATTTCACTTAAAAATTAACATTAACCTTATTCAAACACAAAATTATTCTTTCACTGATGTTACTATTATTGTGAGACCCTTTGAACTAGGGTTGCCAACAAAAATTAGGAAACTAGCCTATTATCATCAAAACCGAAATGGCGATTGTAGACCTGCGATTATATTCCCTCATGTATGTTTTTCTTTAAAACATAGCATACAATATGAAATGTTACATATTGTACACTCAGTTGATACAATAACGAAGCCAGCAAAGGAAATTAGCCTAATCGTAGGCCCTTTCTCAAGTGAGGAACCGTCATAGATTTGATTTCTTTAAATTTTTTTCTTGTTTGGAAACTGGTGGCCGAAAGGGTACCTAATTGAATGGTGCAATTCAATAACAGAAGATTGTTTTCAAAAAGATATTTTTCAGATGTCTAAAGTGTTACGAACATAAACGTACATTTTATCATTAAACGTAAATAATTAATTTCTTATCATACTCATCTAACATTAGCAATTATCGATATAATTAATTTCAATCACTAGGACACATAAAGTATCGTAAAATACTTGAAGAGAATGACGTAACTTAATACGAAACTTCATGAGCGTTAGCTGTCATTATTTACTACGAGGACGTGTACAAAGAAGATCGAAACTTGCTTCGGGACAGCTAACCTGTTAAAAAAAAAAAAAAATGTTGGCAGTATGTCGTGGTCAATATGTTCTGTGGTCGTGGTTTGGTTTTGTTACGTTGGTCTTATTGTTCACTGGGTGATTAATACATCGTCTAGTGTTCGTTTTGTTTGTATGGCACTTCCGTCTCTTACTATTACACGCTCTTTGGAACGCGCGGCGGATTGACTTTGCCGAGCCACGTCACCGAATTCTTAAGTCCTAGTTATGGAACAGTCATAAAGGCGTAGGTACCTATTGACTTACAATATTGCACAGTCAGTCACAAAAGTTTTGAAACTCAAATTATGTAGGTAGGTACTTTGAAATCAATGAAAGTTAGCAAACTAAATTTGATTGTTGTAACACGTCTTAAAATGTTGTAAGTAGGTAGGTATGTATTTATTCGGTCTCATAGGCCCCAACTGAAAATCAGCACAGGTTTTTTTAATATGCAAAAGTTAAGTTGGACCATTTCGTAACTAATTGTTCTATTATTGATTTTGTTTGTTTGTATGTAGTTCTAGGTTACATTTTTTTTTATTTGATTAAGTATTACTAGTTAGAGCCATATTGTGAAGTACCTATAGCCAATTCAGATAACTATTCAAATATACCTTACCTACAATTTCTCAAATAAATACTTACATTAAAAAGTGATATATCTTCACTTTTTGTTAGTAGATACACTCTACAAGAACTCTGAACTCACACTGAGCTGTATAAAACACTGGCACTAACCAAGTGCCTATACCTACTAAAACTATTGCACCATGTCACAGTTATCATTGATACAGCTGGTTAATTTCAAAGAGCTTGTCTAACTGTGGTGTATTATCTAAATGAGTAAAAAACAATCGACTTAGACACCTTACAAGGATCTTGGACTACTCTCCAGTAGATGCAGTCATTAGCATGTTTATGTTTATTTAACCGACTGCAGAAGTTCTATGTAGAATGTACTTTTTTTAATATAAGTATTCTCAGATTCCTCCGTCAATTGTAGGCTGATTCTGAAAAATAAATTGTTTTCTTTAAACTGTTTACTCCCGAGGTGGTCCCATAAAAAATTGGTGAGGATCTAACGAGGATCTTTGGAGCTATGAACAGAAATGCACCTCGAAAGTGTACGAAATAGCTCTACTTACAATAAGTCGGTTACCCATAGGTACATCTATCAAAGAATCCATAGAGTCTTGGATGCGGTTACCGTAAAAAGTGGAAATAAAATAGAAGGATTTGTCCATTTATTTACCTAAATAATACTTAGGTATCTACTTAATAATAACAAGGATAATAAAATAATAACAAGGATAATAATAAGAACAATTAAACCATTTTCACATCAATTTTAAAAGGTTGAATAAGGACAAGATTGTCAAAAAGCCACAATAGTTATTTTTCCTCCACGAGAAATTGAAACTTCTCCGTACCTAATTAAAAACTTCAAAGCTTCAACACTATTAGGTACATTTCGGAACAAGAGCTCATTTTGATTAAAATCATCTTATATTTTGTAGTCAATACGATTAGGTACGAGGTAAAAGTTAAAATTTGCATTAAAGTACTTATAGATAAAACCAGCTGCATAGGTAGGAACTTGGTAGATACCGGAGATGTGCCTAGTTCAAAAGCAATTGCATCTGGGAAAGTTTTACGCTATTTGAGATTTACTTTTATCTCACCTTGACCTTGTTTAAAACTTTGAAGATGGGAAGTGCAACATTTGGTATTTGTTTCGCAACTCTGAAGATGATCCAATCTTTGTAGTAATATAACCCTGTTAATCTTTTTTAAATATTTTTATGTACCTACCTAAGTCAAATCAAATCAAATCAAATCAAATGTTTTTATTTCTGTAACTTAAAACTTAATTACTTTCGTGGGTTTGGGACCCCTTTTAAGTATGAAAATACCTGTATTAGAGGATCCCGCTCTTCCATTAGGTATTATAAATATATTTTATTAGGTACAGAAACAATAGAATAGTAACTAAGTAATGTAACGTTTTGACAGAAAATCAAATCTCCTCAGTAGTCAACCTCACACCAATCATCAATTTATGCTCACGGCCAAAATGCTACATATCAAAACTGCTCTATCTATTTTGTTTATAACCTATTAGTCTCACAGCGAACCAAAATTTATTAAATTTATAAGTCCACAGGGACTGCGCTATATACATATAATATGAGCGCGACGGTACCTAGCGATGCCAAACGAAATTGCATTTTAGTGTTTGATATTATAATTTAACAACGTAAACTTAATTATATTTAATAGTTTTTGATTTTATATTAGAGTTAAGTTTAAAAAAATTATCAATTAGCAACGAGTCGAATAAGCAATGGCAAAACATCTTGAAATTTATAGCTTTTTTGCTGACGCTATCAGATCGACCCTGTGAGTAGAAGCACGTATTCTTCTTCCGAAATACAATCGATTGTACCCGCACAGTTGATTCTAAAAGTCATTTTTTTTTTACACCATTCAGGCTATTTCAGCCTGTCAAGGATTCTATAAATTCCCGTACTACCTCGTACGTATCCAAAACATCAGTGCCATATATTATTGTATTTTATGGTAGCAGAACCGTTTGGTCGCACTTTACATAATTTGTAGGACTGAATGTCAGTAATAATTTGTAAAGTATGTAGAGTTACGCGGAATTGCGTTGTAGCCTAGCCTTAGTCATCGCCGTGAAATGGAGATTTTGATCACCACTTTCGAATAACTTGCATTGTTTCGTATACTGCGTACCTATTGGAATACCCAGTAATTAGATAACAAACATAATTTTATGAAAATAATATTCAGAAGGCATTATTTGCCTACAGCTATACACTGTAGTGCCTAGGACATTTTTGAGATAGGATAGTCTTCCCCAGTACCTAAACCGTCCTCACAGCTTTTAACGGAAACGCACATTGACCAGTTGACCTCGAACGATTCTAACCATTTCCATTCCAACAACCATTTCATTTAAGAAAATTAAAATGGGCATGAGCTAGGGCTTTAAACGGGGCGATAGAAAGGCAAACCGCAGTTAATCGAGCAAATCAGTCAGCGTCAACATCCTATAATATAACTAGCGTCAGATTGTCTTCTCTCTCTGTAGAAATCATCCAATAGTAGCTGAACGACCTAAGTTTGGCTTTTTTGACTCGTTTAACCTACCTAACTATAATCGGCGTAAACGCTGCCTATTCAACGGTAAATGTCGTAACAGTTGGTAATAAAATCAGAAATTGGCAGTTCCCAGTCGTTATACATTTTCATTTGAATGTTCAGTACTGGAACTAATTCCAAATGTACTGATAGTGCTACGAGTCGGTATGTCGAATGCTCGCACGAGGCCTTTCCTTTCCTATGGTGGTCATAGCTGGGAAATATTGACTTATAACAAGTTTGTAAAGATAGACACAGAAAATCATAATCTGGTCGTCATCAAACAAAACTGTAATCAATAATAATAAAACAAAAAGCATTTTTGTGGAATCAACGCTTAGCTTTACTTTTACAACAAAACTACGTAGGTACTAAGACGGGATTTTTCGAAATTCCACCCCTAAAGGGTTGAAAACGTTTGTATGCAACTTTTTAATGCGTGAAGCGATTTGCTTCAAACTCGGTATAGATATTGTAAATGATAAATAAATTTACACGTATTTCAAGAATAAAAAAAAAGCCTGAAAAGGGGTAAAATGTGATGTCAAAGTTTGTACAGAAACTTTTTATAGGGTGGTTCGATTTGCTTGAAACTCGGTTGTAATAGGAACGATGCCACATAAATATACTCGTACAAAAACTCTTTAAAAGGGTTGAAAGTTTGTTGCAGTGTTGAAGTTTATTTAGAACACGCGAGCGAAGCCGCGCGGGTCTGCTAGTATTTATTTAAAGAAACCTATTTCAATTTCGTAAGAAGCGAGCAATTTCCTGCACACTCGAAGTGCATTTTTGTTCTAACTCTGAATATTCTCATCAGATCTTCAATAACTAAATGTTTATGGGACTACCTATACTTTTTTGGTTTGAAAGGTGTTCCAAAAAAAAGTTTCGAGGATCTGACGAGGGTTTTCGGAGTTATGAACAGATTTAGCTCTCTTACGAAATTGTTGTTAAAAAGATAGGTAGGTACTTAGATACACTTTCACAAGTTGTTATTCCTGGTTTTCACTAACTATGAAATTGTGAAATTATTATTATTACTTATTTATTTATACCTTGGAATAACATTACAGAACTTAAATCTAAAGTGTTATTCTACTGAAAATAACAACTCACGCATACAAAATTTTATGTTTTGATCAATCCGTTGTCCCTTCAAAGAAGCTTCAATCATTTTAAATCAAATATTCATTAGGATAGAGCAAACCCATTGATGTTTAAATTGGTAAATTGGTCAAAAGGACAAATTAGGGATCTTCGTATGGACCAAGTTGTAACATAGGTAGGTACTTATTACAAACTGTTGGGTAAATTGTTACATACCTAAGTATTTCGAAGTTTGAAAAGTTTTAAACGAAGTTGCAACATTTTCATCAACATTATAATATTACTTAGTGTGATTATAAGTCACCTAAACTAAACTAGGTACTTACCTACCTAATTTGACAGTATTAAAATTGATGCCATCCTTTTTTTTCCATCGTTATGAAAGGGATGATTTTTAGTGTTGTCAAATTAGTTTAGTTTAGTTTTGGCGACATCTGAATTGACATCAATCAATATGTTACCAAAAATTTCCATCTTTTTGAATTTTGAATGAAAATCCAACTCTACATTTTTCTTCAGACAGAAAAGGTGGTAGGTACCCTACCTCAGATAAAATAGACCCTACTACTTTACCTGCTCAAATGAAAACGAAAAACCGCACAAAATTTATATTATACTTACCTACTGTAAAAAGCTTTAAATTATAAACACGTAGTAGGTAAATTAAAATTGACATTGGATTTGAATCTAATAAATTAAATTCCGGAAATTGGCCCGAAACGGAAAGGGCTTAGCCACTCACTCAATACATTAGGTACCTACCTACAGAGTTTCAATCCACCATTACTAACATCAAATTATTTTTACAAACATATAAAAGCTAGGTACCTACCTAAGTTACAAATTTGTAATATTTATATCACCGGCGCCGGCGGCGGCGCGCGGCGGGACGATCTCGTCACCTTTGACGAAGGATGGTGGGACTCGGCAAAGGATAGAGACGGTTGGAAGAGTTTGGGGGAGACCTTTGCCCAGCAGTGGGACGAGACAGGTTGAAAAAAAATAAAAAATATCACCGTAATAATAATAAGTAATATAGAAACAAGTGGCAATTTTTTTTTTTATAAAATCGACATCAATTTCGTAAGCTCTCGAGGTGCTCTATGTAGGTATTTATAACTCCGAAGATCCTCATTAGATTCTAATTTTTTTTATGGGATAGGTAGTACTCGGGAGTAGTTAACCTCTTTCAATCAAAAAAAGAATTTTCAAAATCGGTCCACCGGCACCGCGCCGGCCAATTGACGGAATAATTGGTGGACAACATAAAAAACATACTTACAGTTGAACATAGAACCTCCTCCTTTTTGAAGTCGGTTAAAACACAAATAAGTAATTTTCCTAGTATGCCCGAAATTACCTCCTACAAACAAAGGATAAATTATTTTGTGTTATTCCACCTACCGACCACCCGCGATCGTTACAATATCATCAGATCTATCCTATCCATTGAACTATTATTTCAATTAAATATTTAAATATTTCAAGTCTTCATGAATACCTACACACCTTGTTAGCTACTTACGTAAGTTTTTAATAAAGTAGCATAATCAATAAACACTTAAGTTTTGAACGTTGTTAAATAAAACACGTCTAGAACAGAATAGAATAGGTACTTCCCTCTGATACTAGATAGCCAAGATTTATTGATCGAAGTTGGACGTAGTTAAAGTAGGTAACATTAACATTTGGCACATGCTCACTTCAGTAATTCATTCTACGTCCCAGGTTGTAAGATCATCCTAATACAATTCTAACTAATTCCTTAGGACTATAACATTAATCGTTCAGTTGCACTGATGAACTGCTGAGCTGACCTTCAGATCGAAAGCCGAAACACTTCCTTACACGGTTCTCAGGCAGGCAGGCTTGACTGACAGGTTTTCAAAGATATAATTATAACGTACCTACCTACCTAATAATTTTAACATGAGTCATAGATAACATCAAACAACGATGATTATTAAAATTAATAAAAACAAAAACAGACAGCAAAATTTGGTCAGAGTATTATAGGTACTTACCCAAAACTTGAATTAGGTACCTACCTAAGTAAGATTTTCGTGTATTTTTGCGATTTTTATCAAATTCAGGCACTCCGACAAACAATTCGAGTCTAACGACATCTCAAATACCTACTACTTAATATCCATCAATTCGCATAGCGTGCCAAAGTAGGCAATATACACAAACAAACACATTTGAAAAACATAATGCAGTCGTTTAAAAGTAAGTAAGTACCTACCTTTAAACAAGTAAGTAAGTACATAGGTATGTTGGCAGCAAGGGCGGATCCAGCTTTGGTACCAGGGGGGGGTCACATAGTCGTGGACCGTGGTCAAGTCACAAAGTTATAATTTTTTTTTAATCATACCTACATAAAAGTAGGTATTTTGAAAGAAAAAGCAACATGGCATTTCGATTCGCTTAGGGTCGGTCTTTATTTTCCGTGAAAGAACGCGAGCGAAGCGAGCAAAATTTTTTTTAAGATAAAAGCAACGTACCTATCACATGAATTTGCTTACGGTCGGCTCACTCTGTGTGAAAGGACGCGAGCGAAGCGAGCAAATTTTTGAAATAAAAAAATGAAAATCATATATTTTTTTTTCTTTCAAAATGAAAGTATTTAGAAAGAAAAAAGCGACATGGCATTTCGATTCGCTTAGGGTTGATTTTTATTTTCCGAGAAAGAACGCGAGCGTAGCGAGCAAAATCTTTTTTAAGATTAAAGCAACGTAACACTTGATTTTGCTTACGGTCGGCTCTTATTCCGTGTGAAAAGACGCGAGCGAAGCGAGCAAATTTTTGAAATGAAAAAAATGAAAATTATATATTTTTTCTTTTAAAATGAAAGTATTTTGAAAGAAAAAAACGACATAACATTTCGATTCGATTAGGGTCGATCTTTATTTTCCTAGAAACAACGCGAGCGGAGCGAGCAAAATTTTTTTTATGATTAAAGCAACGTAACACTTGATTTTGCTTACGGTCGGCTCTTATTCCGTGTGAAACGATGCGAGCGAAGCGAGCAAATTTTTTTTGAAGATAAAAGCAACGTATGTATGTACCATTTTTCTTACGGTCGGTTTTCATTCTGCGAGGAGGAATTACATAATAAAATAAGTTTTACGTCGCGACGCCTATAAATATCTTGTATGAAAGGTACGCGGAAGAGACACTTTTCTGTGTGTTTAGCTAAAGTGCATACTAGATTTACAATTAATTTTTAAATAAACTTTTTTTGAAGATAAAAGCAACGTGGCACTTTGTTTTACTGAGGGTCGCTTTTATTCTGTTAAAAACGATGCGAGCGTAGCGAGCAAAATTTTTTTAAGAAAAAGCATCGTAGTTTTGGCAAAGGAATCCCCTAGTTTTAAGGACATGACGTTTCAAAGTGGTCTATAAACGATCTTATTACTGAATAAATATATTTTGAGTTTGCTTGATTTTGCTCACGGTCTCGCCTATTCCTTAAAAAACTGTCTGCCCTGCCTGACCCCTCTGCCACTTCACCATCCAGAGCCGATATTCGGTTTCACCTATAATATCCTTCACCATCCACAGGCCAGGCGCGGTAAAATTCAAATTTTCAATGCGTTAGTTTCCGAATAATGCGTTTGCCATCATACAAAATATTAATTTATAATAAATTGATTAAAATTTGAAGGTATTTAAGTACATCAAATCTATATTGTGACGAAAAAATGTATCCTTACTTAAAACCATTATAATCCGCGCCACGTAAAAAGAGCGCTGGAAAAAAGTGGAGGGGGTATGTTTGCGCATGGCTACACTCGCGCACGAAAGTACTAATCATAATGTAGGTAGTATTGTAGCTGGGCGGCCGGCTCGGGCAGGCTAGTATACACCGTTTTAACACCTATTTTTTATTGTCAACAGTTGATCTGACTACTTTTGTCAACACAATAAATATTATGTGTGTGTAATAAATATTTTACTCATTTCAAAATTTATGTCACTGTCTTTCATGAATAAAATACTTAAATACATTACTTAGATGAATATCATTAATGGAATTATTATTAAAAACATGTTTTAGTCAGTGTTAATTGTTAAATTTAAATAAGTAAGTAAGTAGGTACTAACCTACAAAATTCAGGTATTGTTGATACATTGTTTTATTATGATCAACAGCATTTTTAACAGCCTCTCTCTTCATAAAACTATATACCTACGTCATAAATAATTTTTCAGATTTTTCTATGTAAAACCATTTCGTAAGCGAAAACTTTTGTACGCGATGATATTTTACAAACGAATTTGACGTAGTGACAGCGCGGGAAGCTAAGGACTGCTGACGAACCAATAGCATGCGCCGAATCAATGACAGCGTTACCCCTTCACCCCGCGCCGCAGTCCACACCACCAATCGGACCTAAAAATCGACTCTGCGCAGCTTGTCAGCCAGCGCTCTTTTTACGTGGCGCGACCTATACCTATGTTTAACAATTTTAAATAGTGGTCCACGGAGGACCCTGCCCAGGGGGGGGTCATGACCCCCATGACCCCCCCCCTGGATCCGCCCTTGGTTGGCAGATAAGTACAAGTTATGTTTTTTGGAACATCCACTTTATTATCAACAATATAGGGATTACCCAGGTACTCAAAATAGTTAAACACGTTAGACTTAGAGTGTACAATAAATACTTAGCCACCTAGCAGCTACAATATAAATCAACGTTTTATCATGATTTACGGTCCTGTCGGCCAGACGAGTCATGAATAGTAAAATTTATCGTCGACAGGAAGGAGATGTGCGACCTGCACTTCGAGATCACTTCATTTTTCGAAGCAATTACGACCCATCTATTAGTAGGTAGGTACCTTGATACCGTTAGCAGCAAAAATTTGGGTTGGGACGACATCTTTTTGTTTAGGAGGTAGACGCAGGTACATTGCTGGAAATAGCCTCTGATTAAACTTTATTATCTGTACTGTAGGTACCTACCCAACTAGCAACGGAATCCTATAATAAATGACTGTAGGTAAAATTAGACTTATAAAGCTCTTATAATGGCTTTTCTGGAGACTCTTGTGCTAATAATAGCATTGTGCAAGCATTTATACTCTCAAGAGTAAATTCACTTATGTAATTGCCTTGTAGTTTACTACTAGACTATTTTATAGGATAGTTACAAGACATATAATCTTATAAGTGCATTGACGAAGTCTAAATAGTCCTATGAAAATTGTAGTCTTATAAAGGCATTGTGTAAGATTCCCAGAATTCAGAATTTATAATACACTTGTCTAAGATCATTATAGGATAATATAATCTAATAAGTGCATTGACGAAGTCTAAATAGTCCTATGAAAATTATAGTCCTATAAAGGCATTGTGTAAGATTCCCAGAATTTATAATACACTTGTCTGAGATCATTACAAGTATGCAGAAATATAGTTTTATAATATACTTAGCTGAGATCAGTATAGGTAGGTGAGGCGATGTAGTCTTAAAAAAGTCGCTTATAAGATTTTTATGAGAGTAAATAATCTTATAAAGTGCTAAGCTAACACTATGAAGTCTGTTTACCAGTTTTACGTCGCCAGGTTTGGAGACATTGAAAATTATGATTTAGGTAGGTATCGTTATTATCAATATGGATTTGCGAGTATGGAAAAAGAAGTGGAGCATATTTAGAAGAACTGTAAATAAAAGACACGAAGAATTGGTACCACAAAAGCGATCATCTGAAGCAAGTTCTGAAAAATCAGAAACCAGCAATTTATTGAAGGGTTCCGTAGGTACATTCCGAAAATGTATTCGAAATACCTAGCGGTATTCGAAACGGTGTTTTTCAAAACAGCCTAAGTAGGTACACTTGAAATATTTTTCGGAATGGCGTGCTTCGAAACCATACAGGACTTCCCCCTGTCATAACTAAGGAAAACAAATTAAATAAAAAATGTGTAGCCGTTGCAGGGTTTCAGGCATCAATCGAGGAACTCTAATTTGATTCAACATGGTGGAGAGCTATTCTTGGCTAAGAGTAAATCTAGAGTTCTTTTACCTATAACAGTCTGATAATTGTCTTCATGCAGAGCAATTTTTAAAACATGGCGAATGAGCAAAACACAATAAATAAATGCTTGATCGTATTTTTATAATAGCTGATTTTATATTCGATTTATGTAAGCGCGATCAAAAATCAGTCGAAACATGGTACACTTCTACAATAAAAATAGATTTGCCACATGTTTAGTAATTTGTAGGTAAATATTCTTAATTAATTTTAGTCTTTTCATTCATTGAAACAATAACTATAAAATTACTTACGAGGTAAAATAACACTGCACAAATAATAAAAACAAAAAAAAATGACTGTCACCAGCGAGTAAAATTTGTAACAAAAAATGAAAAACGAAGTATGTTATAAGAACATTACTAACATAATTACACTTGTAACAAACTAGAAGTAGATAATAACAGGAGTATTGGCTCCAGTAACAATCTTCTATAAGGCAATTATAGGAGCATCAGTGCTTCCGTAATACTGGTGCAAGACAGTTACTAGACTTATTAGCATTCTGTTAGCTCATTGCAGGAGCATTACTAGAACTTGTACTCCAGTAACTGCGCCCAAATCGAGGCTTGTAGTATGCTACAGGACAGTTATAGGATAGTCTTGAAGACTGTTATAGGATCTATTTTGTTACTTGGGTAATGAATCATGATATAAAGATTCAAGTCTGCCGTCCTGGCAGTCCTTGAGGATAGAGTCGTTAGTCGGTTTAAGGTTTTTGTTTTCTTAGTAGGTTTGTTTAGCTGTTGATGTTTTGCAGATATTATGTAGGTAGGTAGTAACTCAATCCAAATTGTTTACTTTTTAATAGATAAGTAACTTAGTACTTAAAAACGTCTATGTATGTATGTATGGGGACTCCCTTTTCCGCATTTAGACTCAAAGGAGTTATACAATAGTACTCTGTGCTCAAAGGTGGTCCTGCGTGGGTTAAAAAAAACGTCTATAAAACCTAATAAAAAATATACGTAGGCACCTATCTGGCATAATAACAAAAGTTATACCTACAGACTTTTCGGGCTCACTCACAAATATTGGGTGTAGGTAGGTAGGTACCTACCTAATAAAGAATAATAAAATATTGTTGTAAGTTTAGGTACGATTACCTACCTAAACTTTTAATTAATTCACCCATCAAGAAACGGAGTTCACGGTTTAAATTAATTAAGTAATTGTAAATTCGTGTTGTAAGTTTTTATCTAAAAACCGAATTTAATAGTTGATTGTTGTTGAAGTAGGTACTTTGGTTAACGTTAAAAGCAGTAACTAAGAACCGAGAAACCAAGATTTAAAAATATTTGAATCGAACATAATCTAGCGACATTCCTTACAATTTTTTTTTTTTACAAACAAACTTACTTTCAGAATATATCCAAGAAACGTTCCACAACTCGTCCCAGCTGTCATACGCAGTCATTACTCCACATGCACTTTAATCCATCACTAATACCTACTTTTATTTTCACTTGTACCAAGTTTAAAAAGAACGTGAATGAGGGAAGGCGGAAAATGCGCGTAGGCGACGGGGTTGGCACGCAGTTCGTTCGCGACTGAAACTCTACCGCTCTAAGCCTGCTCGTGCGTGCCTTGTGCCTGTGCAGCATCATTAATGATGATAGGCATAGCAAGGTATAATGCACGCTAAAAACATACAACACCATTCTATGATATTTCTAAAACCACTAAAGTTAAAACCCAATCATATTGCTGATAAGTGACAAAATTAAAAATTTAATTTAGTAAAAGCGACTTCAATTTCGGAAGAAGAGAGCAATTTTCTGCTCTTTGAGGTAACATTTCTGTTCATAACTCTGAAGATCCTTAACAGATCCTGAAAAGTTTTCAAACAAAAAAAATCAAAATCGATTCTCCCAGTCCAAAGTTCTGACTGATGTAAAAAACATAAAAAAAAATACAGCATATTATTGAGGACCTCCTCATTTTTTTTAACTCTGTTAAAATTATTCGGGTTGATGTTTTTTGTATTAAAATAATGAATTATTAATTAAGTGGTTGTACCTACTTTTACCTACCTAATAAACTAGTAGGTACCTACTCTTACTCTTGATCGTTCACGTAAAATACCACATTTTCACTATCCCAAAAATCCGCCAACGACTACGTAGATAAGTGCTCATAATCATAATGTTAATAATAATAATAACACATGAGTTGGGCAAAATGCGCTAAGAAGATCTCTTAAGAAAATAAAGTAGCGATGATGTAAACCTTGTAAGGTCTTGGCACTGATCGATAACCGATAAAATTAACGTTAAATGTAGAGGCTCGGGGTTTATCACATAAAGCTTGCTAGGATATGGAGCCTCGTGGCGAGATAACCATAATTACGTTTACATGAGCACGGTTTGTGGTTTAGTTGTTGTTCGTGTGGTCATTGGCCTGTATCACAGATAAAATAATACTAGCAGGGAACCTTCCTACCAAGAAACATGAAATAATATTTCAACTGGAAAATTACGAAAACAAACAAACGGCCTATGATCACTATCGTATCAAAGTTAACTAGTAGGTAAGGTAGTCAGTTACTAGAACGTATAGTAGGTAGGTACTTACCTACCTAAAGGGTATCTATAGATTGAGCTAAGTAGGTACTATTATCACAGATAAAATAATACTAGCTATTATTAAGGACGATTACCTATATCGTCCTTGGTCACATTATCTTCCCCTTTTGAAATTATGATTGTTTCCAATCATATTTTTAATGCGTACCTACCTGCCGCGCCGCAGATTTGAACAAACTGTCAGCGCCTTGAGCGCCTTTGTTTCCATTTTCATACGACCCGAATACTTTTAATCTGAAGAGAGTTAAATAATATGTACTTACATAGGCTTTTTCTGGGCAAGCTCACTTCATCGTCGACTTCATCATTGCCTCGGCAAGCCTCGAAGTCAAGAGGTAAATGAAGAAAATGTACTCTTATTTAGGCCCACTTTTTTGTTAGGGATATTGATTTCAAAGGTTGTTAGATACTGAATTAAATTATCCAAAGAGTTTCAGTTTACCCAATATCCTATTTGAATTTCCCGCCAGCGCTGCGCGCTTCAGTTTTGTCAACTTCACAACGCCACTCGATTTCCGTCTAAAATGTAATTGTCAAATCAAATCTTTTATAATTTGTGACGTGGAAATAGGCTTTTTGACGGGAATTCGAGATGCCATGTTGCCTTCTTTGTTTTATTTTCCAAAACTTGTGTTTTAGCGAATGTTAATGTGTAATAATGGTGGATTATTAACTGTTGTGTTCGTGAACGTACTTAAGTGTGGGCAAATGAAACAAAACTGGATATCATTGCATTTCGAGTTCTCTCAAAAAGTCCTAGTATTGCTGCAGTAAAGAACCCACATCTTTGCTGACGCTGACTATGACTTTGACTTGACCTTGACTAAACTGACTTGAAAATATAAACACATGGTAGTGGCTAAATGCGTGGCACAAGCCGTGCGAAAGCCAAAATATAAGAAGTAAAGTGAAGTGACGTGGAAATATATTTAGTCTGTGTGCTGTGCATGTGCCAGTCTCCTGTTTTGAGTCAGCAGTATGTGCAGCAGTACCAATAACTTTTATTTCCTTTACCTTTCTTTACTGTAATTTATAAAGAAGAAGAAAGTTAAGAAACTGATTATAATTTTGTGTTGCTAATTATTGTTTGTGGCTCGCTCGTTTTCAATAAATATTTACATCAAAAAGTAGAACACTACACATTACACTGATTATAATGCAATGCTACCTCGAAGGCGCAACATTGGAGGTTTATCTGAAAAAGGTCCTGCTGAAAACGAGCTAGACTCATACAGCAAATTAGACAAAAAAGGCAACTCATACAGTGCTAAACCCTACAATACTGCTCCGAGTGTTGGAAGTAATAATACTCCTGCAAGCTATTCAGAGGATATTATCTTTGATATTCTTGAGGAATTTGTGTTCGAACCAGTTATGGCAGCCAGAGATAGAACCAATGAGTTCATTTCGACCGTGCGCGGTCTGCAAGATCGGATCATGGCAGGTCCGACAGTCAGGGACAAGCGCAAAGCTGCAGTACTTGAGACTTATTCGCAGTTCATGAGTATGGCCAAAGTTATAAGTAAAAACATTACAAGTACTTATGCTAAACTAGAAAAACTGGCGTTGTGTAAGTACCTCTGCTGTACTATTTCCAAATACTTACTAAATTGAACTCTATTTTTGTATCCTTGAATAACCTTGTTTACATGGTAATCCTTTTTTCAGTGGCTAAAAAGAAATCATTATTTGATGATAGACCAACAGAAATACAAGAATTGACCTACATCATTAAGGGAGATTTAAATTCACTGAACCAGCAGATTGGTAGACTTGGTGAGATGCCTAAGGGTCGTCGAAGTATGCACAGCCACTCATCCAGTGTGGTGTTAGCATTGCAATCAAGGCTAGCTTCCATGAGCAACCAGTTCAAACAGGTCAGTTTATCATCATATTACTCAGCTCTTGAGTATCGACTATCTCAACCATCTGACAACCTTTGTGAGGCGGTGGGCGAAAGCCTGCCTGAAAAGCAAAAGTTGTTGGTTCAATGCCCGCTGCGATGTGTGTGTATGATCTGCAAATATTTGTCTCGAGTCTCAAAAGTAATATTTGTACTATTATTTTGCATCCAGACATTCTTCTTACTTTTTGCTCTATGTTACATTTAGCACAAAAATCTTGTAACACTTCTTTTCACTATTTACAGGTGCTAGAAGTAAGATCTGAAAACTTAAAGTTCCAAAACAACAGGCGTGAGCAGTTTTCTAGAGTCACACCAGTTGTGAAGGAAGTGCCATCGCTTTTGCAGCAGGAAGAAGTGAGCATTGACTATGGAGAAAGCTCTATGATGCAGACACAACAACTGGCTCTCAGGGATGACAGTGACTCATATGTCCAACAACGTGCAGAGACCATGCACAACATTGAAAGCACTATAGTGGAACTTGGGGGTATATTCCAACAGTTAGCACACATGGTAAAAGAGCAGGACGAAGCTATTGGGAGAATTGATGCCAACATACAAGATGCAGAGATGAATGTTGAGGCTGGCCACAGAGAAATATTGAAATATTTCCAGCATGTCACTGGCAATAGGGCTCTGATGTTCAAAATCTTTGGTGTCCTTATATTTTTCTTTATATTTTTTGTTGTAGTTATGGCATGATTTATTTATTAAATTATCTGTAATGTATCATTGTAATCATTGGATGGTCTATCTATTGGAATAAAATATTTTCTAAGTATATAAATTGTAATATTTAACAATACACTCGCCATTTAGACTCACGCTATTTTCTGTTGTTACCTACTATAATTATAAGGAATGACTAACTGATTTATAATGTGTGTATAAATAAATTAAATGACTGTGTATTTTTGCACATGGCACAGTTTCTGCCTAGGAAGAATAATCGATCCTAGGTTTCTGCAGTCCCTAAAAGTGACTCAAGCATATTATCCAATGGATCACTCTGTTGGCTTAGAGCAGCCGCAGCCATTCATAATATGACTGTTTTTAGACTTGCTGAACTTTCCTTAGGGCACTTTGGGAACAAAATAAACAAAATAAAGCTACATCAATTAAGCTGAAATCATTTATGAAAATTACAAAAAAATATGTGTTGGTAGGATTATTTCCTAACTGTTTTATTATTTACATAATTTAAGATTGTCTATACTTACCATGGTTAGCAATTACAAATCCAATACCTTATAAATTGTATTACTATCAATTAGTCTAGTCTTAACACACATTTTAACTTAATTATAAAAAATACACTCTAAGCTATAACATTAGCTACATAAATGCTATTAAATTCATACATAAAACATGTAAATCCTATTAACTGACAAGACTTAGGTATTTTGTGATTAGAACAAAAATATTAATACAGCTTCTTTTTAGAACAATGACCTTCACTATTTTTAAATATGAGTGATTACAGCTTCGGGGAATGCTAGCTGTTTAACAAAGGCTTGTGTTATCTCTGATAAACTTGGTTCTGAACTATTACTTAACTTGATTGTATTATGAAATTGTGATAGAATTGGCACTTAATATGTTTGTGTGCCACATCATACAATTTGACTGAGTTTAAATAAATTCTCATGCCATGTTTACTATTACTCAGCCTAATCCATGGTAAACATTTAAAAAAAATTACAAGAATTCATCGCACCAATCTTTGAGGCACTGGTAACAGTCAGCAGACTGTTTGGAATTAGCGCTGCAAGTATCCTTCATCCATTCTTGAAATAGCATCTGGTTTTTCTTCAAAACAAGGTATTGTCCCAGCACAACATAAGCCTGAAATATTACAAATAAATTGAGCAACAAGTTTTATTCCTAGCTAACAACTTTTTTATTGTTTATTGAGGAGTGGTGGGAAGTGGCCAGTGATTGAAAGAAGCAGCACTTTTTAAACTGAAAGCTTCTATTACGTCCTGTATTATTGTATGATTCCGTCATGTTCTAGAAGTTTTTTATGTTACCTATAAATAAATATAACCTGTAAAATTCTATTGCAAATCGCTTGTGTTATGATTATTTATCTCAAATGCCAGGGTTGTTGACCATTTAAGTCAAGGATACTAACCTTGTCGAATCCTTTCTCTTCAAGTCTTTTGCCCAGGACTTCTCCAACTCCTGCTAAATCAGTAACAGGTTTCTCACCCATGGGCTCAGCCACAAAGTTTCTGTGTTTCTGTGATGTGCTCGACATTATTATTCAATATGTTTTGCTGCTACCAGAGTCAAATCAATAGATTGGATATACTTGAAATATCAAGCAAGTTTATCTGAAAAAATCTTAGATAAAAACAAATTCGAAAAATGCGTAATCAACAAGCCTAGAGCAACCCAACAAAAGAAAACGGTAATTGAATGAATTGAATTTGACAGTGACATTTTTATTGACAACTTTGAACGTCTTACCTAATTTACGTAGACAGAGAAATTCGAGATGTTAAGTTGTCTTTCTTGTTTTATTTTCCAAAACTTGTGTTTTAGCGAATGTTAATGTGTAATAATGGTGGATTATTAACTGTTAAGTGTTCGTGAACGTACATAAGTGTGGGCAAATGAAACAAAACTGAATATCATTGCATTTCGAGTTCCCTCAAAAAGTCCATGAAAAGCTTTAGTAAAGATCCCACATCTTTACTGACGCTGACTATGACATGACTGACTTGACTTTACTAATTTGAATTATTTTGACATGGTAGTGGCTAAATGCGTGGCAAAAGCCGGCGAAGCCAAAATAAAGAAGAAGAAGAAGAGAGACAGACGAACAAAAAAAATTACAATAGACAGCAGTGCACACAGAACTTAAAAAAAATTAAAATTAAAAACCTAGCTACGCCCGAACATTTTAAAAACACTTGGCCAAAGAGCATGCACTTGGCTACAAAGTTGGCTACGCCTAACGCCTAAACGTAGTGTTTTTATTCTCTTTGGCTACGCCTACGGAAACGAGAAAGTGAACGGTAGCCCGCGAAATTCAAATTTGTATTGGATTGTCCTTGCTATAAAAAAAAGCCGTGTTGGTCAAGTGGATTATGGATTAGTAATTAGTACCTCGACTTTCGATCCCGAAGGTTCGAATTCGGCCGTGCATCAATGAACTTTTCTCATCGAAAAATGTATATGTGCTTTGACACGAGCTTAACGGTGAACGGTTAACGGTGAACCTGTCACGTATCGAAAGTTAACTTCTGCAAAAAGTGGGCATGTACCAAATATGAATTGGACATACCTCTGACTACCCCCTTAGACATCTTCAAAAAGATCTAAAAATTGCATAATGATCTGAAAAGAAATGTCTACCGCTCTCCCGGGATACAGTCGTGATCATATTTCATTAAAATAAGGACGATTAAAGGTTATTTATCTCTATCGTCCTTGGTTAGCAATAGCATCCCAGGTCTTTACTTACTTTCTCTGTGATAGCATGCAAATAGCATGGATGAAAATAGTAGAATAGGTATATTGAAATTAGCAGTACCTACAACAAAAAGGTTGTTCTCAAATTCTTGCAACGTTGTTTTGTTTGTAAACAACCTGGGGCCTTAGAATGCCGTTTAGCAATATCCTTTAAAGGTCAAATTTTCAGGCTACTTGACTTCAATCTCGATGCTGACTCATAATGATAAAAATGAAAAATGATATTTTGATAGGTACAGGTATAGTATTGACAAAAGCCAGAAATGTGTGTTACAATATAACAAGTTCTGACCCTGTCTCATTACATGGCTTAAATAAAAGTACAGATATGTACGTACACAATTTATTTAAAATTTAAAATTATATTAGACACATAAATCGAAATTATAACATAGCAGGATGCCATCATTTTACTTAAAATTAATCCTTACTATTTATTTTCATTACAATACCTAATAGAAATAACAGCAAATAAATCTCATGATCCACAGCTCATGCATTCATCTTTGTTCTGTAAAGAACAAGTAATTGCCGCCATATTTTCATCGTCATTCGTTATGCCATTTACCATCTGAGCTCTAGCTTTGGATTTATCAACAGTAAATTGGATGGCATTGGCTGCCGGTTTTGTCCTTAGATAGTACATTCCTGTTTTCAAACCCATCTTCCAGGCGTAAAAATGAATTGACGTCAATTTGCCATAATTGGGTTCAGCCACATGGATATTAAATGATTGGCTCTGATCAATAAATGCGCCTCGGTCAGCAGCCATCTGAATGCAAGTCTTGACTGAAATCTCCCATACTGTCTTGTATAGATCCCTTATTTCCTTCGGAATATTTTCAATGTTTTGAATGGATCCATTGTTGTGAATTATTAGATTTTTCATGTCGTCATCCCACAAGTCTGCCTCGGTTAGGTCATGCAGTAAGTGGTGATTCACTACTTGAAATTCTCCTGAGAGCACTCTGCGTTGGTAAATGTTGGATGTAAAAGGCTCGAAAGATTCGTTGTTGCCGAGAATTTGGGCGGTGGAGGCGGTGGGCATCGGTGCTAGTAAGAGTGAGTTTCGGATGCCGTGTTTTGCGATTTTTTCTTTAAGTGCAGTCCAATTCCACAGGTCTGTGGGTGTCTTGTTCCACATGTCATATTGTAGGGTACCTTGACTCACTGGGCAACCCGGGTATGTCTCGTACACGCCGTCTCTCTCGGCGAGCTCGCAGCTTGCTTCTAACGCACCATAGTAAATGGTCTCAAAAATTTGTTGGTTCAATTTTATTGCAGCGTCACTTTCATACGGAATCCGCATCAGAACAAATGTATCGGCCAAACCTTGAACTCCAATTCCGATTGGCCTGTGTCTCATGTTCGAGTTTCTCGCTTCCGGGATTGGATAGAAGTTAACATCTATGATTTTGTTCAGATTTTGTGTGATAGTTTTGGTGACATCTTTTAGCTTCTCAAAGTTATATGTTTTATCATCATTAACGAATCTGTTCAATGCAACGGAAGCTAAATTACATACGGCAACCTCGTCTGGTGATGTGTATTCAACGATTTCAGTGCAGAGATTGCTGCACTTGATTGTACCCAAGTTCTTCTGATTGCTTTTTCTGTTACACGCGTCTTTGTAAAGCATGTACGGTGTTCCAGTTTCTACTTGAGCCTCTATGATAGCCTTCCACAAAGCTTGTGCCTTAACTTGTTTCACAAATCGTTTCTCCGACTCGTACTGTTCATATAACTTTTCAAACTCCTCTCCCCAGCAGTCGGCGAGGCCGGGAGAGTCGTGGGGGCACATCAGGCTCCAGTCTCCGTTATTCTCCACTCTCTTCATAAACAAATCCGGAATCCAAAGCGCGTAAAAAAGTTCTCTCGCGCGAACTTCCTCCTTACCAGTGTTTTTCTTGAGATCCAAGAACTCGAATACGTCAGCATGCCACGGCTCGAGGTATACCGCGAATGCGCCGGGGCGCTTGTTGCCTCCCTGATCCACGTACCTCGCTGTGTTGTTATACACTCTGAGCATAGGGACGAGTCCGTTGGAGACGCCATTCGTACCAGCGATGTACGACCCTTTAGCGCGAATGCAGTGCACGTGAACGCCGATACCGCCAGCTGACTTGGAAATCAGCGCGCATTGTTTGAGCGTGTCATAGATTCCCTCGATGCTGTCGTCTTTCATGGCGATGAGGAAACAGGAGGAGAGCTGAGGGCGGGGAGTGGCGGCTGAGAAGAGAGTAGGGCTGGCGTGCGTGAAGTACTTCTCAGAGAGAAGGTTGTATGTGTTGATTGCAGCGTCGATGTCCTCGCCGTGAATGCCGATAGAAACACGCATCAGCATGTGCTGGGGACGCTCAGCCACCTGAAATACAAGTTATTTATTTGGACAAGATTCTTCATATTGATACCAGTAAACAATACTTTGTGGTTTGATGCCACTTAATATTATTATAGTTCTTACCTATAAAAGTATGCTTACCTTGTTATCAATCTTCAGCAAATATGATCTCTCCAAAGTTTTAAATCCAAAGTAATTGTACTTGAAATCCCTGTCATAGACAATAGCAGAGTTGAGCCTTTCTTTGTTCTTGACTATTATATTAAAATGGTAATCAGATATCATTGGTGTTCTTTTCTTGGTGTGCGGGTTTACTATGTTGTACAAGTCTTCTATAACATCTACAACAAAAGGGATAGTTATATAAACTTACAAAAAATATATTCTGCCAAACATCAAAGTTTGCTTACTGTCAGTAGTTATTTAGCATTTCTTTAATAGAAATTAATGTCAAATATCTACCCAAAACTAAAGATTAAGTAGTTATTTGGCATTTTTTTTTATAGGAATTAATGTCAAATATCTACTCAAAACTAAAGATAGGTTGTTCAGACCCATTCTTAGATATTAGCAGTTTTTCTGCAGTATGGCAGATTTGAAATACATACAAAAATGAGAGGCTTATTATTATACAGATACAGAAATATTCAAAATCTGAAATCTGCTGAAGGTTCCACTTCCAGGCATACTTAAATCTTTCTTACCCGAGAAATGTTTCTTAGTCTCCTTGTGCAAGTTTGATATAGCTAGTCTAGCAGCCAGGATAGCATAGTCCGGGTGATCAGTAGTCTTTGTTGCTGCTGTCTCTGCAGCCAAGTTATCCAGTTCCACTGTGGTGACTCCAGAGTATATGCCTCCAATCACTTTGAGGGTTATACATACCTACAAACAAAAATAAGGTGAGAGGAAGAAAGAAGAATTAGAGAGAAAAAGTAGGGCACTAGATATTTAGATTGTGCATTAAAGGTACAACCAGCAACCACTTCAGTGTTGCTGGTTAAGCCAATTATTGCTCTTCAGTGTTGCTGGTTGAGCCAATTGCTGCATTATCAAGATGTATTTCTGTTTATCACTCTGAAGACCTTTGTCAGATCCTTACCATTTATTATGGGATTACCTCAGGAGTTGTGTCAGTACCTGACATTGGACAGGAAAATTGGTTCTTATTTAGCATGATACACTAAAAAAAACTTGGATTTACTTAGTTTTTTTTACTTAGTTGGTGGTCTGGTTAAGCTTAAAACCATGAAAGTTCAATGTGTTGTATGCATACTTAACTATTGAGTGATAATAAAATAGCAGAAAAACTTACTGGATCTACAAAGTCCATGTTCAACCCATAGCAGAGTTTTTTGATCCTAGAAGTGATTTTATCAATATGCACCTCTTCCATTCTTCCTCCTAAAAAAATAAATTTGTTTTATATTAAAAAAAAAGCTTAAAGGTAAGTAGTTATGATTAAATGCACCCAATTTTTATCACAATATTATCTTATTTCCTACCTGGCTTTATATTGCTGTTTAACAGGGGAAAAGTAAAATTGATATGCTAGATATTACAGAAATTACCTAATTATTTGTATGAACCCATGCATTTACATTTTACATGATTGATCAAAATTTATTTATAAGTGTAGTTCTAAATAAAAAGGTTTCAGTACAACCTGTCCGAAGCAAATGTACAATGGAAACCACTGGAGACTTCTCATGGGAACATCCTTAGTAGGCAAATTAAAGTTAGGTTGGGTTTACTTTACAAGATAGGTACAAGGCAAGTAAGACTTCAACAAATTTATGTATAATAAACATAATGTTTTTGTGGCATCATATATTATTGTGGTGTCTAAAGGGGTAACTTTTGCTAAGGTCATTGACCCCAAAGTTCAATGACTTCGCCGCTAGAGGTCAAAATGTTCTCATTCAATTAGCAGGTGAAAAAGGCTTTGAACAATAAATTTTGATAAACATTTTATGCAAAACTAACATATTTATGTTTTATATTAAAACAAAAAGGAGGAAGTGTCCAAAAAAAATGTGTGAAGTGACTTCCTACCTAGTAAAATTATTATCATCCTACCTGACTTAGGTCCTTTGTCTATAGCTGTTTTACATTACATGTAATTACCTTCTGAGTCGCTACTATTACACTTACCTACATAAAAGCGTAAAATTACTAATTTCAGAGGTAAAACTTTGTTACCAATTCGGTTTCTTACCTCTTTTGTAGACGTAAAGCTTATTTGACTTTCCGACCATTGTGTACTGATACTCAAATCACAGAACTCCCTAGTTATTAATAATTCTTTAGACAGTTTCACTAATTCTTTGTTACAAGTTTTAAGTTTGATTGCAAATGCAAACGGCTGCGCTACGCTACTACAATAAAACGGCAAAAAAGCGGGAAATAACATGACGGACGTTTCGTTCGGACTTCTTCTTCTTCTTTATTTTGGCTTCGCACGGCTTGTACCACGCATTTAGCCACTACCATGTCAATGTTATAATTCAAGTCAGTAAAGAAGTCAAGTCAATCAAAGTCAGAGTCAGTAAAGATGTGGGTCTTTACTGAAGCATTATTATTATTAGGAGCCCGTATCATTCCACTGCAGGGCAAAGGCCTCCCTTCCTTCTCTCCACTCCTCTCTATTGTGAGCTACTGAAGCATTACACGGACTTATTACACGGACTTGAAAAGCAATGATATCTAGTTTTGTTTCATTTGCCCCCACTTATGTACTGACGTCCACGGCCACTCAGCAGTTAATAATCCACCATTATTACACAATAACATTCGCTAAAACACAAGTTTCGGAATGTTTTTAAATTTCCGAAACAAGACTTCTCAAATTCCCTTCAAAAAGTCGTGAAGTGGGTCTTTACCAAAGACTTTGTACTTATTTATTTACAAAGTACAAAGTCTTTGGTCTTTACTGAAGCCAAAAACTTTGTACGTCTTTGACTGAAGCAAACAATACCATGTAGGTACTTGACAAAAAAACATCAAAAAAACCTTTCGGACTGACTTTGACAAAATGGTGTCAATTTCTTTAATTTGATTACGGAAGAATAGCATAGATCAATCTGCATTCAAGGAGAGAGAGGAGAATAATATTATGCCTGTAATACATCCATGAGAATAATATAAATAAATAATCCACTTTGTCTTTACTTACATACATCCATGCTATAGGTACCTACTTTAATAATACGTTGTAATACGTAGCATGCTCTTTGATACGTAGCATCTTTAATAGTTTCATAATTTCATTAGTTTGTGCTATACTCAAAGACTACTAGGATGCTAACGCATGCTATACTCAAAGAGAATAATTATAAACACTACGTTTAGCTATACCTACTGCTCTTTGAGTTTGTGTCCGTCCACTACGTAGAAATTGAAACAGCAAAATTCAACCGCGGACACAGACAGTAGGTACATAATGCAATGCAACTAAAGTTGTGATTGGAATCAGCTGGAAGTTTTATAATTTGTTCAAAAAAAATGAATTCAAATATGTTGAACGACAATCATGAAATTCAATCAAGACCCCCAAACGTACCTACTCCAGATTGGAGTTCAGAAAGCTGTAGCCAAATAACTCACCCTGTGTCTGTCATGGAAGAAAAGGTTTGAAAATACTTTACCTTTACACCTATTACTTACCACCAATGCTACAAGCGGAAGCGCTCAGCTGATAATGCATGCCACTTGCGGTCCCCATCCAAGTTGTGACCGCTCAGAACGTGATCTTGATGATCTATCAAGAATGTTATTACAAGCTTCTACTTCTCATTAAGAAAGAAAGAAAACATTTATTTTCATTGAATGTATAGTACATAATCAAATTCCAGTGATGCTAACATTTCTAGTAGCCTAGCCTGGATCAAGTGATACCAAATTTTTAGGGATTTCAGAATGTAAACTACACCAAATCTAAATATTATTCAAATCAGTCCAGCGCTTAAAAACGCGACTGAAAGATACTCAAAACATTATTAAAATTAAAATTTATAAGATTATGAGGATAGGATAACAGTATCTTCATGTTGACTTAAATACAACATTTTATAAATTTATTTTTACAGCCTACTCAAGAAAATTCAAATACTGATCCAAAAATAGAAGCAATGGACATAACCATGGTGAAAGTAAATAACGATTCAGATATTCATCAAACACCGCAGAGGAATATGCAAAATGTTATAAGCAGTGCTTCATCAAACTCAGTCATGTCTCGGATCACAGGGGATGTGGCTCTCACTCCAACAAACTTGCATACACCATTGTTCAGTAATGCAAATCCACACAGTACTATGAATGCTATGACCCCTGCTGCTAGTGGTTCCAATCAAGCAAAAAATAGCATCAAAATACAGTAGGTTCTATTTTGCTTAACATTATCATTATTATTATGGTTCCATAACTGTTTGGTATGAAAATGTCAATGATAAATACCTCTACCTACTCAGTTTTTTTAAACAACATTTCTTTTTTCAGAAACTGTGTTTCAACTGTTAATTTAGGATGTGAATTGAAGCTACTAGAAATATATTGCAGAACAAGATATTCAGAATACAATCCAGCTAGATTTCAGGGAGTTGTGATGAAAATTCTTGACCCAAGGGCAACAGCATTGGTCTTCAGGTTTGTAAGAAAATATTTAAAAAAGATATTTTAGTCATCATCATCATCAGCTATCTCTAAAGCTTAAACAGTTTGGAGGTCCAAATATTTTTATTTATATACTTAGCTAATGTTAGTGTTTACTTTCCATATTTTACAGATCTGGAAAAATAGTTTGCACAGGAGCCAGAAATGAACATGATTCCTACCTAGCAGCCCGAAAGTTTGCCAGAATTATACACAAACTTGGCTACCCAGTAAGTATATAAACACACTGTCTTTTAAACCAGTAAAGTTATATTTTTTTATGTACAATATAACTGGTCACTCTTGTCATCAAAATCATATGTAACAAACAAAACAATCTTTATCATGAAATTATGTTTTATACATTATGTGTAAATCTGTTAATTAATTTATCATTTTCAGGTCAGGTTCTTGGACTTTAAAATTCAAAACTTCTGTGCCACAGCTGATCTACGATTTCCAATTAGGTTGGAATCCTTGCAAATGGCACATGGTCAGTTTGCATCTTACGAACCAGAGCTTTTTCCTGGTCTTGTTTACAGGATGGTTCGCCCCAGAGTTGTGCTGCTGATATTTGTAAATGGAAAAATTGTTTTTACAGGTAAGGTACATTCTTGAACTGATCCGTCTACTAAACAGATCAAATACAGTTAGGTGGAGCAGAGGTTTGCTTGTCACATTAATTAACTATAGAATAAAAAAGTAAGTTCGTATGAGCAAGTAGCCAACTCTGGTGACGGAGTTTTTAGGCCGCCTTAAGGCCTCCGTCATGACTTAACGACTTAAAGCCGGGACCGACAATTTAACGTGCCCTCCGAAACACGGAAGCGCTCAGATATAAATACCACTTGCGGTCACCCATCCAAGTAGTGACCGCTCAGAACGTTGCTTAATTTCGATGATCTATCAAGAACGTCTTAGCAAGCTTCGCCACGAGCGCTTCGAGAATATATTAATAGAATATAATATATATTTTATAGAATATAGAATAAAATAGAATAGAATAACATTTATTTGGCAACAGAAGCACAGACATACATTTAAATAGGTAGGTACAGAAAGAAAGACACAAAGCAATAGGTAGGTATGTATGAATATGTATACTTAGTACAATATATTTTAAGAATTAGAAAAAAAAGGCCCAAATTAACCTGTCTTTATTTTTGCAGGTGGAAGGAGCAGAAATGACATTAGTGAAGCCTTAGATATTATATATCCCATATTGCGAAGTTTTAGAATTAGTTAAAAATAATAGTAGGTACATAATTTATAATAATAAGTTTAGTTTTTATGTAAGACTATTTGGTAGTAATTAATTATAAGTACAAGTTTAATTAAGTATTACAAATAATAATTTTATAAATAATAATTGTGTAAAGTAAAGCTTGAATCAATTGGTTAACTACATGTTAACTATTATATTTAATACCTATACTTAATGAAGAATTAATAATGAAGTTAAATAATAATGTAGTGAAACAACCTGTTTTTAATTTTGCTTAATCAAAACTTTTTTTTTTTTTTTTTTTTTTTTTTTTGGCTTCGCACTATTTGTGCATTTGCCATGTACAATTGGCTTGACTTGTAGTTAAAAAATTAGGGAAACAAAATAATATACAAAATGTATCGCGAACTACGAGGACGCGGATAGGATCAGGAAAGTTGGGAAAGGTAGGATAAAGTAGATAATTACAATACGCTATAAAATGTAAAATATAGTTATAAATTAATATTGTTAATGGAAATAAAGTTAGATAAACATACATATATATTAGGATCTAGGGAAGAGAGAAGAATATACATACTTGTGGGAAGAGGAACATTATAAGAGACAAGATCATCAATGAAAGAGGCATGGTCATGTTGGGGACAGGCAAAAAAGATGTGATTCATGTCACCAAAATCATCTCCACAAGCGCAGGTCGGATCTGGTACTATTTTCATTCTTGATAAATGCGCTGGGGTACACGAATGTCCCAGACGCATACGTATTATAACAGTTGTGGCACGTTTACTTAGTTTTATTTTAGAAAACCATGGTTTTAGGGGGATACTTCCTTGTATTTTTTTGTGAAATTTACCTTTATAATTACAAGATTCATCCCAGGCTTTCTCCCACGAACTTTTAAGACACGTCTTAGAAATGGTAGGTAGATCGTGAGCGTAAATTTTAAATGGGAAAATGTCTCCAGACTCCACTGCTTGATTTGCTAACTTGTCTGCGTGGCTGTTACCTAGAATCCCGCAATGACTGGGTATCCAGGCAAAAGCGACAGACAAGTCATTTAGTTGACATTTTAGAAGCTTAGTTCTAGCTTGCGTTATTAATGGATAAGATGACTTGGACCGAAATGGAAATTTAACCAGAGATTGTAAAGAACTTTTTGAATCGCAAAATATGATCGTATTTTTTAGTTTCATCAATAAAACATATTCCAGTGCCTTCATGATACCAAAACATTCTCCAGTAAAAACCGAAGTTTCAGAGGGTAGTTTAATTTTTTGTACTATGTTATACTGTTTGTGATAGACACCTACACCTACTACACCTGCCTGCGAGTGTTTGGATGCATCAGTAAATATCTGATGCCATCCATTCCATCGTTCATCAACAATTGATTTAAAATAGAAGTTAGCATGAGTATCGTTACGGTCAATATTTAAATCAAAATAAACTTTAGGGGGTAATATTAATGCTTTATAATTGCAATGGTATATTGAAAGAAGCAGAGACTGATCCAGGGGTGCTGATAAAGACCTATACTTATTATAACTATTTATAAGATGAGGATGCATTTTATGGTTCCAGTACGAAGAATTAATTAGTTCTGATAGTGTCTGAAGTCTAGGATGAAGCTGATGATTTGAAAACTGTAACGTACGGAAGAAAAATCGATCGCACAAATATTGGCGTCTTATGAGTAAGGGTGGTTCGCAACATTCTACTTGAAGAGCATTAATGGGACTAGATTTCATTGCTCCCATTACTATACGCATTGCACGTGCCTGAATGGCATCCAACCTCTTGAAAGCCTCCACTCTACCAGGCTCCAACAAGCAAGTGCCATAATCTAATGTGCTTCTAATTAAAGCATTGTAAACTAGTTTTAAAGATGAAGGGTGGGCACCCCACCATACTCCTGTAAGACATCGTATTAAATTTAACTGCTTTTCACATTTTTCCACAACATATTCACAGTGAGGACGACCGGTGAGTTTAGAATCTAACAATACGCCTAGAAATCTTGCGTGACTCTTCACAGGTATGATTACACTATTATATACAATGTTAATAGATGGTATATTTATTTTTCGTGTGAAAGGAACAATAATGCTTTTAGTAGGCGATAGTTCCAAACCATGATTGTCTAACCATGATTTTAAACATTTTAAAGCAAATGACATATTAATAACAGCAGAGTCAATACAGGAGTTGGTAGAATATAGTAGGAGATCATCAGCATATTGTAAAATACTAACAGAGTTGTTCAAAGATACTTCCAGGTCATAAGTATAAATATTATAGAGAAGGGGACTTAGAACAGATCCCTGCGGTAAACCCTTCCACAAGACTCTTGAGATGCCCGAAGAGTTCAATAAAATTATTCGACCAACTAACATGTTCTGAATAAAGTTTATAAACATAACAGGAACTTTTAAAAATTTTAGTTTCCTCACTAATACTTCAATGAGGACATTGTCGTAAGCTGATTTTATGTCTAGGAACGTTGCTACAACAGATTTATTTTGTGAAAAAGCTATACGAATGTCGGTTATAAAAACACTTAAACTATCTAAAGAGCTTCTACTTTTTCTAAATCCATATTGACTATTAGGTAAAATATTTTGGCTTTCAATGAGCCATTCTAATCTATTTTTAATCAAATGTTCCGCAATTTTTATTATAACTGGTGATAGAGCTATAGGCCGATAGGACGTTGAATCTGCAGGATTTTTTGATGGCTTTAAAATTGGAAGCACTATTTGCGTTTTCCAATTAGTTGGAATGTCACCTGTCATGATGACAGAATTGATAATATCAAGGAGATATTGCATGGCGCTATCGCCAAGATGTGAATAGAATGAATAGGGAATACCATCCATTCCAGGCGAAGTATCGGTCCTATCCATCAAAACACCCTTCAGTTCGTAAATTGAAAAGGGTAAATCAAGACCATAGGGACAAGTGGGCAAAGTGTTAGGCACTTGTGTTATCAACTCTTTTTTATGTGCAGTTGGTGGAGCCAATAGGTCTAAGAAACTGTCGTTCAGAGAAGGCGGCATAATTGTAATATTAGAAGAGCTAACTCCAATTCTGTACCGTCTGATATTCCTCCAGACTTCTGATGATTTTGTATTGGGAGATATAGTTTGACAAAACTTCTTCCAACCTTGGGCTTTTTTATCTTTCAATAACTTTTTGGTCTTGGCTATTATTTCAGTTAATTTATCAAAATTGTAGTCAGTCATATTCAAACTATAGTCTCTCTCTGCCTCCTTTCTCTGAGCAACAGCCATACTACATTCACTATCCCACCAGGGTGGAGATGATATTTTACCAGAAGCTATGTTTTTCAATGGGAAGGTAGAATCAGCTGCATCTAACAAAGTTTTAGCCAAACCATCTGCACAGCAGGAAATATCTTGGAAATTTAAAGGCAAGTTATCAATATTGTTCTCAACATGTAATCTAAAGTCAGCCCATTTATCATTTATTATTTTATATCTCATTCTGGGTGGAGATTTAGGAATTTCAGAAACTCTATAATTAGGAAACTTTAAAACTATAGGGAAATGATCACTACCATACGTGTATGGCTGTGTTTCCCAAGAAACTGAAGAAGCTAAGCTAGGAGAAGTTATAGTTAAATCAACTGCACTGTTATTTTCTGAAGGTTTGGTTCTGCGTGTTTGAGACCCATCATTAAGTATACAAAGATTTTGTCTGTCAATTATTTCCAAGAGATCTCTGCCATAGCTGTTAGTTATAGAACTACCCCATGAAGAGTGATGTGCATTAAAATCACCCATGACTACACATGGCTTGGGAAGATGAGAAAGTAAGTTTTCTATATCATTAAAGATTTGTAGGGAAGGATGAGGTACATAAATAGATACAAAGCATATTTTATCAATAAGGCAGGCAACAGCAGTAAAATTATCACTACTGTGATTAGGTAGGGGTAATTGTGAAAAATAAAAAGATTTTTTTATAAGAAGAGCGGCTCCTCCATATCCATCAGGTCTATCTTCCCTGATGCAAGAGAAGCCACTCAATTTAAACACAGAGTCCGGCTTAAGCCAAGACTCTGTAATAGAGAAAATGAATGGGTTAAATTTATTAGATAAGCTTATAATTTCATGTTTTTTACTTACTACACTCCTGCAGTTCCATTGAACTGCGGATCTGGTGTGATCCATTGTGGTTGTGTAGAATACTAATTGTGTCAATTATTTTTGCAGCGTTGGACGGTTCTATGATATTAGACTGTAATAAAGTTTTTAAAAGAGAAATAATATCGTTTATATTAAGTTGACTACCTTTTTCACCCTGTACCAAAGCACTACCGTTAGGAAGGGTTGGTGAGGGTTGGCCAGCAATGTCAAAATGTGCTGCCTTATCGTAGCCTTTAGCTACACTAGGGCGAGACTTTGGTTTCAAGAATACAGTTTTTTTAAATGAGTGCACAGATGAATTTACATTACGAGTATTTACTTTTTGAGAATTTTGAGTGGGAATTGTGTGATCTTTCGGAGTAGCTAGAATGTCAGCATAGGATTTAGATAATGGTGGATGAATCTTGGATGCCTCTGCATAAGAGATACACCTTTCTGCCATGGAAAACTTGATTTTTTGTTGTCTAACAAACTCAGGACAAGATTTACTCGTGGCAAAGTGTATGCCTCCACACGAGCAACAGGAAATGCAATCTTCATCAATGTTACATGAATCTCCAGAGTGTTCCTGGCCACACTTGAAACAGCGGGGCTTAGACCTACACTGCATCTTTGTGTGTCCAAAGCGACAGCAGTTGTAGCATTGGATGGTCGGGTAAGTGTAAAGGTGGACTACTAGTGCATTGTAACACATGAATATACGGCTCGGCAAGACCTGACCATCAAATGTCACAACCACCGTCTGAGTAGGCTTCCAAACTGCAGTACCATTAATCATTTCCTTATAATTCATGCGACGAAGTTTTAAAATTTTTCCACACCCATGTGGAACCTCAGCACATTCCATCATCTCCTCTGGGGAGAGATCTGTAGGTACTCCGCGGACAACACCCATACGGGAAACATTATATGTTGGTATAAATGCCTTTAATTTATTTTTATTCAATTCGTCATTATTTAAAAATGTGTTGGCATCATTCTGGCTATGGAATGCCAACGACACCCTATTCCGACCAATCTTTTTAAGACTACCATTTACTATATTAAATATACCATTTCGTCTCAAAAATTTGCCTAACATAATGGGGTGGAGTGTGGAGCCATCGTTTTCTGAGTCTACTGTTCTTTGGATGTGTACAACAAATGGACCATTGTCTGTTGACTCATATTGAGTTCTTGCTACAGACACTGGAGGAGAAGGATTTGGAGGTGAAGCTGTGGGTGGAGTATTTGGTTTGTCGACTGGTTCTGGAGCGGGACTGGGTAAAGAAGGACAAGTGATGATATTGTCAGATGATGCTGGTGATTCGGCGCAGTGACAACCCTTGGAGTCATTTGATCCATGCCTCTTTCTTTTGTTGCAATTCTTGCACACTTTGTGCAAGCGTGTGCGTTTTCGTTTTTTAGACACGGATGTATCCGTGTCCATTGCAGAGTCGTTTGACATTAATTTTTCAAAACTGTTACCTATTGTAACATTACAGGCCACCGGAGGGACTGGGTCCCCCGGATCGGGGGGCTCCTCCTCCATGGAAGAATAGATATAAAAAAAAACTTACCAAATCCTTAAAAGTCTAACACTACTACTAAATATAATAAATATAAATTAAATGGATACAAAATAATAATAACTTTCCTGATCTATATCAAGAAAAATTAAATTCAAAATTTATCAAAGAAAAAACGCGGCCGCCCTTTTCGAGTTTCCCGCCTTTTTTTTCTTAATCAAAACTTGTAATAAAAAAACGAAATGAATTGTTTTTTTTTCATAACTTACGTTTTATCTATAACACCTCTAGCACAAATCGCACCTTTAGAATAGAAGTGACTTAATCCAAAAAAACTAAATTTTGGGAATCAACAAAAGAGTGAAATAATGTGTGACCCTATCCTCTTATTTTTTTAATTGCTGCTAAATAGCTCAAAAATCTTTAAAAAACTAAGTCGATTTAGTGAACATAAACATTTAGCAATTAGTTGGTATAATAAATAATTAGAAACAACATGTTTTTCTATATTAAAAAAATTTTTGATTCTAAAAAGTCACTATTTAACCTAATTTTATTTTAAAATTTTGGTTTTGCAAATTATAATAATGCCTCAATTCTGATTGAGTAAAAATTTATTAATATTAAAATGACATTAACACAATTGAGTCACAATAATGTCCGGTAGTATCGGAGTTAAAACAGTACCAAAGATAAATCGGTCAGTTTAATACTAAAAAAACATTCAGTGAACTTACCGAAAAATTTATAAGAAAGATGGCTTAATTAAAATTCGGTCACTGTCTTATTATTTGTACAACGTTCTTCTTCTTCTATTCGCACAGTAAAACAGCACAATCCTGTAAGTGGCATTTTTGTCCCGACGCAGACGGTTGTTTTGTTTGAATATGTAAGAGACCGAAATATATTTTTGACCTGTTCCTGCCCAAAAGTGGCGCTTTTAAAACTACATAACTGTAGAGAATGTTGTGTAGGGTCATTTTCTGCCCCAAACTCATTTTTCAAGTTTTTTGAATTAGGTCACTTCTATTCTAAAGGTGCGAAATTATGTGGTGTGACAATATATTTTTGTCTAGTGGGGTGGCCAACCAGAAATAAAAAAAAATATTAAAATCCATGCAGTCGTCTGTCATGCCAAGTAGCATGCGTAAGCATCATTAAGTTAGCATCCGTAGTCTGTTTCAAGCAGCCAAGCAAGCCTGGCTGCGAAATAGCGTCAGCCAGACCACAATAAAATTGCTTGACGTTGACTGACACAAGCAGAAAATAAAGAAGAAGAAGAATTAATTGGTGGATTGTCAATGTTTGGTGGGGGGTGGATTTACAGTAGAAAAATTTCTTCGAACAAATAATTCAAAAAATTTAAAACGCATTGGAATTAAAATCAAACTAGATACAATCATAGTAGGAATATTGTAATGTTCTATAAACTTATTTCCACTAAGATTGTACGCGTAGATCTGAAGATAACAGCAATTAAAAATAGAAATGTGAGACGGTGATGATGTCAGTGGTATGGTAATGATTTATCTATGGATGGTTATGATTTCGTGTGTGTGGCGATGACAATTTGTACATAATTTAAATGTTAAAATAAAAACAAATTAGTTTTTAAGATGATTCCTTAGGGTTTTTTATTATTTAGTCTACAGTCTGCACCTATAAACTCTTCATTATTATCTTTATCTATCTTGCTTGCTTCCAATTGTAGAAACAATTTATATTTAAAGATCGTTTCTGCAACTGGGTTTAGACTTTTTTCTCTTACATTATCTAATTTAATCTGGTCGTTTGTTTTGGTAATCAGTCTAATACAGGTAAAGCTAACTAAAACATACCTATACTTAATTTCTGTTTTATTTTTTCCTTTTAATAAAACAGTTTTTTCAATTATTTATCATAAGTAATTATGATTTTGGTTTGGAAATAAAAACCCGATCAGCATTCCATTTATAGCAAAATAATTACTCTTGGCGTTTTTATTGACTTGAAAGAAGCCTTTGATACCTTAAGTCACAATCTTTTCATAGTAAAGCTATAAAGAAAGGTGTAAAAGGCACTGCTCTCAAAATGTTTGATTCATACATTACAAACCCGTTTCAAGTCGTTAAAATTGATAAAATGTTCAAAGTAAGGCAGCTCCCAGTACGTTCGGAGTTCCACAAGGCTTCATATTAGAGCCACTGCTCTTCCCTAAATAAACAAATGACATAAACGAACTTAATATCCATTTTTATGTTTATCTGTATGCCGATGATACCTACTTTACTTTGGTTCGTCAAAAAATAATAATTATAATATCACATGCATGATCAGTTCAACCTTCTCGTAGCTAAACTTTTGAATTTGTTTTAGTAGAATTTGTTCACAATTACATAATCAAATTCTGCAGGAGAAACAACATGAAAAACGTCTCGTACCTCCGTTATAACTCGTTCTTTAAATTAGTATTCGAATCATTATGTTCTCTAATTAATTTCATATTTTCTAAGTCCAATATCTGCATGTCTAAAGACGAAGGGCTCTAACTAAACATTCATTTTTACCTTCCTAAGTGGCATACATAAAATCTATTTTTTTTCTAAACATGGAAGAATAGAATTTGGTTAGGACTGCTACGGTAGATGTCTCATCATCATCATCCGTAGCCCGCTGTCACCCACTGCTGGGTATAGGCCTCCATTTGTTTATGCCACTCCTCACGGTCTTGTGCCAGCCTCATCCAATTTCGCCCCACAATGCTCGTAATATCGTCCGCCCATCTCGCAACCGGGCGGCCGACATTTCTGTAGCCAGTTCTTGGACGCCATTCAGTTGACATCTTACTCCACCTGTCGTCATATCTTTGTGCCAGGTGTCCTGCCCAGCTCCATTTTAGTTCCGTGATACGATTCCCAATGTCTCACCTTTGTTCGACTTCGGATCTCGACATTCGGAACATTCGGACACACGGTCTATAAGCTTGATGCCAAGCATGGCACGCTCCATGGCCCTCTGTGCTACTCTCAGAGTACACAGCCTCCTTAGTGAGCTTCCACGTCTCGGCACCATAAGTCATGGTAGGCAGAACACACTGATTGTATAGACGGGTTTTCAGACACTGTGGGATATCAGCAGTCTTAAGAATATCGTCCAGTTTTCCAAACGCGGCCCACTCAAATTGAATTCTTCTGGCGGTTGATGTCTATATAATAAATCCTTCTTTTACTGTTTTCAATGGTATTCATCAAAAACTTTTTCTCTTCAACCCTTTTCAGTACTTCCTCGTTAGTAACCGTCTCTGTCCAGCTAATCTTCTTCATCCTCCTCCAGCACCACGTTTTAAACGCCTTTAAAATCTTCTTACTCGTTATGTAATTTAAGCAAGTTATAATGAAATAGGTGAAAATCGTCATCGCCACACACATATGGTCATCACCGCTCATCATTTTTAAACGGTGATGACGCGTCTGGTGATGACAATTTTGACTAATTGTTGATTTTTCTCGAAAAGTAATATTGTTAGCGACATACCGCTATTATTATAAGCATTTAACTTATAGTTTAAGTTCTTAAAAAAATCAATAGTAACGTAATTTTATGTTCTTACTTATAACAGTAGCCTGACGGTAATGACGGTACACTGTGTAAATTACTTTTTAGTACACTCAAAGCAAATTTACTTATTGAGTGCTTGTGTTAGCTGACTTACAGCTTGCTTCGCAGTTAAGAGCTGAACTAAGGAAGCGGGTAGGGATATCGAGGGCAGCATAAATGCTTCGCCTACGAAATTACCTCCACTTTGATGTCGCCGTAATGGTGATGACTAATTTTCGTACTAAAACTTTATTAATTTATTGTATATTTATTTTATGAAGGATTTTAATTTATTTTTCCATACATATAAATACAGTATTGATAAACGTAATCAATAAATTAAAATCTAATTCGTACGTTGGGTTGTCGATTTATTTGACGTCAAACGTAGGGAGTCGTAATTTATTCACGGTTGGTGATGATTTTTATGCGTGTTTTATTGTTATTATAAAAAAACTATTAATTTTAAAGTTAATTAGATTAAAGCGCCTCGTTAAAAACGTCTATTCAAAGCCAACAAATAAAAAAGTTACGAAAATCGCGCAATATTTTTTTTGTTAGACACTTAAACGTGATTTTTTCTCGGTTTCGTAAATCCACCCGGACTTTGTCAGGTTGTGGTGTGCAAAGAGCAAAGCAAAGAGAATCAAAAAACTCTTGTAGTACAATGTGTTTGATTTGTTTGGTTTTGCATTGTCGATTTTCTTCTCATAGCTTTTAATTATTGATTCAAAATGATGCAGCATCAACAACGTGAAGAAAAGCAATTAGAAGCTACAATTCAAGCTATTCTAAGCAGAGTCAATGACTTAAAAACGGCTATACAAGCATTAATTACAAAACTCGAAACAGAGTACGAAACAATCAACTGGCCCACTTTTCTCGATAACTATGCTATTTTATCGGGACATGTAAGTATTCCGTGTTTACCTTACCCCTGAGCCTTACGCACATGTATGTTTATAAATGTATAATAGGCCAAATGAGATGTTTTTATTGTAGTTGACTGGGCTGAGTAAAATATTGCAAGCTGAGTTAGCTGCATCCTTGAGGTCACGAATCGTGCTGCCTTTACAACTAGGGTGCGAAAGGGATGAGGCTCTGGCCCGATTGACAGAAGGAAGAGTCCCAGCATGCACTCATGATCTTGTACCAGACTTGTTGCGCACTAAACCAGAGCCTCAGCCTGAACAGAGGCTGCAACAGTTCAACCACAAAGCTAGCACTCTTAGCTATGATACAGCACAGGTATGTATGAGAACATCCTTATTTCATTATCATTGTATTGGATTAGCATTCACCCATCCAAAATAATTACCTAAGGGTGTTATGAAATAATCATCAATAATTTGGGTTAGTTTTAGCTATAGGCATAATCATCTATTTAGGCAATTCCATGCTTGGGAGGCTTTTGAAGAGCATAAAGCATTTCCCAACCTGGCTGGACCATGACAGAGGCCTTCAGGAAGCCTTAAATCATCATTGTTAGAGTAAGCCACTTACTCATTATGAACATACATACTTATCACCTTGTTTTAGATGCAATTTTTCTTAACTGATTGACTGACCAGTCACTGGGTTATTTGCTTATCTGATTACAGAAACAAGTGGCACAATTCACCAAAGTAGTGAGTCATGTCTGGGAACTAATTTCTAAAGGACGAGAGGACTGGGAAGGAGAATCCATGAGATCAGCAGGTAATTATAAAAAGTTACTTCGGCTTGTACAAATAAACCTAGGTACTTTATCAGAATACAAAACACAATACTATCCACTGTATTCAGAGACAAAATGAGTCAACATTTACATTTTAATTACATTTTAATTAAAATATAGCCTATGTTCATTTGGTAAGTCCACTCTACACATCGGTAAAAGAATTTTTTAAATCAGATGAGTAGTTTTAGATGCAAACAAAAACAAACCAACTTTACCTCTTTATAATATAGTGTAGATGTAGAAGTGTAGACTAGCTGCACCCCACAAAAAATATATTAAGCAAGTTTTGCTTAGTTGGTTTGAGTGTCTGGTATGTTCCAAATGTCTTGCAAATCCTTTGAGCTTTTCAGCATACAAGCTCAAGTAACATACATACTCATACACTCACAAACTACTATTTATTTTATTTGGGGTCAGTCTTACAATAACATATTACTTTTAATATTATTTGGAGTTTTTAATAAGCAGCATGTAAAGGGCACTCATGGTTACATGTATCATTCACTAAAACTTTAATTTTTAGGTATGCAACCAACCCATAGCATGGCAGACACCCATGCTTTAGTTACAGCAGTTGGGACAGGAAAGGGTCTACGTCCTGGCATGCCATCAGTCATGCCACAGGGAGTTGGCGGGCCGGGAATGGGGCCTCGTGGACCTGCTCCACAAATGGGCCCTGCTGCACCCTCACTGCCTAAAGCTCCCTCCGCTATCAAAACCAACATCAAAGCGGCTAATCAAATCCATCCTTATCAAAGGTAGTTTAGCAGAAGAAAATAAAAGGCTAAAGTAATAGTAATTGTGTTTTATTTCAAAATAAATATTTCAAGTACATACCACTAAGCTAAGCTCTAGCTTATTATGTTTGGTCAATCACTGGTATAAGCAAATAAAATGTTTCCATTGAAATTATTTTGGCGAAAATAACGTAAATTGTGTTAATACTGTGCCACATAGTAGCAAACGTAAGTTACATACCTAACAAGATCTTATTAATATCTTTTTAGCAGAAAGCTAACGAAAGCTGGTTTAAAAGTGATTATAAGAGATTTGTTCACAATACAAAAGCACCTTGCACTTCACTAGATGTTTTAACAAAGTTTATTGCGAAAGGAAAGCTCAATTTTAATAAAAACTACATTATTAGTTGTGACATCCTTAGACTTAGTTTAGTGTGTTTACCTGAAACGAAAACAAAACAATAATCAAAGAACATAAAAACAATTACAAAAGCATTTTAGGATATTTGAGTTACTAAAAATACAGTAGGTTTATATATTTTACTATAGTGTTATACCACACTTAGGCGTCAAGGGCTTCGTGGCCGAGTGGTAAGGCAACCCGGTTGAAGGGTGATCGCTTGTATCTCGCTGGTTCAAATTCCGTCAAAGCCGTAAAATTTTTAGTAAGATTTTTCATTTATATTTATATTTATACAGTAGGTGTATATGTGTTGGTTGTTTTGTTAACATGATAATTGCAGTTTTTCATCCCACACCGCAGGGGTAAAGGCCTGCCCTCCTTTGATTTCTCTAGTTGTGAGATAGAGTATGAGTCAAATTCTCAAATCAAAATCGTGGTCATATTTCATATTTTTTCAATGATAATTCTCAGTGAAAATTCTTCATAAACTTACAATGTCGTCAATCTTGAGAATAGCGCGCACGGTCTCCGTGGCTAGACCGAGGGCCGAGGCCGTCACATGCAGGGGCTGCAGCACATGTTCCTGGCGCATGTCTGTGACCCGCCCGCGACGCACGTTGACGCCGGCGCCGCAGCTGCCGTCTGTAGCGCATGCGTGAGCCGCGCGGAGCTCAGTCACTGTCTCGATGGGGTTCAGACCTGAGACAATGTAGTGAAATAATATACTAAACAAGCAGAGCGGAAAAGTATATGCAAAAAGTCTATCTATCTCTGTAATATTTCTGAGTTCAGAATGGAATCCAGATATAATAATTATGAAATGAACATCTTTTTAGTTTCGAATGAGCTCATACAAAAAATCTATAGAAACATTAAAGTGGTACTAAGATTGCTTCATCGTCTAAAAGCAAAGTCATCATACCTGCATTCTCAGCTAAAGTAGAAGGCACAACTTCCAAGGCATCAGCATACGCGCGCAGACAGTAATGATCAGCCCCGGGCGCGGTCTGAGAGGCCCTCGCGAGCGCCGCAGCGGCGGCCGCCTCGGGCGCTCCCCCGCCGGGCAGCAAGGCGGGCCGGCGGGCGACGCACCGCACCGCGCAGAGAGCGTCGTGAAGGGAACGCGCGGCCTCGGCCACCACTGCGCCCGATGTGCCGCGGACCAAGACGCTGACTGTACGACCGCCCGTGTTGCAACCCGTCATCTGAAATATGGAGATTGCTGTGAGAAGATTCAAATGCTGGTCAGGTCAAAACATCAATCCGTGTAGCACTTCCACCGCGAATGCTTTTGCGAGGCAGAAATCAGAAATTTTGTTTTTCTATGACTTAAGTAGGAATAGCCTAAATGTAGTAGAAAGTGACCTGGAGTAGCAAACAGGATAATATTCTTGCAGCATTCCCAACTAACTCTTGTGTTCAAAACTTCAGTTTGTTTTGTAGTTTTTATAGATAAGATAATAAGATTACAAACTTCATACCTTGATATATTTCCCAGAAGGCTCATTGACTTCTTCAACCAGATCAACATTGACCAGGTTCTCAGCAGTGAAGTGATCGAGAGAGGCGATGGGTCGGCAGCCGAGTGTCTTGCAGACAAACTCGATATCTTCACGCTCAATGTCTTTGATCACCATGGTCTTGATTTTGTCCAGAAAGTGAATAGCCAGGTCGCTGAGAGCATCCCTTTAACAAGCAATGATGTTTTTGAAATAACTTAAAAGTAAATAGAAGAAGAGATTCATCATCATCATAGATGGTATACACAAAAAACTAAAGTTAGTATTTTGAAATGCCAGCAAGCGCCTCAAACGTAATGACAATACAAGGGGTACATAATTATATTTTAAAACAAATAGCAACACCCCATGGTTTACCAGAACAACAGAGGTCCATTAATTCTTTAAAATGCCCATAGTAAAAGAGGAAATAGATATACATGAAAATAGCTACAAATTAAGACTCGAGAAGCACCCACACCAACTTGCAGGACAGCTCACAATACCGGAAAAAAACCATACGTCGATTAAAACAGCAGCAGGACATCTTCGACTAGGTTAATCAGATGGACTGATTCAGAATTAACAAAGGGCAGTAGAAGCCGCTGGAAGTAGAATAGCGCCCTCCACACCAAAAAGCACTCACTTCATTTGCTTATAATAGTCAACATGACTGATCCCAAGATAAGAATTTTGCTAACACATGGTGAAATGGTGTGTCTCAAATTATGCAAGAGATATACGTGAAGCCGTTAAGCCATGATGAAGACCATTAGGCGGCCTAACAACTCAGTCACTAGAGTTGCTAGCTCATACGCTCAATACTTTACTAAAAGACGTCATTTGCTCATGTCAAACAAAAAGCCAACAAACTGAGGTGGGATATTTTTATATGCTGTAAAGATGTAATAAATCTCCATATTATCTTCAATTTATCTTTTAATACAAATTTTGATTTTGACTCATATACACACTGAAGCTGCAATTTTGAGCCTATTTATTTTTTCTACCAAATACTAAAATGTTATAAATAATCTTACCTGAGAATAGATTTTTGCACCAACAGTACATTGCAGCCAGCTTTCTTGATCTGCTTCACGATGTTGAGGATGTACTGACGTTCCTCCTTCAGCACGCGGTCCATAGCGGCGTAGTCTGATACTATCACATTGTGGTCCATCTGTGGACCAAACACTGGTTAACTTCTGTCCCTGCACCATGCCATCATCAACATTGCCAGCTTGTAGTGACCTGGCTGGGCATAAGCCTGCATCCCTAACCGCCAAACAGCTCTCTTCTGGGCATTTTGCAAGGTACAGCAACTATGTCGTCCATCTATTCGGCAGATGGTCTGCCAAGGGTCTGGTGAATCCCCAGGGCCACCATGCCATAGAATATGTTAATTGAGTAGTCTAATAAACTTTAAACAGCCAGAAAACTATTTGGATTGGTAAAAAACGCAATGGCGACACTTGATGAGCATTAGTTTTTTGAAATAACTACAGCCTAGTGGTGAGAGGCATAGGCGTTTTATACAAGCGCAGACGACGCGACGTGCATTTCAGGAACGCGTGTTTACGGCTTTTGTATTGCGTACAAGAAGCGCTTTCTAAGATCCTGTAGAATGATCTAAGCTAAGGCCTTAGCACAAAAATACATAAGGGTTTATAAAATTCCCATCCATTCCCATCATTGTCGCTACACTGCCCTTCGATAGAGAGCAGCATCTACTGTTGTTCTTTCCATCGACGCAACAGCAGTTTAAGTTTGTGTTACAATTAAATAGTTATTAGATATATTATATACATACATCTGTCTTGGGCGGTGAGATGCAGAACTGGATGAGCGCCACCTTGGCCTTCTCAATGCGATGAGGTCCATTCACGTTGGACGCGCGGTGAGGGATCACCAAACCCTGGATTAGCTCCGTGTCCTCAACGGTTCCTCCGATGCGCTCAATGACCTTAACATCTCGGAGGTCCACGCGTGCGCCGATACCATTGGGAATTAACTCCATGACTGTTAGAAAATTAAATTTGAGTTCTGAGTTATCTGACTTGAATACAAGAAGCCATGTTGGAAGAGTGGAAATTGCCTTGACTAACAATCTAAAGTCTTAGGTTTTGTGATACTCTCATCCTGGCCTATCAATGGATGGATTTTTAGTTTCGTAAATTAGATACACGAAACTAAAAATATATATTAAAAAAAAATAGTCACTAGCTTTAAATGGAGAAAGAAAACTTCGTAAAAAAACCCGTAGCTTAGACAGCCCTACAAATCTATGAATTCATATCAATCATCAAACATCATACACAACTAAAAGAGTGAAAGATTGTGCCTAATTTAAATATTTTGTGTTGTTCCCTGAGATCTGTATGGTTGATCAGAATCAACAAAATTAATGCAGAACAGAAACTCAAGAATACTTACCAGCGCGAATACTTTGGACAGCAATAGGAGCCAGAATAGTGGAGTGTTGAGACACCACTTTGGAGTTAAGTGATGTTGCAGCCGCCTTCAGTAGAACATCCTCATTATTTAGGTCTACTGGAGTGGACATGCCTTCCACAACCTGAAAAAAGAACAAAGATTTGTTGAAGAAGTCACTGAGTAAGAAAACAAAAATTGTACATAAACAAAAAATGTTGCCACTTCAATACTTTATTTCTATTTTTTTGAGATTTATTTTGTTTAACATTATGAAACAACTTAATTAAACCAATCATTAAAACACTAAATTTTTTGAGGAATTCACTCAAGACAAAGTATTAAATTATCTTACCCTATTTAATGTCTAAAATGATCTTTTGAAGCTTGGTTACCTGTAAAGCCATTTGCAAAGCCTTGTGGAAACCTTCAGAGATGACAGTGGGGTGGATGCCTTTCTGCAAGAGTTTCTCTGCAGCATCAAGTAGGGCACCCGCAATCACCACAACCGATGTTGTGCCATCACCAGCTTCAATGTCTTGGGCACGGGATAGCTCCACTAACTGAAAAATTAAGATTGATCATGTCATCTCAGCACTGTCTCCTTTCTTACTCACATCATCCTTCACACAATCCATCCATCTTTTCATTGGTCTATAAGAAATACTAATTAATATTCTGCTGTAGTATGACAATTCATGCTGCACTGCAACATTAAATCAAACTCTAATAGATAAAAGGGATTATATTCCATACCATTTTAGCAGCAGGGTGGATGACACTCATTTGCTTCAGAATAGTAGCACCATCATTTGTAATAGTGACCTCTCCATTGGCAGCTTGGATCTGAAAAAATAAAAATGTTACTAGATGCTGCAAACTCAAAAGCATAGAAACATCATGAGGAAACCTTAGTGGTTGTGTTTCCTATTACAAAATAAGTTTTGATAGGCATTCCAGTAAAATGAGGCTACATCTAAACAGCAAAACAATGGATCTTATACAGATACAAGTATCTACTAATAAAGTAATGTTTATTTTGTAAGCGAATTTTTTAAGTTCTAACAAAGTGATCCACTCTGACTCATGCTTAGTACATGACAAACTAAGTATGGATAAGTTAGTGTAAGATATTGGTTAATAATGAGTGGAATGAGTGGCTTACCATTTTATCCATGCCCCTTGGGCCCAAACTGGTACGAATGGCATCAGATACAGCTGAAAGAGAAAGATGTTTACTTATTAATTAATTTTACAAACTTTTAAAAGTATTCAACCACAAAAGGTAATTTTTTACAATCATAAACATACACTTTTCTTTGAGATAACATTACCATAGAATTGAATTGAACTTTTGGGATTCTAGAAATGAAGTTTTGTTTTAGTTTTTAGGTAATATTTTCAGATCATGTGATCACAAACTCGGTTTATCAACAGACTGAGTAGGTACCTAAAGTTTACGAAAGTACTGAATGAGAATATTCTAGAGACACCCGGAAATTGGATTTGTATACACTTTTTAGTAAAACAATTGAATTGGTAATAGTTCCTCTTTACAAAAGCACGTATATTTCTTGAAATTTCACTTTCAAAATACAGATGTTGAATACCTTTAGCGGCATTGATATTGCTCAGGCGAATATCGGTTGGTTTGCTTTTGTCTTTATATACTGCTGAATTTGTCTTCGCAGCATCACCGGCAGCTTTAGGGGCCATTTTTAAATCACTTTTTACACTATTTATATGCACAAATTCGAAGATTAAATTGGATTACTTCGAAATAGGTTTTCGAAATTTATTTATTATTTTGACAAGACAGACTGAGACAAAGAGGATTGACAGCTGTTTGTCAATTTATTATTTTTGACTTTGACAAATAGTTTCAGATGACATTGACGTAGATAATACGGTAAAAATTAATGGTTTTTTTTTGCAATTAAAATCTATATATAAAAGAAAAACAGGAGGCGTGATGCGGCTTGGGTAAAGACTTTCTATTTCTACCCTCTAATAAAATGTCTTTGGGCTTGGGCTCCTTTGCAAAGAGCATGTAATAGTACTCCTTTGGAGTATTCTCTTTGTCCTCTGGCTTATCATCTTGACAAGCGCAAAATATTTGAACTGATTTAAACCAGACTTTGTAAGTACAAAGACTTTGATTTGAACACACGGACTTGTTTCATTCAGACTTTGTACTTTAAGCTCTCATTCGCACGAGAGCTTTTTTAACGTCCGTTAAAAAAGCGTTCAAATGACGTTAAAAAAGCTCTCGTGCGATTATGGGCATAACGTCCAACGTCCAGCGCAGAAAATACAACACTGCTCGATAAAAAACCGTCGCGTTTAAAAAGCGCTGACGTGTGAACATATACTTGGGAATACATTTGTTCTATTTGAACGCTTTTTTAACGGACGTTAAAAAGCTCTCGTGCGAATGAGGGCTAAAACTACAAAAGTCTTTGGTTTCACTGCCTAAATACCCAAAGAGAATGTAACACTAACGTTTATATATACGTGCTATTTCAAAATCATGATCTATTAATTATTCAAAGTATCGTCCAAATCGGTCTAGTAGATAAAATGTGACACAGGATAGGTTATTAAAATACATTTTTAAACATTTTAATAAAAGCTTTTAATTCATTAATTTAATTCCAACGACATAATAATTATTTCCTAACATAAATGAATAACATAATTATCTACAGTTTTCGTCTTATCAACACTTCACAACTTTCTTTAATAAGTTCTGCCAGTTTAACATTTTGGATATCCTCAGAAGATAGCTTAGTCTTTTTCGCCATGTGCTGCGTTATATCTTGCAGAACAGTAATGGTGGTAGCTAGCGAAGGATGTGCTGGTATTGAAGTATCTAGGACCTGAGAAATATATCAATAGGTACTTAATATAGTTACGTCTAATAAAAATAATTTTCGTATCTCGGTAGAATTCACATTTTTTTTTGTTAAAAATGGGCATTCGAAACAGTCATCCAGTACCTACCTATTCCTAATCTTTTATATCAAGACTAAGTAAATGTAAAAAACGGCCGAAACACAATTTTCTAAGAGAAATATGGAAAATTTCGACCTCATTGTAATTAACTTTTTGAGAAGAATGGTAGGTAGGTACCTACAGAAAAAAAAATAGGTTTATGTGGTACTTACACTATTTTGGAGCCGTTTGTAAAGCTGCGGCGGAACCGAGACTATCCACTCCGGCTGGTTGCTGGAATGTTCGAGACTGCGCTTCAACCGCTGGATCGTTATAGCCAGAACTGGAGATAGCACGATCTCAGGCTTCTCGATCGAATGGATTATGCCCTCTGTTAGCGAGTCGTACCCCATGTGGTAGAGAGCTATCACCTGCAATGATCAATAGAAAAAATAAGTAGGCAAGTAGAAGTAGGTATGTAGGTACCTACCTACGTAAAATAATTTTAGCGATATAAAAGGAATCTTAGGCGAAATCTTGGTCGTATACTAGTTGTATTTACTTAAAAAAATATATAAGCACCTAGCAGACCAACAAACGCCGTTAGCCACTATTATAAGTGACCCTTTATCCCACTAATATTAGAAAACTATTAAGTAAACATAATTATATCTGAAACTTGGAATATACATTGTTAATGACCTGGAATAACACATAGGCTACTTTCTATCCAGTAACGTACCACGGGCGGCCCGTGAGTGAGTTTGAGTTAGCTAGTAAATTATTATGATGAAAAAGTAGTGGTTGAATAAAGAGTATGTTACCTGCTGACACTTCATAAAATCGCTGTCCACGCTCCACAGTTCCGCTAAGACAATGATCTTTTCAATCCACGCCTTACATTCCTCACTGTTATATGTTCTTGGCCCGTCGCAATCCGACTCAACACTTATCGTCTCCACGGCATTCCGAATCAGCTTCGTCAAAAACTTCATCCGAGGATTCCGTAATTTTTCAGAAGCCTTCATATTGATTTCTCTTAGTACAACATTGCTAGTTAGCGCTTCAAGGATATACTGGTAGTCGATATCGTAAAGAATATCTAGTGGTTTTGAGAACTTCAAGTTGAAGTGGCATTGATAGTATATGGTACAGGATATCTGGTAGTTCAGAATGAGAATCTCGTTGTTTACTAGTTTCGTATTTTGGGAAACTTCTACTAGAGAAGGCAAACTCTCGTCCCAAATCTTCTCGTACTCAATTTTTTTTTTCTGGTTGTTTGGAGGCATTGCCGCGAAGCTAAGAAAACTTTCCAAATATTTTGTAGTCCGTTCGAGAAACTTCAGCAAGCTAGCGTTGTCTGTTCCTAAGTCTTGTAAGCTGAACGAGTCTTTTGGCAATCGGCCTATTTTGTTGACTAGCCGGCAGCTTATCTCAAAACTGTGCTTGATATATGTAGACCATATAATAGAGAATAGACCTAATTTAATATGCAGATCTGTTATATTAACAAGGCAATGAATGACTGCGTTTAGCAGTTCAATTGAATGAAAACTTTTCTGCCATGCGATTGCGTATTCCCAGCACATATTGGCGATTATAAAATCTGCTGTAGTACTCAACGGGAACTGTCGTCGAAGTAAGGATAGCCATTTGAATATCTTAGGGTTCTCATCAACGTAAATGCGATTATTCTCTGCGAAGATGTACGCGACATCGTCATCTTCTGTTTGCTCAGAGTCAACTTTACTATCGTGTATTTCAATCAGTTCGTTGGCGACTATAGCTTCAGGAAGAACTCCCATCCCACACAGCCATTTAGCTATCATCTCCGTCACTGAACCCTTTCCTCTTGTGTAAACATATTTCAAATTAATAGTATAATCAGTCGCTTGCAGTTTCGGCAACGATTTTCCGAAAAACTTATCCTTAAACATTAATACTATGCTTAGAATAGAAATATCTTCTAGTTTTCCTATGAGGATGCCCCATTTTGCGTTCTCCTTCGTAACTGATTCCCACACTTCAGAGTCGTCATCCCTTTCAATGTTGGCTTCGAACATTTTGCTGACAGCTTTGCACGCCATCGCTACGATCATGCTTTTGAGTGGACAGGACATATCGACTAATATATCGCGAATGCTCTGCCACCACGGTGAAACTTCGTTGTATGTAATACTTGTAGCTTCTTCTGTAACGCTACAGAGATAGTACAATACCACTATCAACTTCTCAATCAATTCCAAGCTAATTTCTTCCAAAGATGTATTCATCAGCTGCATGATCAGAAGTTTGATAATTTCTTTTGGATCGACGCGGCATTCCTTTACAAATTTATTCAACGAATTCAGTTTCGTCATTCGGAATATACTTTTGAATGTTATCGAAGCTAGATTGTTGCGTTTATCTGCAGATGTTTCGGATTTCAGCGTGATAAATTTTGCTGTTTTTAGTTGGAAACAGGCTACAAAGTCCTTGTAGGAATTTGAATTGTTATCTGCAAACTTGACCCTCGCATGTTGTTGTTCCTTATAATCTTTCTCCTGGGCTAAAGTCAGCAACCTTTCCAAAATGCAGTTGTCATCTTCTAGTAAATGAAAGCTATCCATTTGGTCTTCATTGATACTACACTCATTAAATACAAAGCCATTTTCTTTACTTAAAAACTCGTGCACTTTTTCAGTTAGTTCTTGCATGTCTTCAGTATTTTCGTTGTTGATTAGTCTAAAGAAGAGTGTTACGAGTGCTAGGTTAGCAAAGTAATTCTTCAACTCAATTGTATTAGGGTTTTCGTCATCGAAGCTGTTCCAAAATATAGCTAAACAGGACATAACGAACTTAGGAGGTACTTCGTATTTCTTCACAAGTAAATCCATACAGTGTTTTTTGATATCCATTGTTTGTATCTCCGAAACAATTCTAAGAAGATCCTCTGTGTTTTCGTCGTTGATTGTTGATTTCTTTATGTTGTCTCGGAACTCTCGTAGCGTTTGTAGATCTTTAGATTTTTGAGAGTGTTCGCCTTCTAGCGCATAGAAGAATGGAATGTGAATCTTTTTGAGTTTGCCGTCGGAATCTATGAGGACACACTGAAATTCTGGTAGATTGAGTTTTTTGTATGTATAGTTTTTTTCAGCTCCGACTAAACCACAAGTGTTGTACAGAAGTTGTCCATTCTTTGTAGCCGTAAACACCGCGACTCTATTTCCCCTCTGCATAAGCCTAATGTCTATCAAACCCTTTTTTGGATTGTAAATGATTAGGAACAAAGCTCGTTTTACGTCTTTGATTGTGGAGAGTTGGGGTTTCTTGTCATCATTTTCAAATATCTGAAAATAAAAACCACTTTTTTCAATCGTTTTTAATGTTATAATATGAAGTGTTAAACCACACTTATTAATGAACATAGGAATAGTAATTTTTGATAAGAAGATTCTCGCTGACTTGTTTTGACTTGCTTTTCTTTTACCTAGTAGGTACCTACTATAACTTACCTGAACAAAAGCACACTGGGCATCCCTGCATCCCTTGATAAGTCTAATCAGATGTCCTCTATTGACATCTAACACCGCCACTCGGCCGTACCCGTCAGCGAAGGCAGCGAGGCGTCTGTCAGGCGACACAGCTACCGAGGTGCCTTGGCGTTGCGGGTCGTACAGACCACAGCGCATTGATAGGTTCTCGGCGCGGATCGCTGGCTCACTGGCTGGAGTAGCCTTCTCTGTACTGGCACCGCTAAGCCATCCCCTGAAAATATAATTTTCTATAAGAGATGAAGATTACAATGAAGGGCTTTTCAAATAGGAATTTACGAAGTAGGTAACAGTCTGTTGCTATTAGGTACCATTGCCACCGTCCAAATGAACTATGTATGTAAGTAAGCAGTGAAGTATTCATACTGAACAAGGATTAAGTAACTTATTTTATTATTCATAACACTATCAATTAATGTGCCTGTAGGTCCTACAGTGTAGGAAAAAAAAATGAGAAACGTCAAATAAATATTTTAAGAGATGGCCTTGTTTTACAATTTAGTTAGAAAATGATCTAAAAAAACCGTTGATGTTTTTGTCTTTCCAACTAAAATTTTGTAGTAGCTAAGATGATTGAGGTAGGACTTCGAATTCGAACAGCAAATACTCACGGCAAAGCAGACTTAATCTTATGCGCAACGGCCCTCGCGACATCTTGAAGTGGTGGCGCGTTACCGCCTTCCATGGCATAGTGGAACCCTATGTAGGGATTCAGGCCTGTTCCTAGAACTAAGGTGTTCACAGGCGGGACTGAACGGTACCTGAAAATATAACTAGGTATCGAGAACTGTTCAAGCTATCGTCGTAGGGTAAAAGCAGTGAAGACAAATAAAATATAAAAGCATATTTTCGAAAAATTCGCGAGGGAGGGGGGACCCGGCAGTGCGACAAACCACGAATGCGAAGGCGGGACGAGCTAGACGCCTATGAGAGGGACTGGCGAACGAAGGCACTGTATTAGAATGACTGAAAAAAGACCTTTGCCTAACAATGGGACAGTGGCACTTTCATGGCATTTAAATGGCCAGGCATGTACGGCAGGTATGTACGCGTAAGTCGTCATAAAAATAGCGCCAATTCGATTAGAGATTGTTCGATTATGTTCTACAATGCGCGCCTCGTTGAAGGAATGTTTTATTAGCATTCACTGGGCGTAGGAAGGTAGGTAAATATGTTTGTAGAATGATGAGTCCAAATATGGATACTTACCATACATCATAACCTCCGTAAGTGGAAGCAGCTAGAAGATGATCATATGTGTTCTTAAGCTCCAAGCCCACGACAGCTGCATCACTTACTAACTCTTGTTCATTGAAAGACCATTTCCTTATGGTAATATTACGGCTATCCACTGTACAGGCATCTTGGACACCTGCTTGAACTGTTAACAGATTGATATGAATTTAAGAATAAGGTTAATAGGTCCAATAAAAAAAACACACTGAAAGGTACATGTTAACCGTTAATGTCAAAGAATATACCTAATGTTTTATTCTATGAATAATTTATTCCAATTGCTGGGGCAGTACTAGTAACAAACAAATAGTTTTATGCTACTAATTATAATAGTACTTTAGCTTACTGAAACCCATACCCAAAGAATTGTTATTTATTTTATAATATTCATAACATACCCTTAGCTATCTGAGCCTTAGCATTCCTCAGTGTTAGGAACAAACTGGCACCTGAGATCACACATTCACAAGTTTGGAACAGTATGTGGATGTCATCAGGCAGTGTTCCATAAGTGCCTGTGTGGCAAGATATCTTCATAACTGGCTTCTCATCAAGCTTCTCCAGTAATAGCTGATGGCCTGTATTGGTGTAGAAACCAACACTTCCATTTTTAAATCCAACTATTATACAGAACCAGTCAGGGCCATTCTGCAAAAAATTGTTTATATAGTTTTTCTAGAGGACAACTGTTGTTTATCTGCAATTAAATCTTTTAATTAAATCAAGGAAGACTTCTTGCATCACAGAATATGAGCAAGTATTACATACAATACCAGTAAGTAGTAAGAAAGTGCTAATAGTGTATTATATTATCTGTGGTAGTACTCAATAATAAATATATTACCAGTTAGTCTTAGGTAGGAGCTAGTTGATTCAGTCTGGCTAGATTCATTTTGATATGTTCAATTCATGTGTTTGTTTTACTTACTTTATGCTCATGCAGCTAATACCTACTTAAATTTACAATTAAAAACTATCATTCTCATTTATATAGGTACACTTCTGAAGAAAGCTGAGCTGATCTAATTTAGATTATGAAAATTAAAGCACCCACCTGTGAAGAATGATGTGAAGGACAGATAGATAAAGTCAGAACAACTGTTATTTCAGCTGGCAAGGTCCCACTCCAGGAAATAAGAAAAGAGTTGCTATCTGTAGAGCTTATCCATTGTGAAGTTAATATACAAAGTCTATTCCTGTAGCCAACTGCCAGTAGGTTTCCGCAGGAAGAAAGTGATATGGAGCATTGCTGCAGCCAGGCTGTGTCTACAATAGAAATGATAATCAGTGAATATTTACAATTAAACATTCATTTATAGTCAATTCTGTCACTAAGATATATACAAATTCATCATCGTAGAGCAAATACCTTCTTTCTCAGGAACAAAGAGTGCTCGTCCTAAGCTTAGAATATCACCACAATCAGCGATTTGTTCCACCTGGCAGGACATTTTTACAATGATATCAACAAAGCAATTTGGTCAAGTTAGAAAACACACTAAAGTGTCAGTATCCTTGTAATTAGCCGTGTGAATTCGTTCCGCATTATGACATTTGATAAGTTTTAGATTATCAACGTTTTAAAATGTATGCAGATCTAGGAACAAGTATTCTTTAGATTTTATTTGTTTTGAGAAAAGGCAGCAACATGGCAACAGAAAGCAGCTGTTCTTGACAGCCAGGCCAAATAACATGTTTTTGTTTGTCAACGTCAAATTTTAATAAGTTCGTTGTTCGTAACTATTTCTAAAATTGGCCACTCTGCTCCCCACCTAAACGTAGTGTTTTTATTCTCTTTGGCCCCACCATCATGCTAGTGGCCAATTTTAGATTGGTTGTGGATTTACTGTGTTTTTATTCTCTTTGGATTTATTGCAAAGGAAAGCAAAGAAAAGAAAGATTAGATTATTTTTTTCCTGTCCATGTCCACCAATGTCCACTACACAATGCTCTTTGGCATTGGTCCATTGTAGTGTTTTTATTATCTTTGGGTCTGGGTGGTCAGGGTCAGGGCAAAGAGCATGTAATAGGGTCAGGGTAGCAGGGCCAGTCAAAGAGAATATAAACACTACGTTTAGGGCCAGTTTCTTATGAATATATAAAAAAAATACGGCAGATCTATAATAGAGCATGTGTGAGATAATTAATGCTAAACTGTAATGAATGACCCAGTTATTAAATCTTGAGTCTATCGCCGGAGTCATTCTTTATTGTACACAATAAAATAATACATTAAAAATACAGATAGTAAGGGCATGTACAAAGGCGAGCTTAACCCTAAAAAGAGTTTTCTTCCAGCAAACCTTGAGGCTAGAGAGAGACCGTTAAAAGCACAGGGTCATAGTGTACACAAGAAAATAATAATTAGATAGTAACTTAGAGTCATGAAAAACGCCCTCCGTCGACCTAGCCACATTCTTGGTTTTTTCAACGTCTTTGGTTTTTCAGATGATGACATCACCACCGCTGACGCGGCGATGCATTGCATGCTTTCTTTCAGCTCAACGTCCGATGCCGACCCCGCCGACGGGGTACTCGTCACTTTCCGCCCCTTCAGGGCAGGCCCCTCAGGCCTTGAGCAGTTAATTATGCTCAAATTCATTTTTTCCGGCGTAGAGGCCTTCTGCACTCGCCAAAGCCCGTTGAAGTTATAAAGATCCGAAAGACCAATTAACATAAAAATTCGTCCGAAAAAAAAAATAAAAAAAAGTTATGCTAATTAATACATAGTTTTAAATAAAACAATATAATACCGTCCTGTGAACTACATTTAATTGGAAAGAGTTCCACTGTGGTTTCACTTCTGTATTCAATTAAGTATAGATGACTCTAATAAAATATGAGAATACAACAATGTAATACATTTTTGACCCTAAAGTAATTACATATTTTAAAATTTCAATTTTTGTTTCTGTCTCTAGCAAATTTTTGTACACTACAAGCTTCATCTAGTACCAAATAAGATCTAAAATATTTAAACATTGAGGTGTCGAACAAAGCTACAATATTCTTATGCATTAATTATATTTATAAGTTATTGAACAATCTAACTAACAAGATAATGACGTCGCAGACAACATATTAAAAAATACATCGATTTATTTGTAATTGATTCACTATGTACTAACTTTTAACACATAAACCAATCACACAAGTCCCAATTGCATATATGAATATGTATATCACTATGTTCTTTACGACACTGAAACTACATTTAAAATAATCAGATAAAAATCGGCGCTAAGTAGTAGAATAAAGTTATAATAATCCTTCCTATTGGAACAAGCGCCGATTTACACACAAATCTTAAATTAATCACTGTGTTCATTCACAAAAGAGCAGAAACGAATTTACGATCCATCGGTACTAAGATGCGACTCGAGAACATCAACTTCAGCGACCACTGTGGAGGGGGCTTCCGAGGGTTCGGGGGTGGGCGGGGTCGAGGCGGGGAGGGGGGTGCAGGGGGAGGGGGAAGGCGTGCGGGCGGTCGGGCGGGGGCGGGAGCAGTAGTCAAAGAATATGTGGACGTTGAGGTTGGAGGTCTCGGGTCATTCAGCCTCGTGCTCGTGTAGTTGCGCGAGCAACGCGGCCCGTCGAGACTCGAGTTCCGCGTCGCTCCAGCCGCTCGATCTGTAACGAAAATAATAATTTAGAAACAGTATAGCTAACATACGACTTGCTGGGTCACTTTAGCCACATGAAAATGAAATGATCACGTCTGTATTCCCGGGGAGCGCCAGTCTGACCCATGTACGACCTGCTGTTTTGACTATGTCATCCACTCATCGAACAGGCGGATAGCCCTCCCAGGGGCACCGCTCCGTAATCACCCTGCTCCACGTGTCATCAACGCGTATAATATAAAACCAATTAATATTTCACCTCTCCTTCTTCTCCTTTTTGTCCTTCCGTTTCTTCTTATGCGCGTGGTCAACCACCTCATGTTCTGGGCTGGAGGGAGCGCTGCGTTTGGACTTCTTCTTGTGCCGCGGCGGCTCGTCGTCTGTGATGCCGCCTTCTTCAGGGGTCGGGGATTTCTGAAAAAAGACGTTTTCTCTAATTGAGGGTAACAAAAACGAGTAGTATTAGTATTCATTCATTCATGTAACATACCGGTTGAGGAGAGTGGCGGCGATGCTTCTTCTTAGACTAACTGGCGATACTAACCGAGACCGGGACTGTGAGTAACATGTGACATACCGGTTGAGGAGAGTGGCGGCGATGCTTCTTCTTAGACTAACTGGCGATACTAACCGAGACCGGGACTGTGAGTAACATGTGACATACCGGTTGAGGAGAGTGGCGGCGATGCTTCTTCTTAGACTAACTGGCGATACTAACCGAGACCGGGACTGTGAGTAACATGTGACATACCGGTTGAGGAGAGTGGCGGCGATGCTTCTTCTTAGACTAACTGGCGATACTAACCGAGACCGGGACTGTGAGTAACATGTGACATACCGGTTGAGGAGAGTGGCGGCGATGCTTCTTCTTAGACTAACTGGCGATACTAACCGAGACCGGGACTGTGAGTAACATGTGACATACCGGTTGAGGAGAGTGGCGGCGATGCTTCTTCTTAGACTAACTGGCGATACTAACCGAGACCGGGACTGTGAGTAACATGTGACATACCGGTTGAGGAGAGTGGCGGCGATGCTTCTTCTTAGACTAACTGGCGATACTAACCGAGACCGGCACTGTGAGTAACATGTGACATACCGGTTGAGGAGAGTGGCGGCGATGCTTCTTCTTAGACTAACTGGCGATACTAACCGAGACCGGGACTGTGAGTAACATGTGACATACCGGTTGAGGAGAGTGGCGGCGATGCTTCTTCTTAGACTAACTGGCGATACTAACCGAGACCGGGACTGTGAGTAACATGTGACATACCGGTTGAGGAGAGTGGCGGCGATGCTTCTTCTTAGATTTCTTGTGCTTCCCGCGGCCCTCGTCCGAGCTCCAGGAGGCGTGGCTCGGCGCGGGCGACGGCGACCGAGCGCCCACCGGCGACGCAGACTGAGACCGGGACTGGAAGTAACATGGATCAAATAAAGTTGCACAAACAGTGCCGTGACAATGAGCGAATTAATTTACTTGATGAAACACATGCATTAGTTTGGAATCCTAACCCATTGCGAGTTTTACAAGCCTAACGATTCAGAATACCTCAGTTTTCATGATAATCGTCTTTGGTTTTCATCAAAGACGATTAATATCTAGAAGACAGACAAAGGCCATACACAAAATCGTAACCCGATCCCGTAGTACCAGATAGCCTGAAAACTTTAAAACATCAATTTTATCCAAGAAATTTCAATACTTAGTAGTAGGTAGCAACAATATTCAATATTTAAACATTTTTAACTAGAAAGTAATTGAAATTTCTTGGATAAAATTGATGTTTTAGAGTTTTCAGGCTATTTTTTAGGGTTACGATTTTGTGTATGGCCTTTGTCTGTCTTCTAGATATTAATCGTCTTTGGTTTTCATTAACAATAAGGCAACTCAGATACTTCTGGAATAGGACTGATAAAATAAGAAATTTAAATGTCAACTTACTGGTGAAATAGAGTGTGAACGTTTCTTCTTCTTAGAACGCTTCGCTTTCTTCGGTTTCGGATGATGGTAGTGCATACAGCTATCCTCTTTCTCGTGTTGATATTCCTGATAGCAAGAATAAAGTTTTTTTTTAATATTCATCAGACGCGTACTAATAAGTTATTTAAAAATCGACCAAGCCAGATATTTATGTATCGTATCTATCTTTGGTTTTGCTTACTGTCAGTAGCTATTTGACGTTTTTTGTATGGAAGAAATGTCAAATATCTACCCGCAGTAAGCAAAACCAAAGATAGATAGGTTATTGAGACTAGCCGTTAGTAATGAAAGATAGATACTACCGTTTGCTGACATCTGATCTGATAAACAATGATTTTAAAAATTCGTTTTCTCACCTTGTATATCCTCATTCTGTCTTCTTCATACTGAACCGCGACGACCTCAGGCGCTTCAAGGTCTATCTTCTCCTTAACCTCGTCCCACGACAGAGAGGGGTCAATGTCTGCCTCGGTCAGAATATCTTTGAACCCGGCTTCCAGTTTCTTCTGGGCTTTAGATTCTTCCTTCAATTTCTCTTTGTTTCTCGCCTCCGCCTAAAAATATATGAATACTTTGAAGAATAACACATGAATTTATGAGTTTCTCAGAAAAGCATTAAAAAAACCAAGTATTAGCTAGTGCCCAACTCTGAGGACAGAGCCTGGATCAAATAAACGTGCCCTCTGAAGTGCGAATTATGTCTAGATTAGACTATTTTAGGACAAACTATTTTAAATTAAAGGAAAATAAGACCATTTTTGAGCGTAACTCTTATACATATACACCTCTTTGCTTAGTGTTTTTTATAAGAGTAAGGCGCCTATGCATAACTAGCAAATTTATACATACCTTTTCAAGCAGTGCATTATAAGTGAGCTTCACGTTCCCAGCGTCAAGAGACGCTGACTTGCTGTCCTCACACACGACGGTCGCGAACTGTTCGAATGTTGTCTCCGGTTTTACCTCAAACTCCTTCTCTTTTAGTATCTCTTTGATAATCTTCTTTTCGTCGTGGAAGCGAGCCTTTAGATTCTCTACGTAGAATTTGAAAAGATCTAGGGGTGTGGAGCCGCTTTGACCTGTGTTATGCAAGAAGTAAGACAACTACATTTTCTTCTATTAGTTAGAAGTAGAGAAGAGAGCAGAAGGAGAAACAATAAGCTTTTGTAATTAAATACATTCTTGTCTAAATACCGTGACTATACAGGATGGGGAAAATCAAGAACATCTTTACAAGCTATTTACAGCTTGTATCTACGCAGGTTCGAATCCTGCTATTAACTTTTAGTAAAATGTTTCATTTATAATGAAGTATGCTAAATACAGTCTCCACCAACAACTAGTAGAACTCTCACCAAGCATAGCAGAGAATCTCATATCAGCCGAGATGACAGGATACAGCTCTACCCAGAGCGACATAGACGTGAGTTTTCCTTCTTCATGAAGCATATCCAACAGGGTCTACGTAAAAACATTTTAAAACATATATTATTATGTGATTATTTACTCATATTTATGTGATATTCAAATTGATTCGGCACCACATTCCAATTACAAATGAGTTTCACAATCAATTTACAACAGGGTACAATGTAAATTAGTTTCGTGTAGCAAAATGTGCTGCCAAATCAATTAAACTGTATTTCAGTAAATACAGAGTAGTATCTTACCAGCTTTCTGTAATTCAAGTTAAATAATAGGTTATCATGATCAGAGGCGTAAAAATCTCTTTCTTGAATCCGACCTCAAATTTTCTGTAGTTTGTTAAGGTAAATACTCGTATTATTTTATCATAATTCTTACCAAGAAATTATCTCGATTTTTCCTCTGCTGTCGCTTATTACGCTTCTTAGTCGCTTCGCGCTCCGCTAAATATTCTGCTTCAAGATTTCTAATGTGTTGTTCAAAAACTGAAAATAATTATTTTAATTTTTATCATTATTGTGGATTTCTATGGTGAGTGATTGCTTGATGTATGACGCTACTGAAATAAACAAATTTTTCAATGGACTAAAGAAAGATGACAATAATGTTTTCTTTGCTAAATTATTTTTAATCTTCATAATATCTTGACCTATTAATTATTCTGTGATCATTATGTATTACATACTTACCAATAAGCGCATCCTCTTTGTCCATGCCCAGTAAACTGACATCATTCTTAAAAGCAGAGTTTTCTAGCAATAACACTTGTGCCTCGCTCCATGTGCTGTTGTATGCAATCTCACTCATATTTTCCAATACCTGTACAATACCATATATTAAAAACAAAGTTTGACTATGAAAGTATATTCCCACTGCTAGGTAATAGAACATGTTTATGGTATGAGGGAAAACCAGAATCTATTCTTCATGTTTTTTTACAATATGTAAAAGAAACAATTCAAGCAACATTGAATAAAACCGACACAGCTTACAAGTTGAAAAAAAAACTTACTTGAGCTAACATTTTCATATTGCGTTTCTTGAGAACTTTAGCTTCTTCTTTTTCTCGTTTTGTGATAGTGAACAGAGAGTCTTCGAATATATCCCTTCTGTCTGATTCCGGTACGCAGCGCCATATCTTAAAACAAGTGTAATGAACATATTTTTAATGAATTCCTTAAAAATAATGTTACATGTAACATATTGTAAGAGCTCAAATACTATAACGAAGTGGTAATTTTTATCTATTTCGGCTATCTTATTACCTCGAGATTTCCGAACATTTCCTCGCATTTGTAGAATTTAGTTAATGACGTCACACGATCGCAGGTCAACAGGAACTCTTCTAGATTCTCTCGATTCTTCTTTGTCTTCAATCTAAGTAAAAATAAATCCAATGCTTTTAGATCGTCGAAAACAGTTTACTACATTTATTTTAAGTATAAACGAAATGGCTTGTGCGTCAAATAACTAATAGCCTCTCCTTACTCGCCCGCGGGCGAAGTCGTGAACTATCCGCGAACAGGAGTGTAGATTGCTTTCGCGCGACATCCGCGCCTCGTTTCAGTTTTGTAGGTATTTTGTCCCGCGACAGAGGAACGCGAAAAATACTGTTGTGTACCGCGAACGCGAGTGTGGAAGGGCTTTTAATAACTCGAAAAGCTCCTGTCCTTTCCTTGGTTACTGACTCAATAAAGACAAGATATGAGAGGATATGTGACCTTTCTAGTTTCGAAATGTTTAGATATAATCTCATTGTTCCTAATTAATTTGATTCTTCATAACATTTAATAAATGACACTTATTTTTGTATAATTTTTAACTGTATTTGTTTATTAATTTTTTTAATTCATTTTATTTTCCTGTATTTATATTTATTTAAGTAACTGTATTTGTTTGTGAGAGAAATAAATAAATAAATAAAAAAAAAAAAAAAAAAAAATAAGCACTCACCTTGCTTCTTCCCTCTCATCTTTCAACTTCTGCGTTTTGTATGCGTTAAATGCCTGTTTCTTTTCATTGAGCTTCTTGAAGGTATTGTATCGTGGATCCTTGGAGATTATTTTCACGCATTGTTCCCAAGTTGCATTTGAAGATATATTCTGAAAAGAAACAGTATGTATAGATACGAAATATAGGACCTACATGTACAGGGTTTGTTTACTATGTTATTTGAATACCGTTTAGTTAGACTCTAACTAAACGGTATTTTAGAGCCTATTTATGTTATTATATTACGCAAATTATGATCTTCTTAGATGCATGCAATTGTAGTATGCTTTAACTTAGACCCATTATTCCATTAATCATTAATCAATTTGTTTATGTTCATGAAAGGTCCTCAATTCTTCATCTTACAATACATCACGTAATCATCTCCACTATTCCTTGTTGCATATGAAGGTATAGCGTTTAACTTCTAATTTTGGTTTATTTTTGTTTTTTATATCAATTATTATTATTATTATTTATTATCAATCATTAGGTAATTATACTTCATTGTATTTGAAATTTAATAAGTATGGACAGGACATGTAACAGTATAGATATCAATAAAGAATCTGAACCTTAATCTATAATAGTAGCGAATTTAACAATTACCTTATCCTTCAGAAGTTCTTTGAAGGCTTCAATAGCCTCCTTCTTGTCTTTATACTCTGGAACAGGATCCTGGTTTTCCATGTTATTTGATGATGGTGCGACTATCTCCTCCAAGTTTGCTGCTTAGCAGAAAAAAATAATAATCTAGGAGTGCAATTTTTCGTAAAAGTCCTATTGTGTGCACTGGTGACTCAAATTGCATTGGTGCAGTCTCAAGTCAGTCCTCTCAGTCTGAAACTCAGGTCTAAGGACGTATTTAGTGCTCAACCAACGATTGTACGTTATAGCAATTATAGCTGAACTTACTAAGTAAGTAAGTACAATACATACAACTGAAATTTAGAATACTACAGGTTCTACTAATAAGCTCAAGTTTTGTAGCAGTTTTTATGGAAAAGAATGTTAACTCTTGAGACGACCATAAGTGCGTTCTCTAAACACGGATTATAACACTTACGTTCTTCCGGTATGGGTATGTTAGTGTGTAGTGTTGGGTCGATAGATGCTAGTGTCTTGGCCATGGCCTCATCCAGTGCTGAGCTGCCAGTCGGCGCGGGAGACGGCTCCTCCGGTAAGGGAACCTCGGCTGGGGTCAGGTCCGCGCTAAGCGCTGCCCTGATAAACAAATAATAGTCTTTTTACTTAATAGGTATTTCATCAAATGTTGGCACTTTATACTACATTTATGACCACAGTAAACACAAATAAAACATAAACATAAACATTTGTTACCCTGATTCTTCACGGTATTGGTTGCACAATAATTTACCCCAACTACAAAAAAGGTTAAGTGGCCTTATAATTTTTTTTTCTTTATATTGATTTAGTATATCTATCTGGCCTGTGAGAAGTTGGCATAAACCAGATAGACCTCCAAACCATTCTACTCTATCAGTCAGTCATCATCATCCATTCACTGCTTAAAGTAAGTTTAATCTTACTGTGCAGCTTCCTCAGCAGCTATTTGGTCCTTGATCTCCTGCAGCTCTGGAGGAACTACCCAACTGGACTCCTTGGTCTCAATGTTGTGGTAGTATACTCTTCCGGCATCTGTTGTGTACTCTTTCCACACACACGATGATAGGAGTTTCTGTTGAAAATAATCATTGTTGAAAATAAAATTGAAGAACATTAATGAATACAGTGAAGTAAAGTGAAAATTTTAGGCATTAAAGATCTGATGAAAATGAGACATTCTTAATATTCCTGAATTTTTGAATAAGTCTCAATATGTAAAAAAACATAAAGTATTTAGGTACTTGTTAGTGTTCACATAATAGATGGCTGTGGTGAACTTGATTATTAAATAAATTGGAATCTGAATGAATACACAAAGCAAAACATAAACAGCGACACTGCCGCATTGCTCGGAATCAGAGCAGCAGAGAGCACTGAGTGCAGTGGAGATCTGAATCATTCCTTTTTGTAGGCACTTGCTGAAATGCAACTGTACAACAACATGCACTGTAAGATAAAAGCTGTCATTGATCTCTCTATTGTGTAATGTTCAGTCTTAATAACCTATCTGTCTTTGCTTACTGTGGTTAGATATTATTAGTATGGAAGTAATGACAAATAACTTACTACAGAACCAAAACCATTTATGTTATTGACACTGGTCAGCATTGTCAAATCAACCTTGCTTGTAAAAAGTACAGGGCAGAAAACAAACATTGATGGTAAATATCTTACCTCAGCTGAGGATTTTAAATCATCAGGCTTCTCCCAAAGGCTCTGTTTGCTGACAGAGTTGTAGTAATATGTGCGGCCATCGGGAGCTTTGTGCTCTGACCACGGAGAGCTCTGGTTTGCTAGCGGTGCTATGTCTGGGGCTGGTGCATCCTGTAATAAAATTAAATGTAAGACTGTGAATTGTATAGAGATATAATTCTTATCAATTGATCAGAAGGCATTTCTACCAGAAAAAGAACATTTATAAAAGTAAAGCTAGTAAATGTATATGCACAAATAAAATCACAGGGAATACACATATTTCAAAATATACAAGTAAATAAGTTGTATGAGCAAGTGGCCAACTCTGATGACAGAGTTTAGAAAAGTATAAAAATTCATTGATAAGTAAATACTTATATTAAATGACAAATAACATAAAAAAATGGAAGAATTACCTTAAAACCTGCAAAACCGGGAGGTGGCATAGAGAATGGTGGAAGCATTGGTGGAAAAGCCATCTGCGGTGGTAAAGCTGCCATGCTTGGTGGCAGTCCAGGGACGGGGGGCATGGCCACGGCAGGTGCAAGCGGAGATAACCCAGCCAGCATTCCCGGCGGTAGCATCGGAGGCGCCGTCATCAGGCCGGGGGAGCTTGTCCCATTTACAGGCTCCTAAAATTGAAGAACAAGTCAATACCTACGTAACTCACTACCAACAAAATAAGCCTACAATTCTCATGTTGTAATTCTAAATATCTTTAGTAGATAGATGACAAAAAAATTGGGCTCAAGTCTCTGCTAATTTCTTTCAAATACAAAGGTTGACTTGACATTTTCTAAACCAAATCAATCGAACGAAGCTCATCGTAGTGCCGCTAAGAATACTCACCATGTTTTAGTTTTTCGCTGCCGGCTATTCATACATGTGGTATGAATTATTATTGTTGTTTATCTACTAACTAAGTCAACAAACCACTATTCCAATACAAATAATGAATAACCTGAACCTGAAAAATATAGGACTAAAAATATCACATCAACACAAAACCAAGACAAACACCGCTCTTTCTTTGACAAACACTGTCAGTTACATACATGCTCTTTGCTGTCAGTCAACTGCTCACTGCTGTCAACTGTAACCAAACTGTCAACCACAGAGCATGTATTTCACAGACTACTAGATGCTAGGAAGATGGAATGCGTTAGCATCCTAGTAGTCTGTGAAGATGGATTAAAAACATACTCCATGACTCATTGACAATATATAGAATGGACTTGCTATGACATTACTTTAGGAACAATCTCCCTGAAGCCCGTCGCCCAGCCAAGTTACATGCTCTTTGCAGCCAACCACAAGTTACATGCTCTTTGACCTGAGTACATCAGTTGTCATCGCGACTTGTTATTTTCAGTGTTTTTGTGAAAATTTAATATTATACGCGAAAATTTTGCTTCCTTGTTGTATTAGAAGGTGCATAATACTGCATCTGTTATGGGTCGATGCGGTGTGTTGGGCTGCCGCATGCAAAACAATAAAAAACATCCCATTAGAACGTTACACAGGTTAGTAACTTAGTTCATTGAAAATATCTTGTTATTTTTATTATTTTGAAAGATTTTGCTATTTGTGCGAAAGTTTAAATAGTCAATTTTGCTTTTCTGTAATAATTTACCTACTGTTTTACTATTAGTATGTGATTTTATAAGAAATCATTTCGTCATTTTATATAGAGTTTCGGTAGGGACGTCATTTTCATTATATCGATATCGATAGCTTAGCGACAGGTGATTATTTATAAAACTCATTTCTATTTTATGATTGTAGATTGCCAACATCTAAAAAAATTAAAAAACAGTGGCTGGATATAATTGGGTTGGAAAATTTAAATAAATCAACCAAATATATTTTTATTTGTTCCCTGCACTTTATAGAGGAATGTTCTAACAGATCGTTAACAAGGCTGCGCGATGATGCTTTGCCTTCAAGTGAGTTGTTGGTAAGTCTAAAATAGACAAGTTGTGCGGCTGGTAGTGTCGTTGCCAGAAAATGGTTTAAAGTGTTCACAGCTTCATAAATAAATAATTATACCAAAGTTATTTTTTTTAATAACCTATTGTGTCCCACTGCTGGGCAAAGGTCTCCCTTACATTTAAGTATTAACTATTATATTAGTAACAAGCTGACCTGGGCGCACTTCGTAGGTACCACCGTAGCTTTTTTTAAATGGTTATTATAAGTAGGTACCTACCTAAGATATTTTTTTTATTAAGTACCTATTGTGTCCCACTGCTGGGCAAAGGAGCTATTGAGTGACATCTAAATAGGATTAATTTTTATATGTAGAAGAATAGCATATGTATTAATAAAAAACAAGTAGGTATATTGCAACGCCGCGGTGGCAACTGGGATTAAATTGGGTAAAATTACTTTTATTATGGACATACTTGTACAAGTACCTAGTACAAAATAAAGAGGTTGCTAAGCCTTTTATGCTGCCAATGTTTTGGACAGAATATTGTTTGAATCACGCCCCTTTTAATTTCATGTTCATGAACTTGAATTGCACTTTCGAAAATTATTTTCTTTTAGCGTTCTTCAGTTTTATTCTAAAAGAAATAATTTTCGAAAGTGCAATTTAAGTATCGATATCGATCATAGTGCGCACAGCTCTACGGCAAGCCGCCATCTTCGTGCCAGGCTGCTTCGTTTTTTCGTAGTTATGTCATTTCTATATCTTTCCTTCTTCTGAGTCCATGACTAGATGCTACGCTACGCAAGTACGCACAGAGTACCAAAGAGCATGTAGACAGAGTAAATATGTTCTGTGATGTAGAGTACTATTGTTTAACTGAAAATGCTACGCATGCATACGTATTTGATGTATTTTGCCATGGATGTATTGATGTATTACTGTTTTAATCACAGAAGAAGGGTACATCCATGGTTTTAATCCCTCCTTCTTCTTAGCCTTCCATGTTTTAATCCTTCTTAGAGCTCTATTTCCTTGTTTCTCTACAGTATCAATAGATGGCGTTTTTCATAAAATTGGGTCGAGTAAAAGAAACCCTACACAAAAATGATGGATACTAATCTTAGAAATATTTTTTTTTGTAAATATAATCCTCGTAGTAAGCGCTTAAAAAAGCAATATCGTATGACTAAGTTTTTATCAACATCACATGTAGCCCATTTCATCCCACCGCTGGGCATAGGCTACGCCTCTCTTCGCTTGTGCCAATCTGACTCATATTCGACTCGCTGTTATAACTCTACTAAGTAGCTGCGCCTCGCGGTGTTACCCGCGGTAGTTTCCGTTCCCGTGGGAATACCGGAATCAATAGTAGCCTATGTGTTATTCCCGGTCATAAACTATGAATATAATATTCCAGGTTTCAGCCAAATCCGTTCAGTAGTTTTAGAGTTAAAGAGTAACAAACACACTTACACACACACAAACTTTCACCATTATAATATTAGTAGGATAGTACGATTAGTAGGATGTCGTCGACCCTAGTCGACCCATCGAGACGAGACAACTTACACGTTTTATCTTGATTCAAATAAGTTACAGAAACTTTTTTGACAAAAGGGTTAGGATTGACTAAGAAAAAAGTTAAGAGATGTTTTAAAAACGTTTACTCATTAAATAAACAAGAACACATTCATTGCCCTCTTCAAACCCTAATGATCAGGCTTAGAAATAGTAGTTTTATAAATACCTACACTTAATTCTAAGAACACTGAAACATGCACCAGATGCAGAATTGAGTTTATTGTTACTCAATCAAAGATTCTTCTGGCCACTCGCCTGTCGATGGGTTAAGATTATTGCTATCAAAATGACAAAAACATATAGGTTTGTTTGTGACGAGATTGTAATGTATTTAAATGTGTTGCATACTTGCTAAGCTATTGTGTTGTAACCTAATAAACTCGGTCTCTTTTTTTTGTCAAACAAACATATCTTTTCTTCATCTACTTGGTTGCAAATCTATTTCGTATAACACAACAATAATAAAACCCATCAAACACAACAAAAGTCAAATGCCAATGATAGACTGGCAACATTATTTCAATCTGTCAGTTCAATCATTCCAGCACCATAAGGCACTAGATTTTATTCATCTTGCCTGCCAGTGATGTTGCTTGTGGTGCATGCTTCAGAGTTTAAGCACTGTTATTGTTTCTTGAAACTCTTTAGGATGGGATAGATGTTATCAAATGCTTCATATATTTCTTCTCTAACTTTAGCACCAGTCAACACAACTTTTCCTGATACAAAAATAAGTAACACAATTCTTGGCTTGACCATTCTGTAGATTAGACCAGGAAATAATTCTGGTTCATAGGAGCTAAACTGTCCATGTGTAAGCACTAAGCCTTCCAGTCTTATTGGAAACTTGACATCGCAGCTTCCTACCATATTCTGTATTTTGAAGTCCAAGAATTTTGCCTGTAAGCAAAGTATTTATTTAGTCATCACTACAAAACTATGATAAATAGATCCTCAAATGCTTGTAAATAGAGACAGGTCCTGACATAAGACAAATCTACTCTATGCAATGATACTCACAACAAAACCAAGTTTCTGAATAATTCGTGCATATTTTCTTGCAGCCAATCGGGAATCTTCCTCACTTTTGGCTCCAGTGCACACCATCTTCCCTGACGAGAAAATCAATGCTGTTGTTCGAGGTTCTCTGATTCTCATGATAACAGCAGCAAATCTCTTAGGGTTATATTCTGCATTACGTGCGTGAAGTGCAATTTTCTTAAGGTCCAGTTTGCAGTTCAAATTCACTGTGGATACAATATTCCTGTAAATAACATTAAAGTTATATAACAATGTAAAAACAGGACTGTATACCAAAAAAATTATTGTTGTATCTGCATATCGACGGTGAAGTACCAAGAACTTCTATCTCAAAAAGTGCTACTTTACAGGAAATGAAAAAAACGTTTCACGCTTTTATTTCAATACTTTTTATTATTGTTTTAAATGTTTTTATTGAATAATTATATAACAAAAGTGATGGAATGTCTTATTTTACTGTGACATTTCGGGATTTTGAATTAGATGTAGATAGGAGAGATTGCTTCCAATATGAGACAAAACTTGTAATAATTCTGTAGATAGAGGATATTTCGGTTAGTATTTATTTAGTTATTATTATTATTATTTTTATTTATTTTAGTTATTTAGGTTCAGTACAAAATTATTATACCGTAGGTAAAAGTTTGTAGTAGGGTCAAGTCAAAATCAGTAGATCAGTGGGGTACATACAGCGGATATCACTCAAAACAAAACAGGCTGACCTTGTAGTTTTAGCTGTAATGTGTTACTGAATAAAGAATGCCCCCCGATTATATTTAAGGCTTTCTCGCGAAATGCTCACGCGGCTATGTGGGGACAGGAGGTAGTCACTTTTCGTCCAGTGCGTGCCAAAAATTTATAAACGCGCGTTGGTGGATCTTTTGTTTATATTTTTTAAAGGACTGTAAATCTCAAAGTTGTTTTGCTACTATTTGAACATGTTTGCGTGCCATTAGATGACATTATTAGAGTCCACCTTGTTGGTTTAATCGTTAAATTTTCGGTTTATTTTCTAAAATGACTGTAAGGTTAACAGTGGATCAGATCTATGTACTGTGTACCTGTTACACTTATTTACATGTAAAACAATGCTAATAAATGATTACCTTGTGATCAAGATGCTATCATCAGTTATTAAAAGTCCACTAATGGACATTAAGGCATTAAAGTACACATTTCTAGAACATTTGCGATTCACTTTATATTTCGACATGGGTATAGTTTTATGTACATAGTTTTAGGTATGTGCAGGTATTGCACGTCATGAAGTGACTGATCGGTATGGGGATACTTACTTCTAGTATCGTGTGTCACTTGTATGTAGATAATGATAATAGGGAATTAATAACGTAAATTTTGCGTTCATTTTTAGTAATACGAGCTTTGGTAAGTACATCACCTTCAAAAAATACTAAAATGTTTATTTTTTATATCGTTCAATTTTTATTTTTTGCTTATGACTAAGTTATAATGCATAAACCATATTTAAACATAATGATATCATAAGATAAACATAGAATAATGCCCTTTATTACCCATAAAAACTCCTAGATTCATTGTGTACCACGTTGTGATTCAGTGTAGACCACCATGTTATAACTGTTAACATTTAGTGTTTGGACTCTGCTATGTAGGGTAGGAGTCGAAAACAAAGCAGTCTTTTTAATCAAAATTTTCTTAATAAGAAAATGCCACTGTCTTATGAAAAAGAGAACCATAATGTGGCTCCTATGCTCCCAAGTGGCTTGTAGGTACACAGTGAATCAAATATGGGTTTTTTATAAAAACCAGTCGACCCGTTTTGTATTTTAGTTTCCAAAATGACAAATTTCCTTAAAGAAGGATAATGACACTATGCATTAGCAAAATTTAAAGTAATTCCGTCTTACAGTTTTTGAGCTATCGAAGACAAAAAAAGTGATCCACTGTAGACCACTTGACCCTAAATTATTTGTAAAGTAAGCATTAAATAGTAATTAGATTTACCTTACTTATAAATCCACTATAAAATATGATTTAAACTTAAACAACACTTTTTCACTATTAGCCATCGAAACTAGTTACAACTTGCGAAACACGGGTCGGGTTGCAAACGTTACTAATTTTACTTCAATCAATAATAAACAATATTAACTTCATCTTTCTAAAGCGATTTGACAGTAATAATATCACCATGTCTTCTCTCCAGAGTAAAATAATACTGAAAATTGCTGTAAGGTGAAAACGTCATGCTAGTAGATAGCAGTTATTGGCAGCAATAATATCGTCACTTAACTTAGAAGGTATTTTCAGAGCTGAATATTTTAAAAATTAAGAACATATCAGTCCTGGTGTCTTCAGGAGTATGTGAGGTGCCTAATTCTACGTTCGAAAATGCAATAAAAAAAAAAACGTAAAAAGTGAGATAGGAGTTCTTGGTACTTCACCGTCGATATATCATGCATTTTAGGGGTACATGACAAGTCATGGTGCTAAGAAAGTGCCTGTGACTTACTGTAGCTGTGGTAATATGCCAGGGTCAGCGGAATGTGGGGTCATAGGTGTCATGGGAGCTGGACTAGCTTGACTAAGTAATTGTTGTCCAGCAAGACTGCTATTTGTGATCATAGGAGACATCATGTTTTGCTGAAACACACAAACACAATTTGTTTACAGATGGTATGTCATACATTATGTTGTATGTTCTTACATCAAGATATTGAAAGTCCATTTTGTGATATTTTTTTAAACATGCTTACAGGTGTCTGAGGCTGCATCATTTGTTGAGGAGTCGCGTAGCTAGCAGTAGGAGCATACGTGTGCATGTTTCTCTGAGGAGTGCCCAGCAGCGAACCAAAACCAGCCAACGGCGACGAACCCATGCTAGCCAGTGCCTGCTGCTGTTGCTGCTGGAACTGTTGCTGATGCTGCATAGCATTTGGTAAAATTTGTTGATCCTCTTCGGGCTGATGCAGTGGGGTACCAATTCCCGGAATGTTATACGGACTTGGCAGCATTTGATCCATGTTTGCAATGTTCTGAGCGGTTGAGTGAAAGTAGTTATTCGTAACACGATTTTACAGTTTTAGGTGATGTTTTCGTCCTGAAAATAAACCAGGTTAAGGAAAGAAAAGAAACCAAAACGATTCACCAATTTCAATCGCAAGCAAAGCAAACATCAAATGACATCAATCAATCTAAACTAAATATTGAAATGCTAGAAATGTCATTGTCAATTGATTTCGTATTTCATTTTTAGGATTCTGTACCCAAAGGGTAAAAATGGGACCCTATTACTTAGAATAACGAACGACCGTCTTGGGGGGCGGGGCGCGTCCGTCGACTCCGTCGGCGTGTCGTCAACGGTGTTATCGAGACAGTTGTTTTCACAGATCACACCGATACTAATTGATTATTCTGATTATTCTAATCAACAAATAGGTAGGTACTAAAAACAGAAAAAAACTAATATCTCCCATACTTACATACAATACAACTAACGTAATTTTTTCTGGCATTTTTTGCTTATCTAATTTTAAGGAATTAATTGAGAAGGGGTAAGTAAATTAATGTTTAAGGGGGGCTCCTAAAAAAAGGGGGACTCAATAAACTTGATTTTTTTGCTAGTTATAATGTTTAATCATGTTGTATGGAAAATGGTAAGGACCGCTTCGTGTACGAGTCCGACTCACACTTGGTGGAGTTGGTTGGCTAATTTTTTTTTAAATCTAAGAACCCCAAGAATCACTGAAATTGACATTGACTTATCCTAATAAACTTTACTGGACAGTGACAACAATCGAACGTAATATGACAGTGGCATATAATTTCAAATGGAGTTGGCTGACAGTGACAGCTGACTGACTGTAGTATACTATTACATGCTCTGTGTGCTCTGTCTGTGTCCAAAGAGCATGTAATAGTCTGTGTCATCAAGGCGGCGTGGATTAGGTACATTACTATTACATGCTCTTTGCATACATCTTTTTGATTTCTGTTTTCCTAAATTAGTACTTTACTTTACTTCAGTAGTTTTTGTCCTAAGATATTGATCTAGTGCGATCTGAATCAGAATGGCTGAAACTATGAAGCAAACTGTTGCTGGTATACTGAAGAGTATAGAAAGGTAATTATAAAAAAAAATACATTTTACGGATGAGTAAAAATTCGAAATCCAAGTTTCTGATCACTCAATAGCTTTTTGATTGCACACTATATGTCTTGTTAAACAGGTACAATCCAGCTAATCTCGAAACATTAGAACGATATGTAGAGATGCAGTCTAAAGAGAACACATACGACCTCGAAGCTAACCTGGCTGTACTGAAGCTGTATCAGTTCAACCCTGAGAAGTTCAACGCTGATATAACTTGCCAGATCCTTCTCAAAGCACTGACCAACTTCCCTCACACTGATTTCACACTGTGCAAGTGTCTTCTGTTGGAATCAGTGGTAAGTTATCTTAGAGTTTATGGCTAAAGTTAGAATAAACCAGGACATGTATTCTTGTTTATTTATCTAAGTCATGGATGTGTCCTTGTGCCTATAATTTACCTAAGCTATATTCTAACCTATAATTTTTTTAGATTTGATTTGATTTAGGTATTCGAGGAAAAGATGCAAAAAACTACAACAATCACATCATATTCTTTTTCCAGACAGAAAATGAGACAATTTCTCAAATCAAGTACTTAGCGGACATCCTTGAGCAATGTGACTTTGCCCAGTTTTGGAACCGTGTACACCAGATGCCGGAGCTCTGCAGCAGAATCAGTGGCTTCCATGACTCCATCAGGAAGTTTGTCTGCCATGTTGTTGGGATTACATTCCAGACCATTGATAAGAACAACCTTGCCAATTTGCTAGGAGGAATTGATGGTAAGTGTTGTAATGATAATGTGTTTAATTTAGTAACATACATGGGCTCTCTACTGTTTAACTTTTAATCTTACAAAAAATATTTAAAAAATTTATAATATATAAATTGCTTGAATTGCATTGAAACAATGCTCAACAAACTGAACACTGCAAGCCTCGAAGTTGGACTCAGCATGAATATGTCAAAGACAAAAGCGATGATGAACACCACTCAACACAGGTTACAGGTAGGGGATGAGGAGATTGCGTATGTCACTGATTACATATATCTAGGCCAATTAGTATCCTTCCAGAGCAGACAAGATGCCGAAGTCACAAGACGCACAGAAAATGCCTGGAAGAGCTATTGGTCTATGAAGAGCCTGATGAAGGGCAACCTTCCTCTCACACTTAAACGCAAGCTAATGGACGTATGCATTCTCCCCATCCTCACCTACGGCTCACAAACCTGGTCCATGACGAATCTGCAGAAGTCCAAACTCGGGGTTTGTCAGCGAGCTATGGAGCGCAGTATTCTAGGTGTTAAGCTGACAGATCGCATCAGGAACAGTAAACTGCGCTCCCGAACACAAATCGCCGACGTTGGGCAACAAGTTGGCAAATTGAAATGGAACTGGGCGGGCCACGTCTGCCGCATGTCGGATGAGTTGTGGGCACGGACCACCACCGAGTGGATCCCACGGGACAGGAAACGACTACGCGGCAGACCGCGGCGGCGGCGGCGGTGGAGAGACGAGCTTGACTCCTACTGTCCACAATGGACTACACTAGCTCACAATAGAGAGGAGTGGAGAGAAGGAAGGGAGGCCTTTGCCCTGCAGTGGGATGATACAGGCTCCTAATAATAATAATAATAATATAAATTGCTTCATCATTCTCATTTGCAGCCACATTGTCAAGTTTTCTCTCTTTGAATTTAGTATTTATTCACCTTTTGCCCTATGAAATTGTCAAGCCACTTTTGAAAGATTGGTTATGTAGCAGAACTAATAGCCATTACATTTTAAATTAGATTGCTTTTAATGATTTCAAAATATTGATAGAAACAACAAACAAGTTAAATGTAGCCTTGATGTTGATTATTTATTTGTTAGTTTCATCTCATTTTCTAGATAAATCTTAACATTATAATGTTTTTTGTCCAAGATGTAACCCTGAAACATTGGGTTAAGAAATATGGATGGAGAGACGACGGCAGCCTGATCTTCATTGCTAACCAGGACGAGAATATTAAGACCAAGAACATTACGGAGAAGATTGAGTTTGACCACCTCGCCCCCCTCATGGCTCTGTTGTAAATATTTAATTTCATTCACTTTTGAATAAAATATGAAATGGTAATTTTCAGGTATTTGTATTTAACCCTCTTCCTGAATTGCAAATATTTGTCTTGAATCTGGGTGTTTTCTATGTATAATATGTATGTATGTTTAAAAAAACAAACTGGTTACCATAACACAAGCATTAAATTGCTTAGCTTGGGATTAGATGACGTTGTGTGGAATGTCCAAGGATTTTTATTATTTACAACTTTTAGAAATACTTAGAACTCACACGAACACACTAGCCCAGAACCTCCTGGATTCCAGAGAGAGTGTAAACCGCTTAAAGAGATGGCAGGTGCTTGACCTGGACACGAGAAGCTGAAATGCTAATGCTAACGCAGAATCAGAGTGGTGCCATTCAGTGGAAAGGTGCCTTAAAACAAACCCTCTCAAGAACGGATCTGATTATGGCTACACAGCCGATCGCAGATAAACTAAAGAAAAAAAAAAAAATTACAACTTTTAGATGTACTTACATAGGTACTTACCTACTTAAAAATTAGAGTACCTATTATTTAATTTTACTAACATGGTATTTCTATTAGATTTGTTGTAGGTAGTTTAAATGCTATAAAAGAAACAAATGATGTATTTAGAAAATAATTTTATCTAAAAATTTTACGTTAAATAACTTTAATTAAAAAATTTTAATTACTTACTCAATTTTAGCAATAGGTAATACGTAATACTTATAATACTTTAATCTAATATTATCACAAATGATGACTTTATACATTCTATGGCAGCTTAACAAGTAAAACTTAATAATCCATAAGTTCTACTTGTTAAGATGACGGGAATTATTACAAACAACGCCAAATCTTTTCGTGGCGTCATAAAAACAAACAACAAAAAAGTATAACAAATCTACGCTACAGCCCTTACGCTTTCTTCCCGTGGCTGTATCCGAACTCTTTGCCGCCAGCGTGGCCGCCCTTCTTCCCGTGGTCGTGGTGATGGGCATGATGTTCTTCATGGCCATGGTGGCCTTTATGACCCTTATGGTCTTCATCATAATGCCCCTTATCGTGTTTTCCCTTTTTACCGTGATGCTTCTCATGATGACCTTTCTCATGTTTACCGCCTTTCTTGTGATGCCCTCCTTTCTTATCGTGGTGTCCTTTGAAGTCTCCATGCTTGTGATGATGACCTCCTTTGTGGAAATCGTCGTAGAACTTGTGTTCCTTATGGTATTCGTCTTTGTGTGATTTGTGGTGGTACCCGGTGGTTTTAGAGCCCTTTTTGTGCCCTTTCTTGTGTCCGAACTTGCCGCCTTTGTGCCCATGCGCTGCCTCGTGGTGTTCTCCGTGTTGATCATGTTCATCGTGATGTTTCTTCTTGTGTCCTCCGTGTTCGTCATGATGGCCTTCGTGGTGATGTTTCTCATTATGGCCATGATCACCTTTATCGTGATGATGATGGGACTTGTATCCTTTTTCGCCCTTCTCTCCATGGTCTTCGTGATGTTCTGCTTTGTGCTCATGACCGCCACCTTCTTCGTGGTGACTTTCTTTAGATTTCTTGTGCTCAGTTCCGGCAGATATCAGATCTTTTAGCGCAGTTTCTACAGGAGTCAAGTCCCCGCCTAAAGCCGTTAAGACCGAGAACATTTTATGTTCCGCATTGTTTTCTCCTTTAGATTCAGCCAAGTTTCGAGCCTGAATCAGTATGGCGGCACATGCCAGCACCTCTATTAATAAAAACATCCGCATCTCTGGAAAACAGAACATCTCTTACGTTCATTGATATTTATAATATAATAAATAAATAATAAATATCCTTCGACCGACATCCACACAGCGTCTTTTAGTCCAATATTAACTTTAATAAAAAATAATTGCAATTTAGTTGGTACTTACCGAGTGGCGGCCGTTGCCAAAACTACAGGCGTAGTGTCACAAGAGTTTTTACGGTTCGAATTTATACATAAAGACCGCTTTCATCTGTTGTCGATTTCAGATTGATCTTTAGTAATCGCGGGGTTTCTGGACGAGTGGCTACGGAGCGGTGACGACATCTTGCAATGCTCTAGATTAGTTCCGTCATAGCACTGAGCACCTGACCACGGTTAAAGATAGACGGTCCAATAATAGAATGTCTTTATTTTTTTAACTACTGAGTGATGAGTTTACGTGCGCACGACCGCACGAGGTACGCACACAATACCAGCCAGCACTCATTCATATTTCAAGATACTTTTATAGTGTAGGTAGATGGAATTATTAAAAAAAAAACTTTATAAGTAATAAAATAACGTTTGTTTATTTACAACGAGGTATTTATTAATTAACAAAGATATAACAACATTCAGGATATGAACTAGATCAGTGCTTGCCATGGTGGAATCCCCAGTGCTTGTGGTCTTCGTGACCGCCTTTCTTGCCGTGGTCATGATGATGATGATGATGTTCCTCATGTCCGTGATGTCCCTTGTGCCCCTTGTGGTCCTCATCATAGTGATGCTTGTCGTGATGACCCTTCTTGCCGTGGTGTGCCTCATGGTGGCCGGAATGGTGGTGACCGCCCTTTTTGTGCCCGCCTCCCTTCTTCTCATGGTGACCGTGGTGGTCTCCGTGCTTGTGGTGTTTGCCTTCCTTGTGGTGGTCGTCGTAGAAGTGGTGGTCCTTGTGGTATTCATCCTTATGGTACTTCTTGTGGTATCCTTCTGTCTCTTCTCCCTTGTCGTGGTGTTTCTTATGTCCGTGCTTGCCGCCCTTGTGGTGATGGCCGTGCTCGTGGTGTTTGCCATGGTGGTCGTGTCCATCCCAGTGCTTCTTGTGCCCACCGCCGTGCTCGCTGTGGTGCCCTTCGTGGTGGTGTTTATGGTGATCGCCGTGCTCGCCTTTATGGTGATGGTGGTGACCTTTATGGCCTTTGTGTCCCTTCTCGCCGTGCTCGTGATGGTGATGAGCATGGTGCTCCTTACCACCACCCTCCTCGTGGTGATGGCCGTGATGGCTCGCCGCGGCCACCAGATCCGTCTCTCCCCGGTCGATCTCTCGACCGGAACAGACTAGAACGCATCCTAGTGCAATAAGGGCGGCTAGCGTCCTCATGATCACTGCTGACTACTTGCTTTAGATGTGATCTCTGGGAGTGAACTGACTTCCAAGAAGCTGGGACACTATTTTATATCATTGAGTTGCTGGTTGCGAGTGAAACCATCGGCAAGGACGCCTCGCGGCCGGCGTGTCACGCCTAATTACTGCTTCTAATGATTACAACACCGACGCACGGCAGCCACTGGACCACCGAGATACGCATTGTGGCTCAAAAACAAATACAAGAAAATAACATAACAAATTGATTGACCGATCGGCAAGGCCATTACCTGCGCCACAGAATACTAAACATACCTATATATAAAGTGTTATGGTAACCTACGAGTATAATAGGTTTGTACCTAATATGTAGGTTATTATAATTCTCTTGTTTTATTGTATTTAATTTGACATTATTGTAATATTTAAATTGTGTAGGTATACTAAAAGCATGCCATTTCTCTCGCTTTGCACACCGAAATCGGTAAAACATGTTGCGGCTATAGGTACCCAGTTTTATCATCATATTTACACATGTTTATGCAAATAAATGATCTTTATCTTTATCTTTAGGTAGGTACTTACCTAGCTAAATATCACACGCCAGGTAATTATCAAAAGATTATACCGGTGGCCGCATACGATGCTTGTGGCAGTTGGCAGTAAGAGTTTACTTCCCAAACATGTAGGTAACAGTATCTCTATGTTTAGTACCTACCTACTTATCTACGTAGGTAATATTGGTTCAAAGTAAGCTTTTGAAGTAGGTACCTACTTATCTAATTAATTGCCGTTAAGTTTTTATAATTTAGTTAGGCCATTAACCATTCATCACTTGCTCGTTTATGCTATTCTATTTCTGGGTTTTCAGTTTCCGTAATAGGTACCGTGTGCGTTATGCCAGCGTACCCATACCCATACCCATATACGAATTCACATTCTTTTTATGCCTAAAAAATAATGCATTATTAATTAATTAGTGTAAAACTGAAAAAAATAGTGCCTCTTTGGTTCAAGAAATAATGACCATTCTTTATGGGTACGCCAGCATAACGTTATGTTATGATAGAGTACCTACCCATGCCCCGTTCTCAGAAATGGCTAATACTACATCGAAGAAATTTACACTCATAAATAGTGCATAATTAGTGCCTGAGCTATGCAAAATTTCTAAGTGATTGCTCATACAGGAAAAGAGATATTGAACAATACTTTTAAAAACATTTCGAGTAGGCGTTATGCCAGCGTACCCATTTTTCATTGAACTAGTGCGCCGAGACGCGGCGTTTCATAATATAAATGTTATATGTATAAATAGTGCCTTAAATAGTGCCTCTGCCAGTAGGTATACTTTATGCAAATTCCTTGTGCAACAATATAAAAAGTCGATGTAAAGTTCTAGGAACAAAATATTGTGGTAGGTCAGACAAAACAAATAATTTGCTAGTGAAATTATAAGCCGACCAATTGAGGTACCTAGGTTAGGTGGTGAGTCTTTAAGTAAGTAGTTTTGTTACTTACATTACGTATTATGAGATACCTACACGGTTTATGAGATAGGTACGTGTAACGTATCTCATAAACCGTGATCTCATATAACTTTTTTTTTTGCCGTATTTTGCTAGATTTTAATAATGACAACATGTAGACGCTTGAAATATTCACAGAATGATAGTACATGCGCGAGTCCGACTCGCACTTGGCTGATTTATTTTTTACTTTGTTACTATGTGATTGGTAATAGTTGGGTAGGTATAGTTTCCAAGATTAGCATTGCGCGTTGATGTCTTTTGTTTGAAAATAAAAAACAAAGTACCTAAACATTATTTTATTGAACACCAGTAGGTATCCGCCTACGGCTTCGCTTGCGTGATACTTACCTAGATAAAAAGAAGTCTATGTGTTATTCCAGGTCAGAAACTATGTATATTCCAAGTTTCAGCCAAATCAGTTCAGTAGTTTTTGCGTGAAAAAGTAACATCCATCTGTGAATTATTTGTACATCCATACAAGCTTTCGCGTTTATAATATTAGTAGGATTATTTAATAATGCAATTATTACTAGATTTTTTAGGTACAATTTGAACATAGGTACAACCATGACGATATAGATAAAATCGTCCTTGGTACTACTAAATGTAACGCGCAAATGTTTGTTTTCTAATCGTTCTCTAATTATCAAAAATCTTCTGTACTTTGTGCCGTGTTGGCCGAGTGGAATGTACCTCGACTTTCGATCCAAAAGTCGTGGGTTCGAATCCTTCCCTAAATTTTGCTTTAGGTAAAGTGAAGTAGATACAACGTGATTCATAATTGGTATGTTATCCCGGAATGGGGATTTTGTGACCATGAAAATGATCAGTTGTGTAGGTGCAAATTTTGTGAATTCTAATTTTCAGTTTTTCATACAAAAACTTTTTTGTTAAATCTTTTGACAACCCTAAGTTTGTCAACACTGTAACTACCTCTCCTACTAGGTTCGCACAGATTGAAAATTGGTACAATAGGTAAGTAGGTATGAACACACAAGTTAGACAAAAAAGTTCATTAAATTTTATTAGGTATTACATATTACAGGTAGTCTCGCCCGATCAGCTGATTATTATAGGGTTGCTCTGTATTTATTTCTGAAGGAAACTTTGCTAGTCATTTCTTCAATGAAAAACATCGCAATTCAAAAAGTCGTAGAACAAATGTTGTTCACACTGATGAGGTGAATGACCCCTTTTCGGGATAACATACCAATTATGAATCACGTTGTATAATTCTTATTGATTACGCAGACAGTCGTCAAATAGGTACTTGTTTGTCCATATCCTTAACAAGTCATACATAAGCTTAATTTGTCAATTTCGCAATCTTATTACTTATTTGTTTTCAAAAATAAGTCTAAATATTTACCTATGGGGAAAAAACAATAAAACTTGTATTTTTGGATAAGAAAGATAATTAAAACAGAAAATTCATTCTAGGTAATATTATTTTACTTTTGTACAAAAATATAAAACATAACAAAAACAACATTAATTTTCAACAACGATTTGAAAGGAAGCTGTTCATGATCAGTGCTTTCCATGATGGAAACCCCAGTGCTTGTGATCCTCATGACCACCCTTCTTGCCGTGGTCATGATGATGATGGTGATGTTCCTCGTGTCCGTGGTGTCCCTTGTGTCCGTGATGGTCCTCATCGTAATGATGCTTGTCGTGATGTCCGTGCTTGCCGTGATGTCCCTCGTGGTGCCCGGAGTGATGGTGTCCGCCCTTCTTGTGTCCGCCGCCGTGCTCCCCATGATGCTTGTGATGATGGTCGTGCTTGTGGTGCTTGCCCTCTTTGTGATGTCCGTCGTGGAAGTGATGATCCTTGTGGAAGTGGTCCTTGTGATACTTCTTGTGGTGGCCGTCGGTGTGCTCGCCCTTGTCATGATGCTCGTGATGGCCGTGCTTGCCGCCCTTGTGGTGGTGACCGTGCTCGTGATGCTCACCGTGGTGGTCATGTTCGTCCCAGTGCTTCTTGTGTCCACCGCCGTGCTCGTGGTGATGCTTCACGTGGTGGTGCTTGCCGTGATGCCCCTCGTCTCCTTTGTGGTGGTGGTGATGTCCTTTGTGTCCCTTGTGTCCCTTGCCACCGTGATCGTGATGATGATGCGCGTGGTGCTCGTGCCCGCCGCCGCTCGAGTGGTGATGCCCTTTGCTCTCCGCCACAGCGAGATCGCCATCTTCTGCGATGTCGGCGGCGCACAGCACCGCTAGGCACGCCACTCCCAGAAATAGAAGCACTCTCATTTTCGGTGCTATACCTACACTTCCTTTGTATGTTATCGATGGAAGGAAGTCCGGTTGTGACTGACCTCTGTTGCGCTGATTGACTATTTATATTATCAAGTGGTAGTGCAGTCCGAGTCGTAGAGAAATTATTCCGCAAGTGTCCCGCTGCACTAATTCAAGGACTTGCAAAAACGAATATTAGATTGTCGGACGATTTGACCGATTTAATTGATAGTTTGATTAAATAGTAGATACCTACGGCGGATTATTCATCGCATGCGTGAATAATGCCGATGTTTGAGTTGTATGCGGGAAAGCGGGATCATACGGTCGATCGAATAGTTAGTAAAGCGAGCGCCGATGTTGTATGGGCATGTAGAATATTCTACGGTTCATCAATGAGCTTTTTGTTAGGCTGGGCACGCAAAAACTTCATTCAGAATATCACACACTTGATTGACAGCTCAGGATCGATTGAAATTATCTGCTTAGTGGATCCTTTCGCGTTCGCTCGCCGCTATTTGGATAGCGTTAAACAATTCTTCCGAATGACTAGGCTCGGTTAATCCACGCCCTTGTTGGCTTATGTCCGGGCTGCTCGCTGAATAGGGCTTGCCTGTTTGCCTATTCACTTAGATTATGCACGCTTATGAGTTCATCGCGGTCTTGTAAACACTCTCACAAATCTTAGAAATTATTTTACTTAGAATTTTCGTTGTTCAGAAGATATTATTTATGGCTTTAAATATAATATAATCGAATCGAGGGTATTACGAAACGGGAGCTTTATTATGTTTACCTTTAATAGTGGGTGGTGGGTGTTTCATGTTTGGCTAACTACCTAAGTTACGCAGTAGTTCAATTATGAATCAATCCATAACCTTAGTCTGTAGTAGTTAAACCAGAATAAATAATAGTAAAGGTAATAGGTACTAAGAAATAGTTGCAAAGATTTAAATGGGTAACAAATTTTTTTACTTTGAGTATTAAATTTTCCGTTTTATATTTTTACAATCCTGCCTAAGAATCCCTGTTAACTTTCATTTTTCTATATCCACATTGGCACTTGCCGTTCTTCTTTCCGAAGAAAAGTTCAGTTCTAAATATGTAGGTACCGATTTATTTCCAATTACAAGCTTCTTCGTCGCGAAGGTAATTACCGACTGATTAAACATCTCAGGGAAATTAATTAAAACGACTTCACCTAGTTCTAGCACGGTACCGAGAGTTTTTTTATTATACTTACGTAAACACTTAACTGCTAAGTATGAGTAACGGTACAATACTTAATATAATAAAGAAAGAAGCGTGGTCTGTGTAAGAGGGAATAAATAACATATTGAACTCTTCTCTAAAAGTAAGGTTTAATTAAATGTATTTGTTGGTGTTGTTAGTTGGTTACGTATCAAATCGCCCATGAGATATGGACTGACCAAACCAAGACTGCATTGGACGGTCCACTACATGAATGCACCAGATAAGCCACGAATAGCGCAGAATCTTCATGATTGCCACACACCCTCTGACATGAAGACCACGTACGTAATAGAGTTTAAGGAAATGAAGGAAGTTGGTTTCCAAAACATCAAGCAAAAATTTAAGCTAAATAAAGTATTTGCTAGTGGTAGGTAACTGAATTTCAAAATATGAGGTATGAGAGATAGTTTACCGCGTCTTGGCGATATAGGTACCTAGTCCTAAAATATAAACATGTTTCATGAAAAATACAAAACATCAGAACTTTTTTGTTCACACGGTAGGTACCTACTATGTTTTATCTGTTTGAAATTTCCATGATATTTACCAAAACCACTCTGGATGTAACTTAGGTAAACGCCTGTTATTCTACGATTTTTATTAATATTTCGGTCACATAACAAAAGAGACTGGAGTGTTACGTAACTGGGTCTGTGTATCGTTCGTAAGTTCACGACCGACACGGTCCAATAGATTCTTTTCTAAAGGTTCTCTTACAAAATAAACATTTTCAAGGCTGCGGCCTTCTGCGGTATTCTCTGGACACCTACTTTCCTAGCATTGTTGGAGGTATAATTCAAATTAAGTAAATCGAAGCTCATAGTACTATCATTAGGTATATCCCATCCCGTACCACATCCCACTAATATTATGAGTTATACGCGAACGTTTGTAAGCATGTATGTATGTATATGTATAGTACTGCTGATTGGGGTAAGGTACTAAGTATTTCTATATAAAGAATATTGTTTTTTAAGCATTTTTCTTATGAAATGTTTTTTCCGGTATAGGTATCTTCGCAAGTCTTTGAAACATACTCGTATTTTTGTTAGATAAGAGAACAATTTGATAGTTGATGAACAATAATTTAAAAAATACGTTTATTTTTATAGAAAAAGTTTCAATACCTCGCATAAAAAGAACTTAACCTTGTTAGGTTAGGTTCGCCGCGATATACCGCGATTCCTCTTTCTTACTGTTGTAAGAAAGAGGAATCGCGGTATCCTCTTTCTTACTGTTGTAAGAAAGAGGAATCGCGGTATCATTAGCATGAAATCTGACACTTGAGCCCTAGTTCCAGTAATACACAAAGGTAATGCTCTTAGCATCTAGGGCGTCTGCTTAGGCGCATTAGGCGCTAAGAACTAACCCGACATGCCGCTATCTTGTTAGACGTAATGCTATTACCGCTGTAATGACTGCGTGTGCCGGATACGATTTCAAATTCACTAAGGATATCTTATTTACGCGAAATTGTAGAAGCAGTTGGTGTCTATAAATAAATATAGTAGTAAGTATATTCTTGAGCTGGACATTCAAACAGCATTAATGTAGTCCGAAGCTAAGCAACTTAATGCTTGTGATAACCAGATGACTCTTACCCAAGGAGGTATTGTTTTTAAATTAATACATAGACAAGTATAAATCATGAAAAAACAAACCCCCGACACGTATTTCCTGTTCATCATATTCTGGTAGTCATCAGACCCTGGAGTACCTACCTATTAATTTTGTGGAAACCTAAAGCTTTAAGCTCAAACATTTGTTCCAAGCCGAAATTAAGCGCGTGATCCCCTTAAATAGGGGAAAGGTGTACAAGTTGATCCTACGGGGTATGTCGATCCCTGGCCGTTGTGGCGAAACTATGAACGCCATCTAGTTATTTTCTTTAGTAGATTGTAGCCCCAAACCCCCGTTCGCATCAGTCAAATCGTAATGGCGGTGTGAGTGGCGAGTGCGCGTGAAACGTAAAAAATAAAAATCGTGTGCCTCTGATCTAAGGTAAGGTTGACTTTGAGACTATGGTTTTTTTGTTATATACAATCAATTGTAAAGATTGTTGTGTTTGTAGCTTTGTATAATGCTTAATTACGGTTTTTGCATGGCACCACAACGGTAGACGCATTAGAGGTTATGTTATATTACAAAGACTAAAAAGTTGTGATCGGGGTGAGATGATCCGTCGGTGGGTGTACTAGTTGATCCGGTGGTGTTTTTACTAAGTTTATGGATCAGTGGGAATTGTGTAACTTGTTAATTCATCTCATAGTTAATAATTATGACTGATGTCTAAGAAAAATGAGATTTTTAAAGTGCCTGATGTTTAAGACCAAAGTTTAATCAAAAGGTAAAAAAATAGTGTGATTTGCCCTAGTAAACTTTGAAAATTATCCTTTAATTTTTGTTAATTTAGATTGTGTGATCTCATAGCCTCGTTAAAACTCTTTTTATTCTTAAATGATTTAAATAAAGACCTTGTAAGCACCTCCGGAGTTTATTTTCAATGTAATTATAACATAACCTATAATTTTCTTTGAAAAAGGGTCGAGACGATCCCCGGATCATCTTGTCCATACCCCAAGGATCATCTTGGACACCGGGGTGTACAAGTTGATCCTTTAGTAGGGTTTAAAAAAAAGTGAAATCTAGCTATCAAAACAAATCAAATTAAACATTTTGAGTATGAGGAAAGTTAGATAGTTAAATTTGCTAACTACATAAGCTTAAACATCTGAAATAACTTGATTGCTCTTCAAATGCGAAGCATTCTCCCTTAAGGGGATCAACTCGTACACCTTTCCCCTACAGGGTTCAAAGCTGATTACCTATCTTGGAAACGGCTGGTGCTAAGAGACAGACAACTCAATTTTATAATACCCCTCTTTTTGTTGGGGGGTAAAAACACCCAGACCCAGACAAATATATGCAGAACTTACAAACATTTATGTCTCGCAGCGGAGATCGAACTGGGACACCAAAAGGTCCACAATTATGATGTGATGTGGCTGGAGACCCATTCAGTCACATTCAGTATTGGCTGAGTGGTGCTGCAACATTACCTTATCTTTTCCTTTATGGTTTTAACAACAGTTTATATATACATAGGTACCTACTTAATTGAAGAAGTTTTTAAGACTTTTTAAAGTGTTTAAAAATCAAAAGCAACTGTTTATCGAAACAATAAAAAAATACAATATTGTAAACCTGATTTGTTTTAAATTGACATTAACTGGTATACATATAGGTACTTAATTATAATTATAGTCTAAATGCGACTGTTTTAAGTTTTATACATGACAAACAAAGTATTCGCATGGATTTTCGCATGATCACATAATTATTATAATGTATGCGGATTATACGATACGCGAATATGTTTAACCCACATGTCGCGGACGGTGGGGCGCTGGTTCCAATTGTCGATTTGTCGTCGGGATCTCGGGACCTCGATCGTTGGATAATCCGGTCCATTGTTAGCTATTTTAATGCTTACGCTCATTGTGTGACCGTCCTGTATTAAGTTATACGCGGATAATCGCCGTATTATATGGAGTTAATTTTCCATTACTTGCAATGGCAGCTGCTTACCGTGTAGGGAAATAAATCCGCATTTACTTGATAAATAAACAAAAACTTACATGCAACTAGGTACCTATGTGCTTAATGATGCCACTTTCGGCGAAAAAACGATATCTTAACACAACTTTTTGAGGATATCCTCGATAAGTTGTGTTAAGATATCGTTTTTTACTTATTTTGTCTTTTTTATTTTTATTATTGTCGTGTTGTTTGTTTTTTAATCCCTCCGAGGCGATAATCTTACATTTAACTGGTAATCGTTTCTCTTGGTCCTCACGATACAGGCTCGGCCAAGTGTAAGGTCCGTTGTTAACGCAAACTTACATTCTTTTATCTGTGGTAAGATAAAACCTTTCAGCACTAACATTCATAACATACTTAAGTACTAACCTAGATCACAGATAAAAGAATACTAGTACCTAGATTAATATTTTTACATCCTTCACTTACTTTTGTACTGTGTTATGTTTTTTGCTTAAAATAAATATATTTTATCATTTTTATCATTATCGTTTATATTTTTGTTTTTTATAGTGAAAATATGTATTACCTAGCTAAACTTTTATACACACCAGTGAAAAATTAAAACCCTTAAAAAAAGTAAGAGATAAAATTAAAAAAATGAAAACTAGCACAGCTGGATCCTGTGAGGAGTACAAAAAATACATACAGTCGTTGGTAGGTACATAGAATCGCCTTATTTTTGGAAGTCGGCTAAAAAAGTAATTTAGGCAAGTATGCAAATAATGTTTTTCATCTTATATCCTGTCAATTTGTTTTGCATTATTGCCGTGGTCTGTTCGCTTTTTTCGTTTCCTGTTCTAGAAAATATCACGGAAAATTAAAATGTAAAAAAGTTTGTCCAGCTTTGGAGTTCGGAAGTCCTTAAAAAGTAATTTATAACAAAAGTAATTAATTAACCTAGTAATTCGATGATCCCGCTTTATCCTGCTTACAGTGAAATTCAACTCTAAGGTTTCCAGTTTCAATTCAAATGTTTGTTACATTACATAAATTGCCTCTACTTACATGGGCAGTCGAAAGCTTCCTAATGCATCAAAAAACCATGTATCTTTTGAGTAATCCGTTCTTACTGTCACGCATCATCGAGTGGCCAATATTTGAGGGAACAGAACACCGTAAAGATGTTTCCGGCCCGTGAAAGTATCGTATGAACTGTCCAAACAGTGGCTGGAGGTTTTATCGTGGCAGCCGGCCAGCGACGCGACTAATTACATCAATTATAGGCAAACAGCGCCGGGTCGGGTTTCGGCCCACCTTTGTCAATATTAGCGTGGAGCTCGCCGTGGATGGACCTTGCGTATTCCTCTAGGTATCTTCATTTCTTTTAACTGCCTACTTTTAAACTAGGTACTACTTACTTTTTAACCAGGGGTTCAATTAAGTAACTATAGGTACTTAATTGAAATTTTATTAACGTTTTTTTAATGTCCATTCAATTGATAATGACTTAGGTATTTATTATTTATTTATTAAGGACAACAATTACATTCAGGACTTATCTATAGGTGGTACAGTATTAGCATCGTGACTTAAGAATAAGTAAAAAAAAATATGTCGGTTGTGTTACTGCATGTTCACCATTGGAACGAAGATATAGATAAGAACTTGTGTAACTAGTTAAAAGTTTTAATTCGAATGATGATGACGATAAATAATAAAGATCAGACCTCCCAAGCTCTCCATTAAGCTTTTCAGCGATCAAAGCTCTACATTTTTTACCTTTATCTCTCCCACAACAAAAAATACATGTGTTCAGTATTCTGCTGATTGTTGAAGACACGTGTATTGTGAATCGAACCTGGCAAAAGACGAGCGCGTTCGCAACGCCACGGGCAGAGCCTCACACAAAACAATCCAACTTCAATTTACTCGCTGTTAGTAAGACATCTCCTTAATCCCCTGAGATACGACAGTCGCAAAAAGGTCGCAATACAATCGTGGATTACACCAGGTTTAAATGTGAGCCTCTGTAGGTAGGATACACAATGACACCTGCTTTTAAAGCTATGTAATAAAAGTAAACGTATACTTATAAGACTATCTCTAGGTACCTATAGGTAGTTTCTAGGTATAGGTACCTACGTACTACGCCGACGGTAAATCTGTAAATAGATATTGCGTGAGTGGTTGGTAATCTGAATTCGTAAAATAAAAGATTAGACTTTTTCCAGCAGTAATTTTTCATTAATGATAATGAATGGGCTATAGTAGAATTTTTGTTTGTTTAAAACACCTATTCTACAAAGTTCAACTATAAGTTCAACCTTTTATTAATTACAATGTAAGCCATTAGTTCTTAGTAACAGTTGATATATGTTATTCAAAGGCTATTGATATCATTTTAAATTTCATCAATATAAATAATATCAGAGTTATACAAAAACGGTCATTCGATTTCAAAAAATTACAAAGACAAGGAGTTCACCTACGAGTAGTTTTGTAAAGTCCCAATAACCTACATATTTATAAAAAAATTGAATAAATTACAAACACAATAACTAAGCAAGCGCCTGTGCATTCATATTAAAACTATGCCTAAAAGCTATCAAAGCAAGCACTCGAACATTATGGAAATACCAAATTAGGTGTGTATGTCATTAGCGAAATGACAACCCGGTTCAACAGTTGAATTTACCGCAGCAGATTTAGGGAGGGATACAGAGATTACTATTGTATTAGCTGCGTCGGGAGCGTCGTATTGTCACATCCATTAAGTCGCGAGGGCGGGGCGCGGCTGGCCACGCCCGCCCCGCCCTGCGTCACCCCACACGCGCCGCGCCGCCAGCCCGGCACAACCGACTCACTAAAACGATTTACTCGCAATCGTATCACGCATCTTATTAGCTCGTCGCTTACGATACTTTTTCGGGTTTCCGGAAACTATTTAGAGTGATTCAAAAAGTGGACGGGATAGTGTTGAGTGATCGTGCGGTACGAGGATGAAAAGAACAGAGTCTTGATAATGTGCGGTGTGTGTTGGGCATCGTGAGGTCCTGGTGTCCTGGTAGCCGGCAGCGTGGCGACGTCTCAGCGGGAAGGCATGGGCGCCGGCGGCGAGTGGGCGCGCGACGCGCCGGCGCTGCTGAGCACGGCGCTGCTGCTGGGTGGAGGCTCGCTTCCGGAGCGGCCGCCGCCGCCTCTCTTCACCATCGACAGCATCTTGGCTCCGCGGCCGCACCCGCCGCTGCCGCCTCTTCAGCTCCATCATCTAACGCACTCACCATTTCACAGAGCTCACGATCTCTTTGGTACGTCCAATGAGCTGTTTTTACTAGCTGGTGAGATTTATTTTTAACTACCTGCCCCGGCAAACTTTGTTTCGCCTTAACGTTATTTTAATTTATATAGATTTGTTAGGCCAGAAACCCTCGCTGGCATCCTCAGAAGACCTTACCAAAGTTTTATTACAATCTAATCAGTGGTTCAGGAACACATAAAGGACAAACATACAAACAATCATTTTCGGCTTCTTTCGTGTGGCGCAGAATATCTATAAAAGACCTATGCCCATTTTCTATTTATACGTATCTTTACTTCCTTTCTGAATTTTCACAAATTTGCAGTAAAATATAGTAACGGATATCGAAAGCATTCGATCGGTCCTAGGCCTAACTTGTCGCGAAATCGAAATTTATCGCCCTCAGTCAAACATGACAATAAATCGCGACCACTTAGTTAGATTCGAAAGTAAAACCATTGTTCTGAGGTAAAACCATTTTTACTGTAAAATAAATCTTTTAGTTTTTCTATCATAATTATTTAAACACTTGCCAATATTTATTTATAAATTTATATTTATTAAATACACTGATAAAGATATTTTATGAGACAAAATCGGTTATTAATTAATGATGTAATTTATAGAAAGCCATAATAGACATAGGCATTTTTAATAAACTTAGTTAAAGATTTATTAATTCCTTTCTGAAGCTTATTCAAAAACCTAAACAAGTTAAATGCTTAAAACCATTGACAAAAAATAAACATCAAACAAATTTAAGGTACCCCCGAAACTAAGTACACATTTGATTATTCATCCACACTTTGAGTTTTGTACTCTACACACACACCATTTCCTTTTATTTGATACCAAACTTGGGTATTTGGAAACATTCGATTATTCATCCCCAATTTCTCCCCATATCTTATAAAAGTCTAAATCTATTTTTATAAAACATGTTTAGGAACCACAGCTAGAAAACCTGCTTCTAAATAAAAAGAAACTGCATTCAAATCGGTCCACTCGTTTAAGAGCTACGGTGCCACAGACAGACACACAGATACACAGGCACATGGTGGTCAAACTTATAACACCCCTCTTTTTGGGTCGGGGGTAACAAAATAACATTAACACTTTATTAAAAGTGTAGCTACAGCAGCTACGAAGTGCTACGAATTGCTACGAATTGCTACGAATTGCTACGGATGAACTATATTACGTATAACCACAGATAAAAGAATACTAGTAGTATAACTTAAAAAAATGTTTTTATTGTAATAAAAAAAATATAAGTAAACATTATTTGAAGAAAAACTCTAATAAATTAAATATGTAGGTACTTATTTCTAGCATTATATTTTTGTGTGTATACTTTTTCAAGCTTTTATCTGCTTTTATGTAATTTTACATAATATATTAAAACAAGCACAGACAGCCCTAAAACCTGTCAACGGCAAAATTGAATTACCTTTGTTGTTGCTGAAATAAATAAAAAGTGATTTTATACGCTTCAACTTGCATTACTCGTATGAATGCTCCGATCCTGACGCAGTGGACGATATGAGTAAAGAGTCTGGAACTAATATCAAAGTAAGGGGGGTTAAAACATAACAAAACAAGGTAACTCAGTATGAAACAGCGGTTATGCCATTAATTTGTCCAATAAGTATAACGTAGTTACGATAATACCTACTTGTGTTGTAGTTTTGGTGTGGTTTCAACTTAAGAGCCCAAGTACGTTCCACGTAATTTATAGAAAGTTAGGAGGCAGCACGCCTAGATTTAACATCTTGTGATCTCAAATATTTTTTTATGTAGCAGGATTTGTATCATAATCAGACGGTCATTATCAAACGGGAAATTACTTATCTACGTAAAAATATCGTGGATTTGGATTCGTGTTTAGATTCATCCGGAGAATCTCCATCTGGGTATGAATTGAGTATGGTCATGGTCACTACTCGTGGTCGCGTCTCAACAATTAAAAATCATGGGAAAAGAAGATTTAAATATATAGGCGTATATTATTATGATTTCTAGATTGACATTGAACATTAGAATAAGAGTTGTCATAAGAAGTCATTTTTATTTCTGATTGATTAAAGCTAAGATTTTCTAAAAGATGAAAAACTTAAAGATTATGTTCTAATTCAGTTTATGATTGTTTTGAACCAAAGTGGTTTGATATCAAAGCAAAACATGTCCAGTTTATGACATTTATTTAACTTTGGGTCCGGTTAGACGACTACTAACGTTAAAAGATTTAATGTGATTGGAATGTCACAATTTGGGCATTTTAGTTGTTTAATAGTTTTGTCTGTCTGTCTGTCCGTCCGTTCGTCTGTCACAGTGCTGTACGTGACGCTACGTTTCGTGCTATTTAACATGACTTGAGTCTTTGACCGATTCATGACCCAGCTCTACTTCAAGACTTGCTGTGCTGAGGTCTTGTATTGTAGCATGGATTGAAGCTCTTGAGCTGATGATGCGAAAAGCACAATATCATCAGCAAAGCGCAAGTTCGTAAGATTCTTACCTTCAACTTTGATTCCGTATGTTATCCAGGATGCCGCTAGCTTTTTAAATATTTCCTCAACTAGGGTACTTGTAAAAAGTTTAAGGGACAGAGGATCACCCTGTTTAACACCTTTCTCAAGCTGAATGGTGGCTGTGCAGTAAATAGTTTTTAATAGGTCTATGTATGTCTTTTCTATTTCATGGTTCTTTAGTGATTTAAAAATAGCTGTGTGGCTGATGCTGTCAAAGGCCTGTGTAGTCCACAAAGGCCAGGTACAGGGGTTTATTAAACTCGTGGTGTTTTTCTATTATTTAATTTATGCTATGAAGGTGGTCAGAAGTTGAAAAGCCAGGGCGAAAGCCAGCTTGTTCTGAAACTAATTTTCACTTTTGAGCAAGACATGATAATTGCAGGATAACGTTGGCCGGTTTTTAGTATATTTTGGTGCTACAGAACACTGAATAGAAAAATTTAATCCTTATAATCCATTTTTCGGTAGGTACCAAGGTCCATCTACCAATACCTACCCTTTTCTCATGCAAAGTTTTAGAATACATCTTACTTAGTTCGTTCGTTCGTTCGTATGAGCAAGTGGCCAACTCTGGTGACGGAGTTTTTAGGCCGCCTAAAGGCCTCCATCATGGCTTAACGACTTTAAAAGCCGGGACCGACAATTTAACGTGCCCTCCGAAACACGAATCTTAGTCAAAATAAATAATAAGATACCTACAGCTTAAAATTTAGTACGATATTGGTGGCTATTCAGGATGTCTAATCTAAATCTAAACTAAACTAATCTGACAGTGGCTATTCGGGCTGTCGCTTAAGCTAAACTTAACTAATTTGACAGCACAAAAATGTATGACATCCCTTTTTATTTCGATCGTTATGAAAGGAACGGCAACATTTTTAGTGCTGTTAAATTAGTTAAGTTTAGCTTAAGCGACAGCCCGAATAGCCACCATTACCTACAAATGGCAAAATAAAAAAAAATATTAAACCGACTTCAATTTCGTAAGAAAGAAATTTCTTGCCCTCTCGAGGTACATTTCTGGTATAACTCCGAAGATCCACATCAGATCCTCAAATTTGTTTTATGGAATCACCTCGGGAGTGTATTCTTTCAAACAAAAAAAGGTTTTCCAAATTGGTCAAGGCGTCTTTGAGTGATCGGGAAACATAAATACGGTTAATAATACCAATCGAATCAATTAATGTTGTGGTAAGGAGCCCCTACCGCCCAAGGATATTTTTGAATCCGAAAGCGTTCTTAAAAAAGAATGAGATAAGCCACGACCCCCAAGACGGCGCGGTTGACCCGGGATTAAATTAAAATATGCTCTACTAAACAACCGCGGTTTCACTTGTTCACAGTGAAGCTGGATCAATATTCAGATTAAGATACTATACATGGTCTTGAAAACCGATATTTAGCCAATGAAGCAAGGATTAGTTAATTATGTGTGGTGCACGTTTATTTATCCCCTGCATGAAGCTAAACCTCCAACTTAGTTTGAATCTACCTACTAGATAAACTAAGCTAGCAATGAGCTAAGTGAGCTTGAGAGATGGTCTGCGCTTTACCACAGATAAATATAATAAAGGTAAAATGTTACATAATAAAGAATGAGCGGGAGAGCGAATACTCTTTTTACTCTTGAGTGAGAAGCGCAGAACGCAGAAGACACGCAACATAATTTATAGCGAAAACACAGTTTTTATTTAATTAAAAGTTAATTAAACAAGCAATCTAAAAATTAAAACACAGAACTAAATAAATACTTCTAGGTTATTTGACAAAACATAAAACCAACAGAAATAGTGTTCTGTTCCTGAGATTAATAGCAAAATGTGTGAAAAACATGTATTTTTAAAAAAAATATATCATTGAGAAAACTTTTACCAATCGTGTTTCTTAAACACATAACGCAAGATAAAAGTTCAAAGTATCAGTTCCCTAAATATGAAGGTCTTAGCTTTCACTGAGATAAATAGCATATGGCGCACTCTTAAGTACCTACTCACTGCCTAGAAAGCAACAAACCTATAACTATCAAAGATATAGATACATATATAACGAAAGATCAAACAGAACAAATAGGTGCTTTGCATTGTTATCGAAGCCAATATCATAACATTGAATTGCAACATCTGTTGTAAGTATTCAAAATCGATATGGCTTATGCCCGGTGAGGTGCAGCGAACGGCGTGTAAGGAGAAGGAAAGTCGTCGATAGCTCCTTACGAACCAACGCCGCCGGCTTTAAAAGCTTTTACATTTCTCAAGAAGCACTGAATACTCGCCTCCCCAGGGTAGTTATGCAAAAATACAGAATTTTTATTCGAAGCAATATTTTTAACGGTTTGGGAGCTCAAGGTTTTTAAGCCGGGATATTCACGCGCCGTCAAGTATGATGCATATTAACATTGATGGTAACATACAGCGAGGTACTGTGGTTACAAAAATCTATAAGTGTAAAATATTTTAAAGTAACAAATGGAGACTTTTAAATAGATTTCAGAAATGTCAATTGAGAAAACCTGATCCGCGTGAGTGTTGTAGAGTTTTCTGGTTTAAAACTGGTTCTGCGAATAGTAGGTAGGTACCTACCTTAACCTCGTGAGCACAAACTTTTCTGCAACAATTGCTCTTCGTAGAAGATAATTCAGTATTCTCTGGTTTCGTGCTAAGAAAGTGGTCCCATGTGTTCCATCGATTCCTACCTAGTAGTTAAAGAGCCGATTCCACAGCTAGAAATGTTATGTGAGCAATTTACTGCATTTTTTGGAGCTATTCTGTTCATCACGCCGAAGCTCCTCATTATATATTATTACTAGCTGTGCCCGCAATGTTACCCGTGGTGAATAGTTCCTGTTCCCGTGGGAATACCAGGTTTAAAGGTAGCCTATAGGTATGTTAATCCAGGATATAAGCTATCCAGGTACCAAATTTCATTCAAACCCGTCCAGCCATTTTAGCGTGAAGGAGTAAGAAATATTCAACAAACTTAGGTACCTACACACACAAACTTAAACCTTTAGGTAAATTTTAGTGTAATATGTTCTCCAAATTTTTATGAGACCAATTTAAAATTACTGTCTGCCATCGAAAACGGATATCATACTTATCGGATAAAAAAACACAAAAAACAAAAAAACCTGTAAGTAGGTATGTACTAAACTGAATTTAAAAGGAAAATGACCACATCCAAGTAGGCCTTACTTACAGGTTGACGAGTACTAGTGGATCAACTAATATCTAGTGTAAAATGACGAGTAGGTAGGTACCTACTCGGTACTTTAATGAGTTCTTAACTGTTTATGATTATAATTGAATGTACTTACATCAAAATACGATGAAATATACGATTACCCATCGCATAGGTATTGTGTATCTAACTAAGAAACCTTACATTGAGCGTGGCCAGTTATTTTATTTTCATTTAAATTCTATCGACATTGTACTTATATCAATATGTATGTAGTAATTCCATGCATGAGTGGAGTTCCATGGAGTTATTACAATTTTACAGATTATTGTCCTGTCTTCGGCTTCCGAGATTTAATATTTTACTTGTAGTAGGCTCCGCTACGCTTCAACTCACTCACATAGATTAGCTCCATAAAAAAGAAAGAAATAGCATATATTCCATGCTAGCTCGGTATCTGAGCTGTAAACTATGTGCGAGTGAGTTGAAGCGTAGCGGAGCCTACTACAAGTAAAATATTAAATCTCTTCGCCGAAGACAGGACAATTAAGATCGGACTTCACTAGGTAAGTTCGTTTGATCATATAATAAAATGCTACTGTTTCCTAGGTGTCGGTGGAGTGAGCGGTGTCCCCACAAGCGGGGGCTACGCTGGCCTGTACGGCGGGTACGCGGCTGCAGCCCTAGCAGGCCTGGCCGGTCCCCCGCCCAAACGCAAGCGACGTCACCGCACCATCTTCACGGAGGAACAACTTGAGCAGCTCGAAAGCACCTTTGACAAAACACACTACCCCGATGTTGTGCTACGGGAGCAGCTGGCGTTGCGTGTCGACCTTAAAGAGGAGAGGGTAGAGGTAAGTTTACTTTGGCTTTTTTTCAAAGTAATTTTAAATCATCCAAATGATTAAGTACCTACTTAATTTAAATGTCTGAAAAAAGTAAAAAGTCTAGGTACTTTGTGCCTTTGTGTAAAAACGGAACTGATTAAAATAATAATTTATTCATAATTTATTTACTGAACATCATCTCATGGTAAAACTAGGTACTCGTCAAACTTGTCAAAGATTATAAAGCTAAAAAGGCACATGATAATATCCTGATATTAGACTACTTATAACAAATCTACTTATTTCATAATACCTAAAGAAAATAAAATTTGTTTCATCAAGATCAAGTACCTAATACATTTATAAGGATTCATAATATTATTTTGTTTTCTTTGAAGCGACACCAAAGGAGGAACACCGCAAACTTAATTTCAATAGCAATTCGAATTAATTTATTTGGTCTTACTTCATACAAAGAAGTTGTTGATTTTCAAGTTTGCATTTAAAGAAATTAAGCTCTATGGTGAGTATGGCTTCCTCAAAGTTTTTTCATTGTTAGTTAAAAACTCTCTAAATTATTTTTCTATAGACTTGCTTTTTACCGAATAAAAGTTACCAGTAGGTACCTACGTTTCCATGTAGGTTCTTAAAGTATAAAATATTTGATCGAAGTAGGTAGGTACCTATAAAATGTACAAAAACACGTAAAAATAAATAAATTACTCCAATTAATGCAGGCAATTCGGAGTGTCACAAAAGCTAAACTAACCTAACTAAAACTATTGCCATCCTTTTTATTCCCATCGCTATGAAAGGGACGGCAACAATTTTAGTTAGCTTAGTTTAGCTTTTGCGACACTCAGAATTGCCACTAATTACGCTATAAAAGTCTGCTAATATTTCTTTCTAAATCTGTTCGATAACAGCTTCAGCATTACCTAGGTCGCGCGGTCGTCTGCGCAAAAGATATACTTTCTTCACTTAAAAAAAAAAAATGTAGGTAAGTAGATGATTCTTTGATATTTCCTCTAATCTTTGGGTGCGTGTTTATTAAACTAAACCTAAAACACTTGAAAGAAATGGGATAAGAAGTATTCGTGCGTAACGTTGACAAGTAGCAGAGGGCCAATGTCAACAGTGATGTGATATTTTTTGTGAACGGACGTGCTTAGCCGATGTGGGTGGCCCAACTTGGTGAAATGCTTCTATTCAAATAACAAAACTTCAATTGGACTTTGGAGACACTTGGCGAAGATACCACAGAATTAATTAGGTCTTATCGCCATCATGCCTAGTGTTGCTTTTATAGGTTAAAAAGAAGTTATGTTTTTTTTCTACGCTATTTATCTTGTAGTACTCATAAAGAAAAGCCTCAGAAGGAAAGTTACTAATCCAAATTTTTGTTACATGACTCATCGTTAATGACGTTGATTATTTATTAAGATTTTTTTGTTTTGGAATGTTTTCGAAAACACGGATTTGAATGTCAAGTACATTTAATATCTGGTTTTAAATACAAGAAGGTAGTTTTAGCAGATTAAACTTGAAAGGACATAGTACCTACGTACGTCTCTCTCTTCGTCTATATCTATACTAATCAATACTATCTATATATACTTCTATTCTATACTAATATTATAAAGAGGTAAAGTTGGTTTGTATGTTTGGGGTAATCTCCGAAACTACTCATCCTATTTCAAAAAATCTTGCACTTTGATTTTGTGTAGCATAGACCTTCCGAATGAACATAGGCTATATTTTATCAAGGTAGGTACCACGTGAGCGAAGCCACGAGCGAGTAAGCTTAGTCATGTAGTCATAAATATAGCTAAGATTGGGAAACTTGATAAAACAATCAATAAACCGTTGATCTTTTGGTTATTTTCAACGTTCAACGCAGAGATTGTGGTTGGACGGAATTTGTGGCGTTGAAAGTAAGTCGGGATATGTTTGTGCTACCGGTGTTGAGTGGAGTGTGTGCCGACCACTCGAAGGTGCGCCACCCAGACGGCCAGCGCTGGACGGTCGTGGCGAGCGGTGTTTGCACACGCACTCCACTTTGTCCGGCTACGACTGCGAATCGGACATCTCTTAGACTAAGAATAACCTCGAATTTTGTAAATGAAATTGAATAATTTAACTTTTATTTGCTTGCTAAGTTTCGTTGGCTAAAAAGGGAATAATAATTGTTTCGCAGGGCTTTACAACTAATAACAACCTAATCGCGATAAAAATACAAAGTTCAAAGCTCAGGCGCGTAATCAAATAACGAAGCCCGAAAGTCAAACGAAATCATTGTAACAAGGGTAGATCATTATTACTTGTAAGGCTTGAGAGAGGAGCGGTCGACATGTGAAATTCGCTTTAAGTGTAAACTTTTTATTAAGGAACCCATAGAAAATAATCACGAGCTGAGTTTTCATCCGGCAGAGTTTTACCTTGGGGCAAATAAAAAGGGACGCGAGGCGCGCGCCTCAGAGCGCCGCGAAAATTAATCTGAGTTAATTAAATTTGATTTATTTATGCTAGCCGGGTCGAGAGGGGCGATAAAAGCACAACAATACGGCTAATGAGAGTCACTTATGCGGCTTTTTTCTTGGATAACAAAGTCTCCGATTTGCGTAACTTGCCTCCTGAAAGAATCAATTTTATGTGCGATTATTTTGCCCGCGGTGTCGCTCTGTAGAAAAATATGCTAATACCTACTACTTTGTGCCTCAGACTTTTGTTTCACCTAATTTCATGCTCGACTCTATGGCGTGATTGCACCCTATAAAAATATACTAGCAGACGCCCGCGACTTCGTTTGCGTGAATTTCTGCGTAACCTAAAGAAGGCTGAAAAAATTTTACTTTTTACCCAATTTTTTGGCGTTTTTTTTTTTTATTCCTGAAACACCACCAACTATTTTGTATTTGTAGTATTCAAACCGAGTTTCAAGCCAATCGCACCTCCTATTAATACGTTTCACTTAAAAGTTCGACATTGCATTTCACCCTTTTAAAGGGTTTTTTCAATAAACAATATTTATATCGAGTTTGAAGAAAATCGCTTCACGCATTAAAAAGTTGCATACAACGGTTTTCACCCCTTTTCAACCCTTTAGGGGTGGAATTTTGAAAAATCCCGTCTTAGTACGTACTTTTGTTTTAAAAGGAAGCTACCTTCCAAATTTCAGCTTCATAGCTTCAGCGGTTTGGTCTGTGCGTTGATTAAATAAATAAATAATAAAATCTACTTTTACGTTTATAATATTAGTAGGAAAAGTGAAACGGCATTTATTTGTGTACATTTTATCAATATAATATAAAATGTTTTAAACAAACAGTCAAGTTTCTTACCAGATTTATAAGCAGGTAAGTTACAAGCTTTATTATGTAGGTATCGAGTTACATTACAACCTATATCGCAAAAACTACAACTGCAACATTTATTAAAATTATTGGTCGCATAAATAAGTGTACAACATGATTATCAAAACATACGACGTAAATAAAAGTAAAACCTAAGTATTAAAGATATCGTATAAATCTTAAAAATAAAATAAAAATTGAAGTTAAAAATTGGTTTTATAAACTAAAAGCTACAAAATAATTCGTAGGTATGTCTCAGGTAGGTTACACGGTTTAATATTTACTTGTACCTGAGACCTACCGAATTAATTTGTAGCTTTTAGGTACCTACCTACATAAAACCGTTTAACTTATAAAAAATATCTACTAATAGTACCTAAAATAAATAAATGAATATCCTTGGACACATTTCACACAGCGTTGTCTAGTCCCAAGCTAACCATCTTAATGCTTGTGTTATTGTAATATAAGAACTTATTCGCTAAAATAGAAATAAATATAGATAACTATCCTACATTTCAAACTAATAAACTGGGCTAAACCTACAAACGTGAGTTTATTTATATCCTTAGGTATCTCTGTTATTTTTTATACCTAAGTAAAGTGTTGTAATATTTCCTCTTGCAGTAGAAGCCTACGGCCGGCCATTTTGTAGGTGAAATATAAGCATGAAATTGTTTTGTAATGTTTACGACGCCGAACACACGTAGCACTGATACAATAAAACTGTGTGTTTTGGCAATACGTTTGTTTCGCTGCCCCTGCTATTTGCGCAGCGGCAATTGGAAATTGCATTATTAAAGCGCTTTTGTTTAGGCATCACAACACTTGCCCAAATTGAGCTTAGAACAAGATGTTTTATAAAAGTGTTCATCTGCTTGTATTGGAACGGTCAAAGTGTAGGTAGATGATAGAAAATATCACCGCGGCCTGCTATTAGTGCCTCAATAATTTGCTACCCAACTCGAGGCTTTAGTCACTTGCGGCCTAGCCGAACTGCCATTAAAGTCTAAATGTCAATTTGGTTAGGCCTCAAGTCCGTCTAAAACCGTCTAAATTTTAGATGGTTGATTTTCGCCGCGCATCTGAAATCGCGCGAATTTAGTCACCCGTGTAAACCCCGAACGTACAGATCTATTATTAAAGAAACTCAAAAGAGGATTTTTTTCTTTCATGAGTTTCTAACCTAAGTCTTTGTTCTGTGAAACATAATTTAAAAACTAGCTTAGCTAGCAATTATTTGAGCGAACTATTAATTGTAGGTATTCAGTGTATTCAGTTCATAAAGTGTTTGGTTAGGTATTTTATAAAGGAAAGTCGGTAGGTATATACATACATATAACACATAAATATAATAAAAGTTCAATATTACCAAGATTTACCAGATAAATAGTTAAAGTAACTCAACTCATTACATTTAGAGTCGTTCACTCTGTCAATATGAAAATGTTATAAGAAAGCTGACTGAGCAAACGATGAGACGGGGGTTACTTCAATTCCATTGTGTTCTTTCAACTCTTTACACAAATTAATATTAAAAGACGTGGTAATCTAGCCAGAGCTGTCTCTGAGCCCCGGGGCGCTGAGCCGAGCTTGGCTCATGTCAATGTTGATCTTATTGCAGGCACTGTCTGATTAAACCTCCCTGGCTTACTCCGCCTGCTGCGACTTCGTGTTTTCATTCCAAATTCATAATTAAATCATAATAATTGTATGCGGATATTGGGGATGTGTTCAGTTGAACGAATGAGGCGATTTGTGAACAAAAATAGTTTGGAACACAAAGTTTCAAAATTAAAATTGAAACGTAAGTATGGTGGTACAAGCACTCCTTTTACTGTTTTTAATTCAAACTTGACTTTGTAGGTACGTATACCTACATCTACATACAGTGGAACCTCCTCCTTTTTTGAAGTCTGTTAAAAAGTGGGTTTATCTAGAGTTGCCACGAATAGTGGTTTAGCCGAATACCGAATACCGAATGTTCGGCAACGCTATCGGCCGAAGCGCCGAATATTCGGCCGCCGAACATTCGGCAGTAAGTACATGCTTGTCGAACGCAAAATAGTGTCGCGACCTGTCTCACTCGAGTGCGGGCGGGCGTGCGGCGTGCGGCTTTTGATTGTTTGTTTCTATTGCGTTGCGAGTAGGCACGTCACGGCACGCTTTGTCAGATCATTATAAAAATAAAACATCACCTACGATTTTGTAGAAAAGTTCATTAGTTCTTTTTCAATTGTTTGTGTGTTAAAAAGAGATGTCGCTACTGATAATATGCGAAATAGTAATGATGAGGAGAACATGGAGAAGAATACTGTGGCAAATGAGATAGATTTTTATTTAAAAATTACTCGCCTAGATAGGAAAGCTGATCCTTACAAGTGGTGGTCAGCAAATGAAAAGCAATACCCAAACCTATCAAAATTTGCTAAAGTATATCTTTCTTCTCCCGGGAGTAGCGTGTATAGTGAGAGGTTGTTTTCTGAAGCTATCATTATCATTTACGATGAAAAGCGTAATCGTTTGCTACCATCAAATGCTGAAAAGCTTGTTTTTATCCATCACAACTTACCGCTGATTAATTTTACTTATTAAAATATTGTAATTTGGTAATAAATACAAATCTTGAGTAATATGATGTGTCTTTTTTGTGTGTTCTGTGTTCTTTTTGTCCACGATTTGGTATTCGGTATTCGGCCGAATAATAAGTACTATTCGGCCGAATACCGAATACCAAAAAAAGTGGCAGAATAGGCCGAATACCGAATAGTAGCCGAATATTCGTGGCATCTCTATTAGTTTATACGCTCTAAATTTACGATTATTATCTAAAGTTACGCTCAGATATTTTTTCTATTATTGATACAAATTGAACACATCCCCAATATCCGCATACAATTATTATGATTTAATTATGAATTTGGAAAACTGTTGCCTTGGAGCGCAAAGAGTGAAAGTTGAAGGGAACCTTTGCTCAGCAGTGGGACATGATAGGTTAGCAAAAAAAAAAGATACAAAATCGCTGTAGTACAAAAAATATTTAAATAAACTTTCAAATACCTTTCTTGTGGTATATAAATAGGTTACAAGTTGCTACAAGGGTGGTCACGGTTAACCCATAGATAATTTACTTAATTACGTGATTTTACAAATAATACGAGTTTTAAGCATCAACTATTTAACTTAACTAAGTAATTGGGTTAGGTCTTTGTTCATAACGGTAAATGCAAAAAATATTGCTTTAACATTCTGCTAGCAAAGATAAAGCAGCGAAACTGAACCTAGTTCAAATTTAAACATACTAAGTCCCCAAAAAAGGATTCAGAAAACATGTTGCAAATTCCTGTGAAATATGTAGCAATCTAGCGAGTGAAGCAGGCTGCGCGGATCTCGCATGTGTCGACTGCGAGACAACAAGAGAAAAAGCACGCATCCCCCACTGGCACAGACTATGCACGAAAAAGTGGGCGTGTCGCCCCGCCCAGTGCCCATCCGGCTCGCTTTCTTGTCATCCTGCAGCCTCCCCCGGACTTATCTCCTAATAGATAGCTATATTAAAACAGATGTAGTCGACGTGTTACTAAGTAATAAAGCGGCGCCATTTTGTCCCTGCTTCCGTGACAGCAATAACGCCTTTATGAGCTGAGCGGCGAGCCGGCATGAACTGATCAAAGAGATGCCCTGTTTCATTTTACGCTTGTTGCACCTCTTTCAATGTTAAACGAAACGTTTATAACACAATCTTACAACTCTTTGTACGGTGTATCAAATATGAACTCAGTGGAATGAAGTTCTCAAAGGATGTCATATTGGACTGATTCATTTGTTTAAAGAAGTTTTTCTTAAACTTGGCTAGATTGGTTACCCGTCACCCCCTTTCCATGATGGTAATCAAGGTGCTGTCTTTTAAATATTCTATGACAGATTTAAATTGTTTTATTCCGACTTATCTTTTACTCATTTCAAATATTAACTTTTGCTTCCAAGAATAACATTTTAAACGGAAGATCTAAATTTTTAAATTGATATTTTATTTTTAATTTAATATTGATTTGAAAATTGAGTTGATGGTTAAAATGGTAAAAATTTTGGGAAAGTGTGTTTGTATACAACGACTAGCAGATGCCCGTGACTTCGTTTGCGTAAATTTCGTCTTAGTAATCTAAAGGAGGCTGAAGATTTTGGAAAATCCCAACAAACCACCAAGTGTTACCTACACTTGAGTTTCAAATGAAATGAACAACCCCTTGGAAAGTTCCCTTACACACTTAAACAACCGCTGTACCCCGTGGCGGGGGTAGTTTTGGAAATATTTTTTTATAGAATTTTATAAAATATATTGAAATAAGTGGTATATTTACGCTAAGTTTTAAGTTTGTAAGTTCAAGGAATAAGATTTTTTAAAACAAGTTTTGGCCTCCTCTTTCACCCCCTTAGGGGTAGAATTTTGAAAAAAATCTTTCTAATCGGATGCCTAAGTCATACAAAGAACATGCCCTTCAGGTTTTAAGTCTTTACGATTAGCGGTTTAGGCGCGCTGTGCGTTGATCCTCCAGTAGTCATTCGAAGCATTTTATAAGAGGTACCTATAGCAATAATCTGTGCCTATACCTAGTATACCTACTTAGATGTAATTTGATTAATAACACCGATATCAAGTTAATTTTAAATAACTATAAATAAAATAGTAGATGTAGTTATTCGCCCTTACGCCTTGATATAAATTTAATCAATGTAGCACCAAGCTTATTAGGTGGTTAGGTACCCTACCTAAGATGAAAATTATCACTTTCAAAAGTTCAAGCTTAGTATAATAATAATGAAGCCTTTATTCAACAATCTTACAAAACACATTTGTTTTTACATACTAAGTTAAATTACTATTAAGACACCCGTTTCGCGAAGATTGTCTTGCTACTCAGCATAGGCCTCCCCTAAGACTTGCCATACAGTGTCTTCCTTCTCCGTGTTGCGCCTGCTATTATTATTAGGTCGTCTTCCCATCTCCGACGCTGTCTGCCTCTCTTCCTTTTATATTGTCTTGGACACCACTCGGTCACGTCTTTAGCCCATTTGTTCTTTTTGTTCCTCATCATGTGACCTGTCCACCTCCACTAGTTTCTTGACACAATATGTCACATCCGTCACTCTGGTTTGTTTCCGGATTGTTTCAAGTTAGTATAGTTTTCTCTAAAAAAAATGATTAGGTTTGATAAAATCTGATAGATTTTGAAACTTATACTCTATTATAAATTTCAAATCGTTCACAATGCAAAACTGTAGGTACTACACAAATAATCATTTACAGGGCATTCTGTTATACTTACTTATTTATTTATTTTTTAGGTACAAAAGATGGTTTTAATTACATCCTCCATTTGTTCGTAACACAGAATTTATACAATTATGAGTTCCTAAAAATCTAAATCATAAACCAAAATATTATTAGAACTCTTTCTGCTCTAAGTAATTTAGATAGCATCACTATTACTATATTTGTTTATTCTCTCAATAAACTTATTATTTTAATCGAAGTAATATCCAAGCGCGGTCCCGCAGCTGAGTGAAGTATCACTCTATTATTTATAGACGCGTTCGATACGCAATACAAATTATTGTTTTCAAAGTATAACGTTTAGGGGAGCGCGTTGTTTGCAGAACGACCCTCCGGGACTCCCTTCGGGCCAGCAGCTGCGGTGCTTGCCGAATTTGTATCGTGTATCAATAGCTTTACGTATCAATTCGCAATTTGCAAAGCGTACAATACTTTTTCGTTTTGTGACATTGTGGTACTATTAAGCAATCTTTTTGGCAATTGAATTGTGATTCGGGTGATGCGTCTCACGTGGAGATAGGACGTTTTGACGCGGCGCGGTGTATGGGTGTTTGCATGCGGTAATTGATACGAAGTGACAGACGCGAGGGGTCGCTATCAGCCTCCGGGGTAGAGCACTAATGTTTTGACATCAACCGAAAAGAAATGGGTGTGATTTGAAGTGCCCTTTGTGGAATTATACTCGCGGATGGCGTCTTTAATATTGACTAATGCATTTCGTAGCTAATGGGGAAATGAAATACGACAGGTGCGAGGGCTTAGGTAAAGCTTTGGATTAAAAATAAAACATTCGTTAGTGGAACTTTCCAGTGATTTAAGGTTTAATAAATACATAGGTTCATATTAGATCTGATTCTGTGACAGTTGAAGTTAAGATCAAAATGTTCACTAAAATCAACTTTTACCAGGTCTGTAAAAGAAATCGTAGTTTGAATTTTAAAGTTGGCAAAATATCTTATAAGATCTTAACTAAAGACAATAGCAGATGTGTGCATCTCAGTTTCAAATATTAGGTCAGGATATCACAACAAATAAATTATACTTAAACAACCGAAATATCCACAGATAAACCTTAATTTGAAATAATAGCCGTTCAGATTTCGACAAGTTCTAAGATATTCAAATTAAATAGACATTAAAGTATAAAGGGCGAATCAGGCGGTCCATTAATAAATCAGTTCGCTAAAACCGTAATTGTAATCTCAAACAAGGCGGGAGGGAGCGCGGTGTTTGTTCTAACAACATTATTACAATAAGTTCGGCTGCGAGCGGCGCATAGCGCGCGCCACCGGCTCCGTTCACACGACCTGGCCGTTCCCTTCACTCACACTGAAACGCGTAATCGATCTTAATATTTATTCTGAATCTTAGCGGTTTCTATGCATGGTTATAGGATTCATGCAGCGCTTTTCCGGGTTTTCCTCCATTATCATTCATTTTCTCTACCTTCATTGATTCAGGATCGTTATTTTCTTTTTTTCGTGATTATATTTGGCTTTATGGAAAGTAATACATGTTATTGCGAGGCTAAAAATTAAAGGCTATTATATTATATTATATTACATTATTTATATTCTTGAAATGAAAAAGAAATTACCAAGGGCGATATAGATAGGTACATTATCTACATCGTCCTTGATATTACCAAAGACGATTTATAAAAGTAGGTAGACTGGCAAAGGCTTTTTTATAAATCGTCTTTGATATTACTTTCCTATTTGAAAAGTTTCGTATAACTGAGTCGCTTGAATATCGACTTTGCCTGAATATTGTGACAAGCTGGTTCACAGTTGTAAAACTGTTATTTTATACCGGAATTCAAACTCTAAGTACCTACTTGAAAATTTTATGAAATGCGGTAAGTAAATGTTATGAACGACGATTGAGTTGTATATATTTCATCCAATACTTACTGCCACGGTATACTTGAATAAATATCACAAAAAAAAAAATGTAAAACTTAGTACTACGTTCCAATAATTAGAAGTAACACTACAATACTAGACACCTCCTTAGGTTTGTCTCATGCATGAGATACATATAAGGTAATTACTCGTACCTCTCTGAGTATTACCGTCTTTACCTTTCATCATAAGTAGGTATACCTGTTCTTAATGAAACAGTTAGCTCATTGATCTGTACTGGAAGGGTGATTATCAAACGCTTTGTTGGCTGGGTAGGTTAAACACAGTGGAAGATTGAGTTACGTATTTTGGTGACAAAATTGATGTGTGATACTATCGTATGAACATTGCAGAGAGAGATTGTAAAATTTAACAAGGCAGTAAGACAGCATACTTGATTATAGACGTGTTATTAAGGTACTTATAGAAGCAAATATGATCATATTTAAAAAAATAATATTATATATTATACTTAATTATACCTGCTTGAGGAGATGCTACGCGTTGTGCTACGTCGTAGCTGCTACGCTGCTATTAGGAAAAATTCAAACAAAACAAAAAAAAGACAACCTTAATTTTTTTCATGACAATAACCACCATACCAATAAAATAATTAGTCAACATTAGGTACTCATTATTTTATTTAGGTTAGAGATAAAATAAACAAAATGAGCCACTTTATATTTTTATACTTTCACGTATTGTTACTTTAAAAGCATTTATGTTTGTAGTTTGCTATAGAAATAATAAATAAACAAACCCTAAAAATATTCTAAATTCTCTAAACGCAGCTGAGCGTGAGCAAATAGTAGGTCTGTACTGTACATGTTTGTTACTAATTAACAGATAGGTCGAGGCGTCGAGGCGTGTGGCGCCGGCGGCAGGGCTCCGCCCCATCACTCGGTGGCTACAGCCAAGGGCGTCTTCAAACGATGCGTATTTATAACGTTCAGGGTTTATATACAAATACAAAATGATTTATTATCTCCAAAAAAATTACACAAAGGATACAAAATAAAGTTTAATCTAGGTACAGCGTAGAGATAAAGGGAATAAATTCAGCATAAGCTGCATGTAAAAACATACAGCGCTGGTTTTCAATTTACCCCGCTCGGTCGATGGCCACCGAGCTAACAATAGCGGTAGCGGGTTAGGTACATTATCTAATGATATTCAAAACAAATAAATTGATATTTTAAACAGACCAAATCATAGTTTTAATAGATAAATAATAATAATAACAACATATTATATTATACTCGTAGCACCAAATGCGCAGATTGATCCTAAACTAAATTATATTGTAAAAACAAAAAAAATCTGCGCATTTTTATGCAGATACACAATTGATTGCATAATAATTATAACAATTCGTTGGAGATAGTTCATAAAACCGGCTGTGCATTATATGACTTAAGAGTTAATCACTCGATTACTTCAGTCCATTACTTCAGTTCGGGACTCATTTTAAGGCTTCTTCAGACGGCTCATATTATAAAGCTTCGGATAATACTGCAGTTTGATTTACCATGGCTAAATATTTCAGCGCAATGTTTTAAGCAATAGATAGAATACTGATTGCGTCAGGTTGAGGCGTCAAGGCGCGTTTCGCCCGCGGTCTGAATTCGCCCCATCAGACGTGCTGATAAACTTCCAGGTGGAGCGTCAGCTAATTCATAGTTTAGATCATTTAACTACATAGCTAATAAAAATATTTTTTATACTACCTACTCGTCAATGGCATATTATGTGTCATGCAAACCTTTCCTAAAGTAAGTCATTACAGCTCCTCGGTCTAGCAGGCACATAATGTTGTATGGAATATCTTTCTTCCCCTAGCTAGAGAATAAAGTGATTTGAATTTGGAATTCAACCCAGTAGTGGTGCTTGATCGAGGTTGGTTTCAAAAAAGTTTAGATGGAATGAGATTTTATTCTGATTTAGGCTGTATGTTATCATTTTTTTTGCACTGCCTACAAATGAAAAAAAGAAAAACATGAAAACTTTTTACGAACTTCATTTTCACGCGCGCGCCAAGAAGGATTTGTTTAAAGTTAGAATAATAATCTGTAGTGGTTAGTTCGAATTCGAATAAATTCTTGATAATGAATTTCGTAAAAAAATTTCGTGTTTATATTTTTTTAAATTTGTAGGCAGTGCAACGAAAATGATAACATACAGAAAAACTCAGAATAAAATCTCATTGCATCTAAACAGTTTGACGCATACAACCACCTTTATGTACTTTCTTTATTGGTTTCAATTGCCTCGCAGAAAGTATAAAAAGTAGTGTATGCATCACTGGCTTAAATGTGTATTTGTCTTGGGCGATCTTGAACCCCTCCTACTCAGGATTCTAGCCATAACTCCTAGAATCCCTCTTACTCGGGGTTCAATATAGCGCCCGCTACATAATACACTACTTTAAGCCCTTATTATTTTTGTTCTGCTAATGTACCTAACATTTAAATTAGTTGCAATCTAAAAGAAATCGCTTACATTACGGATAGGTACCCTGCTGTTGTTAAGCACCTTCTGCGTGTCTTCCCAAAAAACCCAATGTAAATGCTTCCCTCTGTTAATTAATTATACCTACTAAGTAGTAACATTAATAAAATTTTCTGTAAAAATTTTTTTTAAAAATATTTATTGTATTCACAACAATAGTAAATAACTATTTTTAATTCAGGTAGGTAAGGTATTTTTTTTCAGTTAACAAATAAAAGTAGAGAGCGGGTTTGCTCTCGTTAATATAGAGTTTATTTTTTCTATCGATAGCAACTTTTGTTTTTACTTTAGGAAAAGTTTCATGATGATCAACTGTAGTAGTAAGTACTTTATTAAGTAGGTACTCAACCGATCATCATTTTAAGAATGCGTATAATAAAAGCGTAACAAACTAATAAATCGAATTCACATTCGCTTAGGCAATATTACTCTTTTATTAGGAGTTCATTTGAACTGCCTACAAATGAAAAAAAGAAAAACATGAAAACCTTTTACGAAGTGTAAAGATTACAATTTCAAATTATGTAAGAAAAAATAGCGGAATCATAAATGATAATAATAAATCTCCATCTAATTAACTCTAAAATTCACCACGCCACAAAATCAGATTGGAGATGAAATGTTTATTTTCTGGTGCAATGCGGTGGAGGCTGCTTATTTAAAATTCCATGTTTGCGTTCGACCAAATGAGCTGTGTAATAACGTATGCATGATACTGTAACAGTGCACTCGCACAATAGAATTTGGTAGCTCTGTGTTCTCGTGAACCTCGAAAACAATGGGCAACTGTGTAAGGCCTTCATTATGCAGCGGAGTAATAAGCCTATGAGCTTCAAAACTTCACGCGCTCTATGAAGTTAATCAATTTGGTATAATACTGAATAATCAGCATCAAAAGTTGTGTTACTCTATTGGGATGTATTCGTGACTTTTGTTCCGAAGGTTGTGAGTCTCAGCAATGAAGTTTTAGTTAGTAAATATGCTGTTAGGCAGGGACCTTGCAGCCGGTCACGTATGTGATTAAGTAGTAATCTATACCAACATTTTTAATTCAATATAAGTTTGTTTGTTTATTTCAACGCTCTAATCTCTGAAAATACCAACCAGTCAATATTTTTTTAAAATAAACAAATGCAAACCTATTGTTGCTATATCGACCAAAATAACAATTGCCTAGCCGGTAACAAAAGTTCTCAGTTCAAATGACAGATGACCGATATACCTACTAATTATTATTGTTCATATTTTTTGTTGTAAATACAACCTACATAGGTACATATATACTTACATAGAAATCATAGATCATACAAACATTTGGCCCGCAGCAGGAATTGAACCCGCAACCTACTTTCTTTCCCATTTTTATTATATTGACATAAATGTGTAGGTACCTACATAACATGAGAACGCAGGAGTAGACCTCATCATTATATTAACTCTTGTGGTGTCACGTGTAAGCACAAAAACTACCAATATTAGGTAGGTATGCACTTTTAAAAGAGATTAATATTGTGATTTAGAGAAAACCTAAGAGAAATTACCTAAGACACAGCAGCTTCATAAAATCTGAAGTGTCTATTCCATTACCGGCGGCACGCAGTCTCGATCAAAACGAGTTAAACCACACAATCAGGCATACAAAAGACTAATCTTATTGCGGGGTGGTGATGACAAAGGCTCTCCGGTAAGTGCGAAGTCGCCGCCGCGTCTGGCAGTGGCACCTCGCCGCCATATTTGCCGCGCCAGTGCCCACCAATGGCCGGATAACTCCTACAACGAAAGTTAATGGGACTTTTGTTGAACCGACCCGCTCTTGTAATGCAATTAGCCCCGACAATAGCCGTATCGTTAACGATTTAATTTGAAAGCTTTCCGTTTTTGGGGTGCCTCTGGATTATAGTTTGATTTTAGCACCTGTTGGTGTATATAGGCGTCTTGGAATATAACGAATGAATGATTTTACTTGATTTTGATATACGAGTAGCTATCATTATTTCGAGAAATTTATATGCGCTTTAACACGAGCTTTTAACGGTGAAGGAAAACATCGTGAGGAAACCAGTTAGCTCTCTAATTGCGTCGATGGGCTTGCAACCTGTCACGTATGGAAAAGTTAACTTCTGCAAGATGTGGGCATGTACCAAATATACATTTGGACATACCTCTGACTACGCCTTAGACATCTTCAAAAGGATCTAAAAAATGCCTAAAAAGATCTGAAAGAAATGTCTACCGCTCCCTGGGATACAGTCGTGATCATATTTCATTTTTTTTCTATCATTATTATTATTATCTTATCAAGCCGCTGTATCATATTATCCCATGCTGGTAAAATGTCTCCTTGTCCTCCTTCACTTTTCCTGGACTAATGCTATTGAGGTGTGAAACAAATCTTTCATAACTGGGTCTGGCACATCCCGCCACCTCGTCTAGGTATATTTTTGTTATATAGCTTGGACGCTTTTGTGCGTTGAAAACTTCGTCAGAGAATAAGATAGTTGAGGGGGTAGCCTAAGCTACGCCCAATCCTTTGCCGTCGTTTTGTATTTATTAATAAACGTTGCCTTACATTCTTCACTAATTCTTCTACTTATACTAGGTACGAATATTTTAGAACTTGGTAATAACCTAACTATTTATAATAAAATAGAGTTGGTAACATTATTGTTACGTTGCAATTTCCGCCTCCATTTGATCTTATTTCAGGCTATATTTAGGAAACGAATGCCTTTTAACTTTTAATGAATCAATTAACCTTTCACTCACCTGGCGTTTTACATATTAATTTAATACACGCTTTGCGAGTCATTGTTATCACAACCATGTAACGAGCCTTTATTAGGTACTTGTACAATTATTAATGACTTTTATGTAAATATCCACAGTTTTACGTAATTAGGTTCTATTGAATAACAAATATCTTATTGGTACCTACAGAAAGAATGATCAACTCAATGCTGCGGTCCTTCTTTTAACCGACTTCAAAAAAGGAGGGGGTTCTATGGTTCCACCCACTGTATGTTTTTTAAATTTATTGAACAGAAATGTACCTACCTCGAGAGTGCAGAAAATTGCTCTCTTTTTACAAAATTGATCGGTTTATATATATTTTTTAATTTTGCCACTTGTATTATGCAATGATCATCCTCATCATTCAGTCAAAGTCCAAGCCAAAAAGCATATATTCAATAAGAGCATAAAGATCTTATATTAACACAACGGGAAATGTTCCTATACCTAGCTAATATCATCGCATTCGTAATGCCTTTCAATTACTCAGTAAGGCCTGTTATTTGGTTGAACGATGTGTTGTGACGGCAAGCGACAATAGGTGCTAGTGGCCGACCACCCGCAGTTCGCTTCCAGAGGCCTTAGCCGCATATTGGGCGCACTCTACCGAAAGGGCTCCGACCCACACTTACTCAGAACTAAACATCAATGACTGAATACAGATCTCCCCATTGAACGAGATATCACAAACTCCACCTTTGTTACTGTATAGTTCAGTAGTCGATTTCGAAATTGGGCCGTTCGGTATAATACAGCCTTATTCTGTAATAACGATATATTGATTGCCAACAACGGACGGTTTTTGCTTCCGAATTTGATATTATGAAGCCCTTTGAGGCGCGATTTCACACCCGAAGTCTGTCATTGTACGGATATTTGAATTTTTTGCTGATATTTAGATTAGCAAATGATTTTGAATTTATAAACATGTTTCTTCGTTGTAAATTGTACCTGCTTTAAAAGCTGTGATGGTATTTTTTATTAAATAATGTCAATACTAAGGTATTATAGCTATGCGAGAACAGATAAATACAAAAAAATCATATTGTTACGGAATTTTCAATGAGTGCTACGACTTCGTAGCAATTCAAGGGCTCGTAGCGTTCAAAAATTTAAAGAAAAGACTTCAACGGGATGCATTCAAGTTGTCAATAAATTTAATTAGTAAATAAACAATAATCACAGCGGAATGTTCCATTTGTTCTAGGTACATAAATTATTCAATTTATATTTAACTCAAATCCTAAGTTGCCGTATCACTAAAGATTCGATTTGTTGCAGGTTTGGTTCAAGAACCGTCGAGCAAAGTGGCGCAAGCAGAAGAGAGAGGAGCAGGAAAGACTTCGGAAGCTGCAAGAGGAGCGGTCGTGTGGGCGTGCGCCCTTACTGCGGCCCTCGCTCTCCCCCGCGCACTCCCCGCCCACCCCCGCGCTGCCCGCGCCACCTACCCCAAGGATGTACACTGATGACTCCGATTCTGATCTCGAAGTGGCTTGAACTTCGAATCGATACCGCTTGAAACGAAATCGGTTACTTTAAGTATGGCCATGGGGTTCAGTGAGACTATTATTGGTGAAGTGAAAAAGGTGACTTATTATGAAACTGTGCAATAAACATTAGCATAGATACGTCATCGAAACACGCCTTTTTAAAGGTAATCTGATTTTCAAGTGGTTTTATTCAGTGTTGTGAGAAAACGACTTTTAGTGAATTGTTTTACGGGAATGTAGATACCTACATAATCTATTTATACCTTCTTAGTTGAAATGTACATTTTATTTATAATTTAGACCTTTGATATCTTAGGTTTTAGGTAGGTTAGTATGTAATTATCGTGTAGATACCTAAGTAATAATTACCTACCTACCAGATAGCAAACTATAACGTAACCTATTATACTTAAATGTACTTACTTAATAACTACAGTTTTAACTAGAGTTTAATAGAAAACTCTGTTGGTGAATTATTATTATATATTGATCTTCAAAAATAGCTACGTAGGTAATAAACATTTGAGGATACAATATAAAAAAGATCGAGTATCAACATTTAAAAATAACCTCAATTAATATTTTTTCTACAAATCTTTGGAGTAGAAAATCAATAGATTATTTTTCTGTAATCAGTTAAATTACAATGAAGAGAGGGTAATTTATGTAAATAAGTTGTCTACTTATAATGTGTATGTAGGATTACAGTTGGTATAAAAAAACGATTAGTTTAATGTATTAAACTGTGTAAAGACCTAATTACAATCACTGATATAAATCATAGATAGGCCACCTTATATCTATGGCATTGGATTTTTCTATACCAGTCAACAAAATCACTCGTTCGTTCCTATGAGCAAGTGGCCAACTCTGGTGACGGAGTTTTTAGGCCGCCTAAGGCCTAAAAACTCCTTTCCCTCCATCATGGCTTTCAACAAAATCACTATCTCGGTGCTTAATCGCTGGTAATCATATTCGAAGGACGTTGCCAAAACGCTCTCGTTGTCTCTTGCTCCCGCTGCAACGTTATTCTCATATCGTGGGTCACGATTTGTGGTGCATCTAATGATTTATATCGATGATCTTAATGTCGAACGTCGAACTGAGAAATAAGTGTACATACGAGTAGGCACCCTTTTCGCTTCCGCAAATGGAACTAAGTGTTGTTAACGATAGACATTCCTTATATACTATGGTAATTACAATTAAAAGTACCTAGTTGCAATAATAATATCTATGAAATATTAAAATGAGATCAGTTGTTAGAAATAAATCTAATACATTTTATCTCGTAACTTTAGAATTGTTTCGTCTTTTTACTTTATTAATTTTCCTTTGTAAATAACTAAGAACAATCTGTTATAGAGTGGTAATCATTTTATCTTTCTACCACTTGCTTCTGATAACAGATTGTAGTTAGTCCCTATCATTAAAACACTATTCACCTACGAATAACATTGCAGGAGGAGTACTTAGGTACCTAGGTACCTCTATTGCAGATTGACTAATACCTACCATTGATACTAAATGGAAATTTCATAACTCCGAAGATCCTCATCAGATCCTCAAAACTTTTTTATGGGACCACCTCGGGAGTGGACCTACTCTTTCAAACATAAAAAATATATTTATAAATTGGCCTACTATTGACGGAGTAATCGGTGGTCATAAAAAACATAGGGTAGGTACTTTCAGTGATACCAAGTGAAACATAGAACCTCTTCCTTTTTTGAAGACGGTGAAAAATGCAAGTGGATGCAATATGCCTATTTGCATTGCAAATTTTTATTCTGTTCAACGGTTTTTTAAGTCCCTAAAAGGTAACAGACAGACATCCACATTTATCATAGTACAAAATAATCTTTTATAGTACGAAAGCCGTCTATAAGAGATGTATAGGTATATCGAATAAATAATTTGAAGTCAAGTACCTAGGTACTTATTTCATTTGCTCATAGTTTCGAATAAATTATGAAAGATTCCCTTAATTATTATGTTTTTTCACAATTTTTTTCTTATTTTTATAGGTACGTACCTACTTATATATAATCTGTGCTTATTTGATTCATGTTTTGTAACTGCAACTAAGTCATTAGCACAGATAAAAGAATACGTCATTAGGTAATTTAGGCGAACCAAAAAAACTTCACTTCTAGAAGACTAGCATAGGTAGTACTTATTATTTTATCTGTGATATTAGCCAGCTAGAGTAGAGGCTATGCGCTAGACTAGAGAGTCTAGCTTAGGTAATTACTTTGCAATCTCAGGCTTTATTGCGTTATTGATAGCTTGTTATGGTGTCACTCTCTGTGTCATCCCACCATTCAACGTGCCCATCCATAAAATGAATGGGTCATGAGCAATGACTAACCGTGATGGTAGGTAGATATCGGTTAAAAATAATCTACGATTTGTTTAGTAGAGATTATGCAATTGGTTTTCCCACAACCTAATTTGTATTCTATAAGCATTTTAAAGAGTAGGCCACTTATTATTCATCTTATTTTCTACATAGGTACCTACGGCTACTGACACAGCTTGATATAAAGTACCTATTTGTTTTCATCCCTACCTACTACGAAAATAACTCTGTCATCGAATAATTTATATTACGCTCATTTACATGAGCTTTAAACGGTGGAGGAAAAATTGTTAGGGAACCCGTGGCTTAGCAATCTCCACACGTATTAACCATTGTCTTTCCTGTGGATATGACCGGCTAATAATCTCCTCTCAGCCTATGAGTAGGTACTTACTGGGCAAGTCTATTCCATCTCAAAAATGTCTGCTCAATGGTACTACATTCTACACTCTACCAGTGTCTCTTTAGGTGTACCTAAACAAAAATTACAGTGTATAAAAACTATTATTTATATTTATTTTTATATTTTTTTATTTTGCAGAAGTGACAGGTTGCAAGATAATATTATATAGAAATGAGTACCTACCTATGATAAAATTACTTAGTCAAAATAATTAATTTAGTGAATTAAGTAAGTACCTTCATTTTATTGATATAGACTGATATTCTGACATGACAACATACTTAATAAACGTTAACAAATAACCATTAAAGCCATCAATACAATTATTTTTAGCAACAATAGGTACTTACCTACCTACTTAATACTGCCTACGGTTAGCTCACATACAATTTCTATTTACGTTTTTAATCAATCACATACTTATGTAAGTAGATAAATTCAACTACAATTTACTACCTACTACTTGTAGTACGCATAGGGATAAGAGTAGGTGTAGGCGTAGGGGTATGAGTAGGCCACTGGCGCACTATAAGAGGCCACGTAGGCGGGTGCGGTGGCGGCGTAGTAACCACTGTAGTAGGGGTCCACGAGAACTTGGGGCTTGGCCATTGCGGAGACCAACAGCATCGCTGCGATGATCAGCATCACCTAGGAGATAAGCATCCTTGAAATATTTAGGTACCTATACCAGAATTTACCTACTAATTTACAGTAGGTATAGGTACCAACACAAATTCAGCAACGAAGTTATTATGTAAACTAAACTTAGGTTTTGAATTTTTATAGCTGAAATTAAAATCACTTTGAAACATAGGCCTGCATTACAGACGGTTGACTAGAATTTTCTGGGGCTATTACTAATTTAAAATAGACCCGAATGTGACCGACCTCTGCAAAACTCATACTGACTTAGCTGTTGACCGTGCCAATAAGATTCTACACCTTTTGTAAGCTTATGAAATAGACGCCTACAGCAGGTTACATAACTAGCTGGCATTGTTGCGATATCAACGCATTATTTATTTGATTATAAACATGCCACTTCTAACATAATTATATCCCATCACACGACCTAATATTATAAAAGTCAAAGTTTGTGTGTGTGTAAGTACCTAGTAGGTAAGGGTGAATGTTCGGCTGGACGGATTTAAATTAAATTTGGAACGGGAACTATTCACCGCGGGTAAAGGCGCAGTAGAATGAATACACAATGTTAAAATAGTCTAATAATATTTTAACATTGTGTAAATTTATGTATAAAAGCCAAAAATTATAGAATCAAAATAGACTTCATAGACCTGAGAAAAAAATTGAGAGCAACTCACCATCTTGGACATGACGACCGACGACGGAACAAAATGTAGGAGCAGCACAAAAAGTCTAGTCCTCTAGACAGGAGTGTCACCTGCTTTGTTCTCGATGGAACTGTAACCACAGTCTCTCCAGACGACCTCTTTTATACGAACGCATAAAGCCTGGCATCCCGTCCGTGATTGGAAAATCTAATGATCGACCTCAGCCGGACATATATATACGTGTACAATGTCGCATTAACGCTTAAGTACGCATGTTCCTATACCTAGGTAAGTACCATGCTACATGATTACCATATCGGTCCCGGATCACGGACGCGACAATAGGTAAGTAGAGGCGATTGATGGCGGCAAAAAATTATGGCTATTGAGTAGGTACCTACCATTGAATTAATAGTTCTAGATGTTTTATGGGTTGTTCTGAAGTGTTATCTCATGAGTCGTCTCGACGATAAGTCAAAGTTTGCTAGCAAATATCATGTTCTATAATTTATGTTAGTCCTATCAAGAGAGATTGATTAAAGTGGCAATTCGGAGTGTCGCCTAATAACCTATCTACGCAAAAAACTCATTATCTTTTTTAACTAGCTTCAAAAATGGAGGAGGTTCTATGTTCCACAGTAGGATTATGTACCTACCTAATTAATTAATAACTTATGTAGGTATTTACATTCCTATGTATTTTTTTTTGTCTGTTCACCTAACCTTACTACTCGTAGGTAAGTACGTTTATAGTGGACCGATTTGGAAAAATCTGTTTAAAACAAAGACGATTAATATCTAGAAGACAGACAAAGGCCATACACAAAATCGTAACCCTAAAAAATAGCCTGAAAACTCTAAAACATCAATTTTATCCAAGAAATTTCAATTACTTTCTAGTTAAAAATGTTTAAATATTGAATATTGTTGCTACCTACTACTAAGTATTGAAATTTCTTGGATAAAATTGATGTTTTAAAGTTTTCAGGCTATCTGGTACTGCGGGATCGGGTTACGATTTTGTGTATGGCCTTTGTCTGTCTTCTAGATATTAATCGTCTTTGGTTTAAAAGAATAGGCATTATCCTACATAACTAGAACCTACCGTGAACGGAGTAGGTACTTACCTACTCACACATAGATAAAAAAAAATTTGGAGCTATGAACATCAATGCACCACGCACGAGTGCTGGAAATTGCTCAGCTCTTCTTAAAAAGTACCTAGTCGGTTAATATTGCCACTAGTTGTTCATAAGTACAAGTACCTAAACTATAGGTACTTTAAAAACTTTTATGTCTCGTAATATTCGAAAGACTGAAGGTTAGGGTTCTAGGAATAGTGTTTTGAATATTAGATAGATACACGATACGCTACAAATTCATATTAAATGCAGATAATTTACAATCGACAATATTAAAACCGCTTGTAAACACAACCTACGAGTAGTATATCTAGATCTTATTTTATTGTACCCATAAATCATTGTATCGTCAGCAGCATACGATTTGAATCTCAATGGACATTAAAATTATACAAGTATTTTTGATTAGAATATTAAATTATCCAATGACAAATAGCAGCCTTTGCAACAATGAAGAAAAAACAGAGGAATATATTCACAAGTTTGTTTTCCAAATGCCGCTGCCGCCGGGATTTACCTACTCACTAACTATTATTTATTCTATGACACAACTTGGGATTGTGTCATAGAATAAATAATAGTGATGAGTGATGATGATTGCAACATCAATTTGTCGATGCTGTTAGTTTAAAATTTTAGATAACACATAAGTGTTAAGTAAGGAAAGTGGTGAACGTCGTCAAGCGAAGACGAATGCCTTCAGTCAGGTGCATTAGAAACTTCGGTTCAGGTGCATTAGAGTTAAGTTAACCATTCGCTCATGTGAAAAGACATTTCAAAAGTTTAATTAAAGTAAACAATGATTTACGTTGAAATTTTTTATTGTTTGTCAAATTATTGTGTAATATAAATAATATATATTTACAAATTCAGTTGCACTATTAGTCACAGCCAAGGTACACTATCATAAAAATATTGTATAATTTTAGCTGTGACATAAACTTTATCAGTCATCATCAACTTTCTGTCTCATATTTCTCTTGGGATTGTTGATTTTGCGCTTCTTGAATTCAACGGGTCCTTCGCCGAGGGAATCAACACGTTTTTCTTTGAATTTAAATGTCTCGGGCTCCATTATGACTGGAGGTGGTGGCGGTTCTTCAACTTTTGGCAGCTGAAAATCTATTTGTTGTGGCGTTCTGAACAGAAAAATAATTAGGTTATTTATTGAGTTGCATAAACAGGGTGTAAAGAGGCTACTTATGAAAACTCAAACGGAAGCTTCAGTTCAGACTATGATTAATTATTGATTCCCAAACGATACAGGTAAAAATGTAGGTGGAATCGATATCTAAACTTTAATAAATTTTTTTCATTGACCTCTTTTGGATCGAAAGTTGAGACTACGTCGTCTCACCAGCTACAGAGCAATAAACATTTGTGTAAAATGTCCAAGAATATTTTTATTTTTATTTTAATAGACAATAATTTATTAAGATGACAGTGTGGTAAGTTAATGAAAAATAGCAGTACTCACTCATTGACAACAGGCTTCCACGAGCCATAGGGCCTTGCGGCCGGCGCTGGTCCGAAGCTAGCTGTACTCCTCTCTTGCGGTGGATCTTTTACTGCCAGCTCTTTCATTTTCTCACGTGCCAGTTGTGCCTTCAGCTCCTTCACTGCTTCTTCTTGCCTCATTTTGCTAAAAAAAAAAACAATATGAATAACAATAAAAAATTTAAGAAAACCCCGAAACCCCAGACCCAAATTTCACAATTGAGAATAAAGGCATGGGCAGCATAGCGAACAAAATGCAGGCGGCAAGTCGTGACCGTATAAACTATCCTTGCGTTTGTGAAACGTGCTATGCGAACTAGCAGGTGACTCGCTACACAAAATCGAGCGGTGGGTGACTACTCGTTCCGCGTTCGAAAAGCGTAGTGTGCGTAGGCTTTAAGATGAAACTGATACTTGATAGACAATATTAGCACCTTTTAAGGTCGAGTAAGAGTAAAGCTAAGGGAGTTCGCTAAGGGAGTCGTGGTGACGGAGTTTTAGGCCTCCGTAAAAGGTAGGAAAGGTAGGTTCTGTAAAGGTATGGTATGAGTACCTATAGAAACTTGTACTATGGAACTCGTGATGGCCAGTGGCCAGTGTGATTGTTCGGCTGAGACATAGTGGGATCAATTTCGATTCTCATAGTAAATGTTTGCATCATAAACATTGTTTCATTGATACATGACACAGATAATACCTATCAGTATGGTGTAAATATTTGTGTGGTGTTCGGTTATTTTATGACCAAAAATATAAAGATATCAAACTAAAATTTAAACTATTGAAGAATAATAATAATAAGATTATTTAGTTTCTTACTTTATCTTATCTTTTTGTTTATCTTTTTTCTTTTGTGATTCAGATTCTTTCAGTGACTTTTTCTCTTGATCTGCTATTGATAAGTAATCATCAGGTGTATCCCATGTTGTATCTGAAGTCAAAACAACAAAAAAATATATTCAACACACACATTAAAATAATATACTCCATAATACATTATGTACTTTTATTTAAAACAATCATTTTTATATGTTTTTATTTTATTAGATTTCATTGGCAGTTAAATAGATAATGGAGGGACTATAAATGTAAAACAAACCATTAGTAATAGTGTTCCAGTAGTATGAATTTCCATCTTTTCCTTCGACTTCATGCCATACTGGTGCTGATTTAGACTTCTGACTATTACCTACTACTATTGTGGCTTTGCTTTCAGTAGTGCTAGCTTCATTTAACATTTCATTTATGCTCTGAAAATAAAAATAATAACATCTATTAAATTATGTTATTTATTGCAGTCTTATATCACCTTAAGGTGACCCTTCCCGGCGCGTCTATCATCGACGCGAGCATGGCTGAAATGCTTGTTGTTTCATCCAGCGCAATGCTAGAAAAAGAAGCAAAGCGAAAAAAGAGAGATAGCGTTTCAGCGCTCGGCATTCAGTAGGTACTTTCGCCGCTACTTTCACTCCCTCACTCGAAAAATAGTGTGCGGAAATTTCATAAAAAGTGTTCCAGGAAATACGTGTTTTTCAGTAAGTCTTACAAGTTTGTAAAATAAATGTTTGTCATTTAGAATCTCCATAACATTTGCGAGGTTTCTATCACAATATTTTCTTTATTTTTATAATTTATGAGTACATTATGAATGGCCAAAGTTCAGGTAAAATTTATGCAAAAAGCAGGTTTTTAAAGGCATAGACTGAATTTGTTTCTCAAAATTTTGATTTTTAGTTTTGATAGAAACTTAGATATAGTGCACTAGATACCTATTAATTCAAAAGTTTAAAAGAAAGATCTGTTACAACGGCATAATCACGTACGAGCGCTTGTATGAAAAGAAAGCCGGGTTGACCGCTCTTAACTCATCCAATCGATATAAAATAAATTGTTTCCTCTTGGAGTTCCTTTATTTTAGTCAAATGGTGATAAGTTAATCTCTCATCTAATCAGACAACTAAACCATGGATAAAATAAGTTAAACCTATTTAATTTGAACTAAACTAGTGGCGGCACATTTTTTATGGTTTAATTTAAGATCTTCATTGGAATTTAAACATCATTTGCAGATGGTAGAGGTGGCATAAGTCAAGTTACAGAACTGTTTGTAATAAAAATAATTGCAATAGTAGACCAATATAATTCATAAATTGTTATTTCTAACAAAACAAACCTGTGAAGTAAGATCAGCATTATTCTGCACATCTTTCAGATAAGCAGCCATTGCAGCAGCTTCCATTTTCTTCATAGTGTCATCTATTTTCTCTTTTTGCTTGAAATCTTTGGCACTCTTTTTACTGAGTTGTGATATATGTTTTTGAACATTTTCCTTGTGCCGTTTGCCATTTTCATGAAATGATATTGACTGAAAATCATTTTAGGAATATTAAAACAACTAAAATACTGTCTTTGGATGCAACACCTTAAGCTGGGTCAACATTGCTAGATAGCTCGCGAGGCAAACACATCTATAGACCTCTGTCAGCAGCTCAGGCGGGCCTTCACCCACTGCGCCACAGAGGTTGTCAATAAAGATATGTAGATACTTACAACTTTGTTGTCAGCAAACCAGCATTTGCAAAACTCACAATACTTGCGAGCTTGTGATTTCCAATATTCAGTCCTGTAAAATTATTTTGATGTTATTCAAAAGTATTAAAAATTATGTCAACTTACATATTTGGTATATACATGACAACATTTTATAGAAGTTTGCATGCCTAATAGATGACAGATTACAAGCCCATGATCAGCTGGTTCGTTTCCTCACGATGTTTTCCTTCACCGTGATGGTAGCTTGTTGGAACTATTTTTACAGTGTCTGGATGAGACACATAGTTTTTCGATATAAAGTTTTCAATTTCCTGATTTACCTGTGGATAGTTGGGCTGCTGTGACAAGACAAGGTAAATTAGTTTAACTGTACCGTATTGTTATTTGCTGAAATAGCCTACATGTGGACACACAACTTACATAGTATTTTTATGACGAAAGACAAAAGACTGCAACGTTCAACAGCGATTGGATTATGGATATGGACAGCAAGGTTGATCCACCATGGATCCACCACACTGCACCACACCACTGATTGTGAAACCTTGTTCTTTATTAAAGAAACTCTAGTCTAGGTAAAGTAGCGATGGGTTATTCCATAATCCGGTGGTAAACTGGTAAAATAAAATGCGTTAGCATCCTAGTAGTCTGTTCTGTCATCAATAGTACTCTGTGTCTGTCATGCTCTTTGTGTTCTGTGGTGGTAAAGTTTCCGTATTAATTTCAAGGAAGATGTATCTTTTCTCGTAAGATTTATCCTCTTCTAGGTAATAATTATGCTCTTTGTTATGTAGTGTCAAGTAGGTAGTGTTTTTATTCTCTTCTGTGCTGTGACATGGATGTACTTCTTCTGTGGTCGGTGAGATCTTTTAAAACAAATTTTTTTGTCTATAGTTGTCTATGGCTCACAAACCTTTTAAAAAAAGATACTATACGATAAAGTTTAATGCCTTTGCCTTTTACAGTTCCCTCCCACTTCCTTCATACTTCTTCTTCTTTCCCTAGGAAGATGGATTAAAATAAAAACAAATACATCCATATGTTCTTTCCTGCCCCCTGATTGTGTAACTTGTTTCACATTGTATCCAAGTTGTATCAAAGCAAAAATCACAGTAAATCGCGAAAATAACTGTCAGATTTAACGCTGATTAAGTAAATTTGTAAGTAACTTACTTAATTACTGTCATATTTGACAGTTGTTTTTGCGATTTACTGTGATTTTTGCTTTGATACAACTTGGATACAATGTGAAACAAGTTACACAATCAGGGGGCTGTCCGACCCGGACGCCCACAGACTGACTACTAGATGCTACGCATTGGATGTAGTAACCAAAGAGAATAAAAACACTACGTAACTGCCACCATTGTTGTATTGTAGTGAGTGTTGACTTTGTGATCGTGGTTTCAAAGTTGATCGAGTGAAGTTTTGCGTTTTAGTTTTATTTATTTCCGTAACTTGCCCTCTCTGTTTTTGAGGCTACAATATCATCTCGAAATAAGTACAACAAACAAGTGCTGTGTTATGAGCTGTGCTAATAGACGAACGGACGTACATTTTTACAAGTTTCCAAAAAGTGAGATAAGACTCTGAAAGAAGTGAAGAAAGTTTTCTTAGAAGTGTGAAAGACTTCGAAGACTGAGCTTCAAAGATCTTCAGAAACAGTCTAGATGTGTCGGAGACACTTTGAGAATTGGTTTCATGCTTCGCCTCGCGTAAAATCTCGTCTTCACCAGCAGCATAATAAAAAACATAATAACCAAGTTGTTATTCTAAGTTGTAAATAAATAATTGTCTATTTGTCAAGTTGAACAATAAACAAATGAGAATATTATTGGTATTGCTTGGTAGAATGCATTTCCAGCCTATGCCTCCCTCTCCATTTCGAAAAAAAAAAGATCTGTCATATGGGGTTTGTGAGCTAAACGTAGTGTTTTTATTCTCTTTGCTCTCTATTGGACGAATTTTACTCTATGGGAGTGCCCCGTCTGATGCGTTAGCATCCTAGTAGGTACCTATGCGTTAGAGCGTTTTCACACTATCCGAGCCGATATCGGTAACGGACGCCGATACGATATCGGGCTAAGTAAAATGTATGAAACATGTACCTGTCTCTCATATTGTCCGGCCCGATATCGGATATCGGAGCCGACACCGATATGCTGGCGAGACCATCGGACGCCTGTGATCCGTCCGGCGCTATACGTGCATCTAAATTGTCTCTCATCACTAAGCTATAGAGCAAATGACCGTATCAGAACGATTTTGTCGGAAATTATGTGAAAATAGCACATGGTGTCGGCTATCGGAAGTCGGCTATCGTCGTCCGACACCGATATCGGATCGGATAATGTGAAAACGCTCTTAGCATCATTGACCATGGTTGTATTATACCTAGTCATTGACAAAGGTTAGCATCTAGTTGTGGTAGTAATCAAAGTGGCATTAATCCATTGACAATAGTATTAATCTCGTTGACAAACGTAGTGATTACTTTCTTTGTGAAAATACCTTGTGCTTGTGGCGAAATACGGAACGAAACAAAATAGTTTTTTTTTTAACCTATATTTTCCCACTGCTGGGCAAAGGTCTCCCCCAACTGCTTCCATCCCTCTCGGTCCCCTGCCATGTCCCACCAATCCTCCTGAAAGGTGTCAAGGTCATCACGCCAGCGTCTTCTCGGCCTGCCCCGGCTTCGTCGCCCATCTGCAGGCACCCATGGCATGACAATACCCGCCCACCTTTCACCATCCATACGGGCTTACATGGCCCGTACCTAGAATAAAAAACGTAAATAAAAATAAACCACTATTACATGCTCTTTGTAAGGCACGGGCAAGACGTTCCGTTCCGTTCGTATTATTATCCAAAGTAAACACTACAGTAACTATATAAAACCGTGCCAGCCCATCGGGCCCATGGATCAAGCACTGTGTAAATCGAAGAATCCGCAAATTATGGATCGCGGGTTGTTTTCGGATCGCGTACGATCCGCGTGCGAGTTTGGAAAGGCTATTAGAAGAAGTATTTGCTAGTCTATGGTTAGTTTGCTTGCTTCATGCTTGTTTTGTTGATCATAAAGAAAAAAAAAACGAATTATTGTCTTTGGTTACTTTGTGATGGATGTCGTCGTCGAGTATCAAGTGTCGTCTTCTTTTTAAGAAGTTTTATCTAGGTATTTGTTTACTTACTAGATATAATTTAATTTCACGAGTTCCTATTGAAGATTTGTAAGTTTTTTTCTGTGTCTGTTTCAACTTACATGTTCCTAAACGCAAATGAATAGTCCGAATCCTTGGCGGCCATATTAAATTTATGTACATCTACGACGTAAATTTATCCCGTAATATCTCCACAATCCTTTCTAGCACTTAACGGTATTGCCACGGAACCAAAACTTTTCATAACTTACAGTATGTGCTATGTAATAGTTTGTCAGTAGGCTTTGTACGATTAAAATTGGTCATTATTTATTTTATTTGTTTGGACGACTAGTTGTTGACGCGTCCTACAAACTTCGACATTTATCTATTACGGTGTATGTAATCGCAAATTTGTTGTTGCAGATATCCCCGGATTAAATTGGTGAACGTGATAAACTTTTAAATAGATAGCTTGTGAATTCTAAAGTGACTTGTTGTGAAATTTGTTTAGTGCTGAACTTGGACAAAGATTTGTGATAAGTTTCTAATTTTAGTCGTCCCTAGCGGGATTTATTTGGCAAAATGATGACCGAAAATAGGATTAGTTCAAGTAATCACGTCGGCAATAGTTTGACCAGTCAGAAGGGGTATGTATTATAAAATTGTATCTACATCAATGGGTGTTACGCTACTTAATACCTAATTATTTAATACCTACCCTGTATTTTTTTCATTTTCAGAGATGTCGATAAAACTATCGACGACATCGGTTGGAAATCAAAATTAAAAATACCCCCTAAAGATAGAAGAATGAAGACTAGTGTAAGTTTGCAGTCAATCTACCTACCCACAATGAACAAATTGCATGATTTGACAAAAAATATTTAGAACAATTTAAAAACAATTTTATATTGATAAACCTGACATGTATTGAAACAATGTAGTAAAAAGTAATTTGTATTCATATTTCTCAGGATGTTACGGACACAAGAGGTAATGAGTTTGAAGAGTTTTGCCTGAAACGAGAACTGCTTATGGGTATATTTGAAAAGGGATGGGAGAAACCTTCCCCTATTCAAGAGGCTTCAATCCCAATTGCACTCAGTGGTAAAGATGTTCTTGCAAGAGCCAAAAATGGAACTGGCAAAACTGGCGCTTATTGTATTCCAGTTCTAGAACAGGTACCTAACATTTAACTTAAAACAATTCGGTATTTTCTGCAAAGTTATAAATTTTCTATTTACCTTGTCACTTTGCTATGATGATTTTTTTGGATTCCCCTTCACTTTCTATAAGTGACAAATCCACTTACTGAGCTCATGGAAATTTAAGTTGTAATATATATAGTAAAAGTGGTAATGCTGAATTTACTGAGCTTTGCTCTTTTTCAGGTTGACCCTAAAAAAGATTATATTCAAGCTTTAGTTGTGGTACCTACTAGGGAGCTGGCACTCCAAACATCACAAATTTGCATTGAACTGGCAAAGCATACAGATATTCGTGTAATGGTAACTACGGGAGGTACCAATCTACGGGATGACATTATGCGTATTTATCAGAATGGTATGATCTCCAATTAATAAATATACTTAGAATGAACAATAACGTAGCTTACCCAAAGTAGAGTTATTCAATACCAGTATCTTGAAGTTCTTATCTCTTTAAATTGTTTTGTATTGTAAAGGTCTAAAGTTTATTTAAATGCTAATATTTGTTTTTAGTTCAAGTAATAATTGCGACGCCAGGTCGAATGATTGATCTCATGGATAAACAAGTGGCCAAAATGGATCAGTGCAGGATGTTAGTCCTTGACGAGGCTGACAAACTGCTCTCACAGGATTTCAAGGGCATGTTGGATATGGTCATTTCACGGTAATTTCAAAATATTGTTATGTTACTTACAACTATTATTGGTGACAACTTTTTTCCTTGTGATGATATTTTTGGATTCCCCTTCATTTTCTATAAATGATAAATCCACTTACTGATAATATAGTTCAGGAATGTTTGAATTCCAATTGTCTTCTTTAGTCTGATCCAAGTTTATTTGCAGGTTACCCAAAGAACGCCAGATCTTGCTCTTCTCAGCCACGTTCCCACTCAGTGTTAAGCAGTTTATGGAGAAGCACTTGAGAGAACCTTATGAAATTAATCTCATGGAAGAGCTAACACTGAAGGGAGTCACACAATATTACGCTTTCGTTCAAGAGAGACAGAAAGTGCATTGCCTAAATACACTATTTTCAAAGGTGCTTATCTTTCCTTATCAAGTCAACATGAGTTGTATCTCAATAAAAAAACCGTTACTGAGACCTATCATTTGTTTTGCAGTTGCAAATAAATCAGTCGATTATATTCTGCAATTCGACTCAGCGAGTGGAGCTGCTGGCCAAGAAGATAACAGAGCTGGGGTACTGCTGCTACTACATTCACGCGCGCATGGCGCAGGCGCACCGCAACCGCGTGTTCCACGACTTCCGTGCGGGCCTGTGCCGCAACCTTGTGTGCTCGGATCTGTTCACGCGCGGTATCGACGTGCAAGCCGTCAACGTGGTGATCAACTTCGACTTCCCTCGCATGGCGGAGACGTACCTGCATCGCATCGGTCGCTCCGGTCGGTTCGGCCACCTCGGTATCGCCATCAACCTGATCACGTACGAGGACCGCTTCGCCCTGCACCGTATCGAGCAGGAGCTGGGTACTGAGATCAAGCCCATCCCCAAGGTGATTGACCCGGCGCTGTACGTGTCGCGCCCCGACGACGGCGACGACGCGGCCGACAAGTAACGCCGCGCCGCGCCCCGCCCGCCGCCGTCTCGGCCGAGCGCGCCAGTTCGCGCTCTCTCATTTTCTGGACTCGCTGACTGAACGAATGAATAGTTAAACAAAAACAAAAAACTTATTTGTAAAAAGTGTAATGAATTTATTGTAACAAAATGTGCGTGTAAATAGATATATCGTGAAATAAGACTTTAACCTTCGATGGGTTACTTTTTTAAAAGTGTACATAAAACGAACATCAGGACTTGTGCAAGGTAACTCGTACGCTTTGTCCATATTGGATACTGTGGGCGAATTCCTATATTGTTAAAACATTAAATATTTATCTGAGTATAAAATTTAGGAGTCTACCTAGATTTGTCCAAGATCTTACATAAATTGTGGTAGACTTACTGAATATACAATGTGAATACCTACCCATGAAACGAACGCAGTTCGAGCTAGCGCTGATTTACTTTCGCTTTTCTAACAACATTTCCAATACTGTGTTATGGGTAGGTATAAAGTCTAGCTCGAACATCATGTCTTTGGATTGTAATGTCAAAATCTGCTTATGAGACATTGTTTCTGGCCGCTTGAAACTCTTGTCTAATTACTACAAGTCGGACCAAAAGCTAAGGTGATTGTGATAGAAGTTCACTCCAGCCACAATAAATAAGTAAATCACAAGTTTAAAATAATTCAACAATTAGTTGGGGTTGTAAAATGTGAAATTGAGTTGTAGCAATAAGGAAATTTCGGTTGGAGTGAACGGTTGTCATTCAAGCTTTCAGTTACTTTTGAAAATAAGTATTGTGTACTTCGTTAAAAGTAAGCGGCGTCGGTCACGGATAGCAATGCAGCTTGAGTTAGGGCATGAGGGCATAGCTCATAATTAGGAAAAATAATTATATTTTATAGTTATTTTTTTCTCATTTCCAATTGAGATTTCTTGTAATTGTCATTACAGAGAATTGAAGCTAAGCTTAAAGCTATTCCCTCATTGCTCTAAGTGGAAATGAAAAATGATTCTTGAAATGTATCATTGTAAGGATTAACTGTGACTTCTATACGAGACAGGAGAATGTTGCATTCTTATTCGGCTTGAAGATATGACACATTGTTCTGTCTGCTGGGGTTTTTATTTTAGAGAGCTTTTTAATTTTTCAGTAAGAGGTGGCAAACATTTTGCTCTCTGGGGAAAATCAATTTTGGGATGTCAAGTGAAGAGTTAACAATTTTTGGTCTTCATGTTCTTTGTCAGTAAGTTGTCATTTGGCAAGCTTTTCATCTATTTTTATTACAAACCATTTACATACCTAGTAATAGTTGTTGTCCTCTGCTTTTCAAAGCACTGCCTTATCTTTTGTTGATATAATTCACTGAAACCTATGTGATTGTGTTTAATAGGAGTAATTATATTATGTAGACATTCATAGGAAACACGAATTGTTCATCATATCTGTGATATAAACCAAGATAGCTTCTTAATAGTTTTGTAAAAATGCCTCCAGTACTATAAACTGTCTTCCGGAAAGTTGTTTCAGTGAGGCTTCACTAGCTCATTGTATCTCATTTAAAAGCGAGTTTATCTCCCACTGACTATTTAAATTATTTAAAAAATTACATGAAATACTGACCAGTGGAATCGGTATACCAAATTGCAAGGTTGTTGGTTGCTAGTTAAGTTATTAGTAAAGATTATGTACTGATTTTATACACAAGCATATCATTGGTGAATTATATAAATTTCCTTGCCATTATTGTTTAAAATTTTGAAATATAATAACCAAAAGATATATTTTATCAGCAGATATCAATGTTTTTTCAAAAAATAACATCTAAAATGGGCCAAAATAAACTCTTCACAATTATTTATTACTTTTATTTACAACTCTCTTGATATCCTGATGTGAGCTAAGAGATGGCTCCTACAAATTTTAATTTAGCAACTTCAGCTGTCGACATTGGTCGGCAGCAGTATGCGACACGAGACGCGCTGCCTGCTGCTGCCCACCATGCGTGCCGGTAGCATTGTAGCGTACCGCAAACTTGCTTCTCTAGGCGCAATCGTAAAAAAGACGAAATCGTTCACTTTAGGTTGATTCGTTCGTATGCAAAGAGCGTATAATTTCGTATGAGCAAGTGGCCAACTCTGGTGTTTTTAGACGGCCAAAGGCCTCCGTCATGGCTTAACGATTTTAAAAGCCGGGACCGACAATTTAACGTGCCCTCCAAAGCACGGAAGCGCTCAGCTGATAATTCCACTTGCGGTCTCCCATCCAAGTAGTGACCGCTTAGAACTTTGCTGAACTTCGACGATCTATCAAGAATTAGCAAGCTTCGCTACGAGCGGCGCTTCGTAGGTTGATGAAATCATACAAAGAACTGTTTTTTATACTCTACACTGTTACAAAGGAAAAACAAAAAAAAAATTCAATTATTTCCGAATGTCTGTTGCTTCATAGGATGAGGATAGGACCACACTTCGCAGTGTCAATTTTTAAAGATGCAGTTCGAAGAATAGTTTCTACAACCACCCACCGTCATAGAACCCTGCCAGTAGGTAATGTTGCACTGCAAGCCCGCAGGTTTGCAAAAAAACGTTCTTTGAAAAGCTTCGCGAATTCTTAACTAGGTATCAGCTTACTAAACGTTTCAGTTAAAAAACACCAAAATTAACAAAAAAAAGTTGGACTCTCACAGTTCACACGCAAACGCGCGAAATAATATTTCATTAAATTTTTTTCAATCTCTGGCAGTAGGTAACAGCTCTTTGGTAGGTAATGAATCATCATCATCATACAATAAAAGTTGCATCATATTTCAATAGTTTAATTATATCAGTCAATAATGATTTTAAGTACAATACATAAGTATACAATGATATTAGATAGCACACTTTACAGTTTAAAAAAAACTTATATCAACGTTTTAATTTAAAGCAATAAATATTATGATATTGAAAAATCAAAACTATCTCAAAAGATTAAAAATACCGTCATTAATGTCTTATCTAATCTATAAAAGTTATAAATAACAGACAAAAATAAAACCAAACATTTATAAAAAAACAGTCCTGCCATCTGATTCTGGATTGCTGAATTCGGCTATTTTACTGAAATACTTGCTAAGCTGATTTTCCGAATAGAACAGTCCCGAATCAGAGACAGGTGGGTGGTTGGAATTATTTAGATTGCGTTTCAGGTACCTATAGGTATGTGCTGATTAAAATATCAATAAATAAATAGAGTACCTACCTACATACAAAAACTAGAAATCATAATATATTTTATAAAAAATAAGATGAAATAACCACCTTTGTTACCTATCTAACTTATTTGTGTACGACGATGGCAGTAAATTGTTCTTAAATCTAATGTAACAAATAAATAATACCTACAGTCATGTCACTTCAAGCAATTTTAGTTTACAATTCACCAACTGAAACTTACTAAGTACATACAAAAGAGGCGGCTACTAAATGGCTAGAAATTCAATTTCTTATGAATTTCACTAAATCATAGATTATCTTAATATTTGAGCCAAATGCATTTTAAATCGTCGTTTGAGAAAAGATGTTACTCTATTTTGATTTATCTACATACAAAAGATTCTTGTTCAATTTGTTTGAAATCAATCAGTAGATTGTAGGAAGAATTATATAATCATAATTTTAAATAATATTCCGAATTTGACTATTGTCCTTGTCATAGGATGACGATGAGCCATGAAACGATCATGAATTCATGAACGAGTTTTACCTATGGACGGACAGATACTATTATATCATATTCCGTGTGTAGGTATTCTAATTAAAATTACTTCGATATGGCATATGATTACGTATTTATCTTAATTTATTACGGACGATTTACAATAAGTTTTGTAATTAATTGCCAATTTATAAAGGGCCAAGGCGGAACACAGCGTCTTGTAGTTTCGAAAGTCATTGCATCATAGATCAATTAAAATTGAGCTTTGATGCAACGAAACACCACTCACATTCTATTTGTGGGCATGATTTGTTACCGTATGTTTATGCATGTTCATTCGATAGCTAGCTGTGAGATGAGAAGTTCTGGCGGAGGCGGCAAGCCAGGTTGCAGCGTGATGGCGACGCCTCGGTTCAAAGACACGGCGGGGTAAAACGCACCGCGCAGACCCGTGAACGCTATATCGCCCTGAAATTAAAACATTGTTAAAAATAGTTACAGAAAATATACTTCACTAGATGTTATCCGCTGTGAAAAGTTCCCGTTCCCGTGGGAATACCGGGATTAAAAGTAGCCTATGTGTCAATCCAGGATATAAGCTATCCTGAGGGCCTAGCCAACCGGCATTCGCTATGAAGCGATTCGATTTCTATCATCGCTACACCTTTGATTTGACATTTCTGATCGCTCGAGTTTTCGTCATCGAATGTCAATTCCTATACATTTTTTTTAGTTTCTAATCGATCGATTGTCGAAATGTAACATGGCTAGGGCAGCTGGTACCTTTCATTTAAATCCGTCCGGCCGTTTGAGCATAAAGGAGTAACAGACGTTCACACATACACACACACTAACTCTCACCTTTATAATATTAGTGTGATTCACACTGCACTTCACCGACAGGATCTTATGCTGCAGGTCAATAATGGAATGTCGTATCAGAGGATATTTAGAACGCTCGGCCGCTCCGGGGTAAGTCAGGAATTCACCACCAATACCTATATAAATAATAAAATAAGAGCATAACAACCTGCGGCGCGTCGTCCACAGTGAAGCGCAGCGTGCCGCGCGGCAGGTCGAGCAGGACCCCGACGTGCGCGCCCGCGCAGACGCCGCCGTGCGCGCGCCCGCCGTGCGCGCCGCCGTGCACGAACCACGAGCGCGCGCCGTCGATGTACATCGCCCAACCTAGCGCGTCGCTGCCTGCACACATTATACATACAACATTCATTTAAAAAAAAAAATGAAATAATGATCACGACCGTATCCCAGGGAGCGGTAGACATTTCTTTCAAATCTTCATTTTCATAACACAAAAAACCTTAGGCCTAAGTTTAGTAGGCAAAGCTTGCCTCCTGCCTGACTCTGTATGAATGAATCATCTAGTAAAGATGTAAAGGCCTAAGTTTAGTTAGGTTACCTAGCATTTTGTCCCTCGCCACATCAGCCCTCGCGACTCCGAAGGCGGGGTCAGCATCCGCGTCGTATCTGTCGATCCTGAGCCGCCAGTAATGCACGCCGCGCGCTAAGGGCGTGTCTGCAAGGGCTACTCGCGGCTGCCACCCCGCTGCGGAGGCGCCGAGACCGTCAGCGGTCAGCGTTATACCGTCCCCGCCAGACCAACGCACGTCCCATGTAAACCATGCCACTGGAAAACGGTATTAAACTCAATCAAATATTATCATGGCTGAAGCGCTCGTGGTGTAGCTTGGACTTAGACTTTCTTGATAGATCGTTGAAGTTAAGCAAGTTTAAACCTATACCTATGGGTGACCGCTAGTGGTGTAGTCAGAGTATTACTAGTCATTACCTACATAGTTCAACGATGTCAAAGTCATCAAGGAGTATCAAAATGAGCGCATCGGAGATTCTTAGATACTCAGACAATTATATAACTTCAGTTGTCAGGCATAATATTTGTCGAAGACAGGTTACTTTACCCAAAAGAATGCAGATTATATCCATTGTTTGAATATATTATGCCTTTTCTGAACAAACAACAAAAATGAAAAATCCTGATAAGATACAAAAGGGCGTAGGCGAAATTCTGGGAGAAAACAACATGCAAACAGGGAAAGAGAGTTTATAAGAAAAAAAGAAAGTAAACTTACCAGGTGAGGTCTGTAGTCCGATGACCTCGCTGTAAGGCCCCTCGCCGGCTCCGTTGAAAGCCTTCACCCGCGCACTGTACAACGACGAGTAATGCAGCCCATCTATTGTACAAACGGTCTCGCGCCCACAGTATACTTCCTGAAATAATACTTATACTATTAGACTTATACTTGCTAATATTATAAAGAGGTAAAGTTGGTTTATTTGTTTGGGGTAATCTAAGAAACTATTCATCCGATGTCAAAAATTCTTTCACCGATGTGTAGCATGGACTTTCCGAATGAACATAGGCTATATTTTATCAAGGTAGGTACCACGCGAGCGACGCCGCGGGCAAGTAGCTAGTAATAAATAAAAGTATAATGGAATTATTAAGATGAAGAAAGAACACGCCTTCACCCTCATTTGGCTTCGAGATTCAAAACTTAAAAGATCAAATAACTAGATTCGACTAATAATGGATCGGAGAATAGCTATCACAAATGAAATGCGTCGTATTGGATACAGCTTTGGTGATTCTGAAGTTTTTAGGTTGCCTAAAGGCCTCTTTCATGGCTTGACAACTTTTCCCTCCGAAGCAGAAGCGTTTAGCTGTGAATGCCACCTGCGCTGCGGTCAACCATCCAAATTGTAACCGTAAGTAAGCAAAACCAATTACATATATTATGTAAATTGAGAATGGTACGCCAAGCGCTTAACCAGGACCTTGAAGAACCATCACACTAATATTATAAAGTAGAAAGTTTGTGTGTGTGTGTGTGAATATTTGATGTTACTCCTTCACACTCAAACGGCTGGACGGATTTGAATGAAATTTGCTATCAGGATAGGTTATATCCTGGATTAACACAGGCTAGTTATGATCCCGGTATTCCCACAGGAACGGGAACTACTCACCGTGGGTAACACCGCGGGGCACAGCCATCGAGTTACTATACTAAAGAGTCACAATCTAATAGCTGACAACACTCAAAAAATGTCCCAGCAAATTCAATGTTCTACAATGATATTTGACACTTGAATGTAGACGTTATGTCGTTTGTTTTAATGTTCAATGTTGCTTGTACGCAAAAAAGTAAAACTCGTTTTGGCGCGGACATTTTATTAAAATAAATAAATAAATATCCCTGGACATTCCACACAGCGTCATCTAGTCCCAAGCTAAGCATTTTAATGCTTGTGTTATGGTAACCAGATGACTGATATACTACATAGATATAATATATATATATATTTTTTTATTTGTCTGATTGTGGCTCTATAGCATGTACCTGTATTTTTGTATAGGCGCAGCTAGTATTTTATAATAGACTCACTCGGAAAGGTCCGCTCAGTCCATCGTCGAGCTCCAGCACGTATCCCCGCACGGCGCTGGGCGCGGGCGGCGCGCGCCAGGCCAGTGTGCACGAGCAGCCGCGCGCCATGCACGCTTCCACCGCCATCTCCGGAGCGCCCGGGGCTAAATACACAAGTAGCTACAGGTCGCGTAAAAAGAACCCCGAGGCAAAGACGATTAATATCTAGAAGACAGACAAAGGCTATACACAAAATCGTAACCCGTACCAGATAGCCTGGAAACTTTAAAACATCAATTTTATCCAAGAAATTTCAATTACTTTCTAGTTAAAATTACCTAAAAAAATTTTTATATTGAATATTGTTGCTATATACCTACTACTAAGTATTGCAATTTCTTGGATAAAATTGATGTTTTAAAGTTTCCAGGCTATCTGGTACTGCGGGATCAGGGTTACGATTTTGTGTACCTATGGCCTTTGTCTGTCTTCTAGATATTAATTGTCTTTGCCCGAGGGGAAAAGCTGCGCAGTACCTAGTCGATTTTTACTTTAGGTCCGATTGGTGGAGGAGTAAAGCGGCGCGCTTCACACAGTAAAACGCATGAATCAACCATTATCTAAAAATGCATTGCGCAATTTAACTCGCATTATGTGCATCATCTTTGTTTCAGGCACTTATCCGGTTATGGAAATCCATGATATTCCTAATAATTCATTTCTATTTGACATACTGCGTGCATGCTTCTTTTGGTATTAATTGAGAAAGTACTATTACACGAGTTAACGTTTTACCTGGTGTTTTCATCGCAAGTTCTATCGCTGCATTCCAATATGAGAGCATAAAAAATGATAACAATATTATTTCTCTGTATAAAAACTCCCATTACATAGACAATTTTTTATAGGAAATTATATGCTGGATAACTTACGTATACATTCCACGAAGTTCATTGTTCTCACGGTACGTAGCACTGGTTCTACGTCCAAGGTGAGTGCAGGGGCGTTCGGCGGCGTTTCAAGAGACGCACATAGACCAGTGGCAGTCTCCTGCGCGCGAACTGTTAAGATGTTGCCCACCTGGAAGTTACAAAGGAGATTTAAGTAAAGAACGGGATTATTAGGCCCTCAGTCTATTCTGTGATCTTAGCAGATTTACTGAATAAATGCTTATTGATATATTCAAGCTAGGCATAGTTCATGAATGTTGACGCATGCATGTTAATTTATTACAGCGTTTTCAATGCAAAAACTACTGAACGGATTTGTCTGAAACTTGGAATTTTCTACCACGCCTTTATTTGTAAGTGTCATCATAGGCTATTATAGCCTGACACTCACAAAAATTGTGGCTTTCTATTGGTAAAAGAATTTTCAAAATCGGTTTATTATATCCAGAGATTAACCCTACACCCCACAAACTTTACTCTTTATAATATTAGTATATTATATATTTGAATTAGTTACCAATAAATAACTAACAATGATACTAACAAGTTATATCTATAGTTAATTGTATTTACGTTTGGCTATCCTATCGTCCTAAACTTTAGGACCTAAAGGCAATGGCACCACATGATAAGGATTAAGATAAGCTATCTGCCAACATGCGCTTACGCATCAACATTATCAGAAGTAGGTCAATCAGGGAATATTGGGTGTGGCACATTCAATGATAAATTATTACTTATTTACTGATTTGATATTACTTGTTTATTAAAAAAAAAATGTATTATCATCATTATCAGATTGGAAATTTGCAGACTTTGGCAAGGAATAAATAAAATCTCAATCAAATAGAGACATTTGTTTTCTTTAAGACATGATTCCATTCCATTGATGTTTTATGCTGTATTGGCTTAGTGGCATTTGAAATTTATAATCTGTAGGTTGTGGGTTTAAATAACTAACAGAGAAAATTACAGATAATCTCTAGGTTTAGTCAGGTGCAAGTCAAAATAAATTAGCTTATTAAAATAGCCATAGGCAAATACTAATTAGAGATTAATCAATTGAAATTTCATACATCTAGGATTATAGGTAGGAAAAAAACATTGATAAACAAGTACCTACTTCAAACCTGTCACTGACCCCAATGGTCAACCAAGAAAGTTTAAACAGTAAACACTAATAAGGAAATAGAAAAACAAATAGAAGGTGACTACTTATCTGTTTCTACCTGTCAACCGGCGGAAAGGCCCCGGGGCCTTTGGTACCTCTTACAGAAAGTTAAAATTAAATATTTAAAATTAAAAATTTTAATTTAATTTTAATTTTCTATGACTTTTTAAGTTTTAGGTAATCGCTTTTTTAACCGATTAAGATTCGAAATTTCGAATTTTCGAATTCGACAGAATTAGCCGTTAGACAACAAGTTAAAATAGCTTTGTTGTCATGATATTTTCATGAACTAAAATGTACGATAAAATCCTATTAGTTAGTTAGAACATTAGAGTATGTATCTTACTCTTGCCTGAATTATTGTTGTATTTAATTGTCCCTGTTTACTTACCTGAAGAAATGCAGCATGGTCAGATTCTTTTAAGGCTTCTATAGAAAAATGCAGTAACGCTGTTGCCTCCCTCAATTTCTGAGCTGCCATGGACTTGAGTGAGCGCATGTTTGTGACAGCTTGGGCCCTTGTGTTCCTAGCTGCTCGGACCAACTCATCTCTTCTAAGCTCTACAGCCCTGGATACCTCTGCACATGCTTGGTCTATTTGTCTTTCTAGTTCTTCACATGATTCCTGTAGTCACAATTTAAATAAATATATAAATAATAAATAAATATCCTTGGACTTTTCACACGGTTATTACCTTTTATATATTCATAATAATTACTTACTATATATTAATTTTTTATTAATGATATATATAATAGGTATAATATAATTGAAGACTACTTACATTAATATTGTCTCCAGAACCCTTGACTAGTTGTATATATTCAGTCATGGCTTTAGCTTGTTCTGATAATTTCTGTAGTGATTGTGATAATTCAGTCTGAAAAGTTTTATTTGATTAGTAAAAAATAATATATTTAAATAAGATTTATTGAAAATAATGTTATGAATGCACACCTTATGAGATCTGGCAGCATTAGATAATGCCTGGGTTTCATGGGAGGCATGTCTTTCTACAAGGCATCGTTGGCATATGGGGACCTGGCAGGTGTTGCAGTACAGTGTGGGGGGGGAGCCGTGGTCTCCGCAAGTGGTCCCGAGCGCTCGCAGCTCGTGCTGGGCTAGCGGACCGCGGATGGGGTGCCAGGCGTCCCTGCAGCTGGCACAGTACCGAACGGAGCACTGCTCGCACCGCACCACTGCCACTCGTCTCTCCCCCTCGCACATCTGACAAGCTTCCTCTGCAGGCGGCGCCCCTTTCACGCCCCCGAACCGCTCCACGATCGTTCGCATAACACGAAACGGTGGAAGCCCCTCAGCACCATTATCGTCCAATAAAACTACTTTACTGCACAACGGACAGGTGATGCTGAACGCTGCCGCTGAATACGCGGGTGCGGCCGGGGTCCCCGCGTAACTGTTAGGCCTTGATCCACATACCACACCGCTGTCGGTTTCACTCGACACAGAGGCTTTGTCTGCTTCATGGTAATCATTTGTAGCTGCCGAATTCTCAGCCTCATGTACATGGATTTGTAAGCTGATGGCACAGGCGCGACAAAGGGCATGCCCACAAGGTAAAAGGACGGGTTCTCTGTAGAATTCTTTACAAACAAAACATCGGATTTCTTCTTCCATTTTATAGTAATCTTTACAGTTGTTTACTGTGTAATGCTTGCTACGTTTAGATTGATTTTAGTTAAATATGTTTTCTTTTTAGAATGTACATTTTTCATACAAAATTATGAACCTAATTGAACTTTGTTTCTAAAATATTTTTTACACCAACATGAAAGTGTGACTGTGAATTACAAAATGAATGAATGAATAAGCAAGCAAATTGAGCAACAAGAAAGAATGAATTGAATCCTGAATTGAGCGAATGAAATAGCGAATAATGAGAGGCCGTCAAATTTTTATTCTGTCAATTGTCATGCATAATGTCATAAGCGTTAGAGACCAAAGAGAATAAAAACACTACGTTTTAGTGTTTTAATCCTTCTTCTTAGACGTTTTAGAGTTTTTGTTAGAGACTAGCTAAAGCCGAAAATAAATAAATAATATTATTATTATTTATATAGGTAAACCATTTGTGCAACTATTTTGGGGGGCCCAGTTGTGAGTTGGCGAGTCTCCGCCCGCCATTCTAGACATGTTTGTTAACATTGCGTCGGCGGGTGCCATAGTCCCCATAGTTTCCCGGTAACCAGTCCACTACCATCACACCTCCATAGCCCGGTAGTAGTTTCCCACATTTTTAATAGTCCTGCACAGACCGAGGACTGCCTTTGGATGCATTTCTTGTGTTATTCAGGGTAGTCACCGGTATGTGTCTCCAGACTCCATCACAAAAACATCAAAACTGTCAAAAGGGCCTCTGTGTTGGCTTTGGCCCCATGCATGCCTACCAAAGGTTCGGGACTCCATAGTCCTGCCCGTGATGGTAAACCTTGACATACATAATAATAAAAAAGAAGAAGAAGATATTGTACTTAGGTACAGTACCTATGGAATTTTTGACGGGAATTTGAGGAGTCATTTTTTCTTTTTCACACCATAGTGGCTAAATGCGTGGCACAAGCCGTGCGAAGCCAAAATAAAGAAAAGAAAGAAAAGAAAGAGATCTTTGATGAATCTCGAATTCTCGATTTCTCGAACAACACCCATCCATGACATACACAGACTACTAGGATGATGGCATAAACACCTCCATTATTGTCTCTTTCTCAAAAGTCTGTCTAGGTACCTTAGAGCAACTACCATTAATCACATCACTCATCCAATCCATCACGTATAGCCGAGCTGTACTTTTAAGTTATTTATTATATACACACAGTAAAAGCATGGATGTAATAAAAAGAGATCGAATTTTGTAAAGAAATTGCATCCGGCACCAACCCTCACCAACCAACGCGGCAACGTAGTGTTTTTATTCTCTTTGCCGGCACCAACACCCCAACACCAACAAGAGGAGCTCGCTTACATCTGTCAATCTGTCAAACAAATACCTCAGAATAGAGAAAATGACAGAAGGTGCCATCAACTGTCATTGCAAGACGCACGCTGAGTCCAAATACGAAACAAGCATCCCCCGCCCGCCTCACTTCCCACCCGCGTAATGTGGCTAGCTTAGACAAAATGCCCGTTTTTGGGGTAAACATTGAGAATATTGGAATTTGGAAGTGTGATATTATGATAATAATATTAAAATCTAAATTGTATTTTCAAACCGCATTTTGTCTCATAAATATATTTCTCCGCAAAATGCATTGAACAAACTACGCTTCGCTTTGAAGGTTTCTAGCCGTGCTCTTTGTATAATTTTTGTCCACTCCGTTTTCCTTTCTTCATCAGCAGGGAAGCTACAGTTTTAACATAATTTCATACACCCCTCCCTGTTCCACTCTCACACACACCACAAATATATAGACTACAAGCCTTCTCGCCCGCGATTTTTCTCGCGTGGCATCTACCTTGGTAAAATGTAGCCTATGTTCATTCGGAAAGTCCATGCCATATGCATCTCGCTGTAGCAAATCGGTGTCAAAATCGATCAGTGAAAGAATTTTTGAAATCGGATGAGTAGTTTCGGAGATTACCCCAAACATACAAACAAACAAACCAACTTTACCTCTTTATAATATTAGTATAGAATACCTATTATGAAATTCTAACATTTCTGTATAATAAAAAGTAGGGAAAATCAAAATTCTTATACTGGCAACATTAACAAGATGGACGCATCATTCTCTATGAAAATTACAAACGAAAATATTTCAATAAGATGTTAGGTAAATGCGTTACTTACACGTGAAATGTAATCCCATTCTTTCTACTGTTTTGCCCCGCTGCATTTTTGCATGTGGGAACAACACAAGACGGCATAATAAAATAAAATTGAAGTCGACTATGCGGTATGACGTTCAAAACGTGACTGATCGGCTGCGCGTAAAACTACTCTCCAGTGTTTCCACCAAAGAGTAAAATAATACTACGGGAAAAGAGAGCCCTCTCGCGGCTGATTTTTGATACCCAACACAGTAGCGCCATCTGTAAATCTTCTCCTAGAACTATTGTTCAATATATACCTATAGGTATAGGTAGCATTGTATAGTATAGGTAGTATTACCTACCTTTATTAGAGTATAGTTGTATAGTTTATCCTTTTAGGAAGTTTAACATACTTGTGTGTTTTTGTTTAATTAACTCTTGAGAAGTAAACTAGCGAACAATATTGGAGAAATAAGTATTTTTATCAAGTACCTACTTGTTTTACAAACATACTTCTCAAGAGCGTAATTAATCAAGTTGAAAAAAAACTTAACGGAATATTTTTGAACAAATTTTATTTATTTTTTAAAAATACCAATAGTTTATCATAATAATAAAAATATAGCTTATGTAACACCTACATACTACAATTTCAATAATTAATTAATATATGATGTTAGAACACTTTTATTTAGCATTCGTAAAAAAATACGCAATCGGTTTAAGTCCTTTTATCATAAAAACCAGAGCATGGTCAGTATAATCATGGGTCTGTGCAGTTTTATCTACAAATCCTTCGATTTTGTCTTTGTGGACATTAAATGCTACATTTGGCGTCAGGGACATTTCATCAAAAATAAGGCTAACAAGTCTGTCTGACTTGTCTATCATTTTATTGACAGTTTCTTTTATCTTTTTGAAAACTTTCTTGTTTATGCCCGAATTAATAGCTACTTGGCATAAGTCTTCTCATAGCCTTCGACGAAGGCAGGGAAAAATACTTATATAAGAGTCTATAGCATTTTGGGCTTTTCTTAAACTAAGACAAACATAATATTTTTTCGTCTAACGAGAATCGTCTGCCTTTTGGCTTTTTTTTTGTTTGCTTTTGCATGTTTACTAACAACTGCGCCGGTTTCGTCATAGTAGGTACTGACAATCTTTTGAAAACATACGTCATTTGCCAGCTTCTGAGCATTGTTCAATCTATATTTTATACATTGACCTTTTTTTAGTAAACAGCTAACTTTTAACTGGAGGTACTTAATTTTAGTTTTCAGGGGCTTCAGTTGTGCACATTGTAGAGTGGCAATTTCGATGTTGCACCTGAAAATGAATAAAATATGAAAATGAATAAATGATAATGATAATGAAGAAAAGATGTACAAATAAGAAAATGCTATTGAAAAAGCTAGATTTTTTACCTTCAACAGAAAATTTCTTCTTCAGTTTTGTAAAATTGCTGTAATTGTGTTCGGACATTACACTCAACACAGAAGAGAGTTCATGGAATGACCCTGTAACACAAAAAATGTATTAAGTAAAAAACGCTAAACGCCTCCACTATCCGGATGTTTCAAGGGCTCGCACTGAGCAGTTAGCTTGTTTGTAGCTATCGTACGACACAGGTTTACAAATCGAGTATGGATTAGTATGCATCAGGCAAACGCAGTCCAGTATTATGTAGGTATAGGTAGGTACCTACTTTAAAATGTCTGACGAGATGTGGTTGAGCACTTTCCTATTTTTTTATTATTATTTCCTATTAATTTTTTAATCATATTTTTTTATAGATAGGTACATACGTTTCACAGATGGATCAGCAACAACATTATTATCAGTTGAAGTCGATGGTGTAACATTAGATCTATCATCTGGACCTGTAATTAAAAAAAGGAAGGAAATAAATGTAAGGATGTTGACATAATATTATTTGCGGACAACACTTAGTTTTCGTGACCCAATTTTAAAACTTTAATTTATTGATATAAATTTATTTTTGAACTTTTTTCGAACTTATCAGATGTAGGTAAATGATAGTGAAGATCCAAAAAATGCAATAAAAATAAGAGGTCCCAATGGAGTCTGTTGCCTTATTCGTAAGATACGAAGATATAAGCCCACCTGAGACAGAGGTTGCGGGTTCGATCCCTGCTGCGTGACAAATGTTTGTATGGTCTGCAAATATATGTCTCGTGTTTGGGTGTTTTCTTATTTACGAAAAAAAAATGTACCTATCTATGTAGTTTATCAGTCATCTGGTTATCATAACACAAGCATTAAATTGCTTAGCTTGGGACTAGATGACGCTGTGTTAAATGTCCAAGGATATTTATTTAATAAAAAGAAAGATGATTACCATGTTCAAAATTATCAGTGTGAGTAGAGCATGTTCCATCCATTGTATTATTGTCAATGGCCATTTTTTCCATTCTCAAAGGAGTTATAAATGATCCCCTGAAATTTAAAATATAAGTCATTTTAACAAACATTATCCAATGCACATTAGTGTACTCCTAATATTGTCATAGGTAAATAATTAATCAAGAAAAACATACAATTATTTTTGTAAAATTATTTCTATGTTAAGGTACTATTGTACTCCTCTTTTAAAATAAGACTATTGACTGGCTAGCAGCACCTCAAACTAATGTCATAGCTATTTCAATAATTATTTCTTATGCAAAGCAAACCAAGTACCTATAGCAAACGCACTCCAGTATTATGTAGGTATAGGTAGGTACTTTAAAATGTCAGACGAGATGTGGTTGAGCACTTTCCTATTTTTATTTATTATTACCTATTAAAACCGGCCAAGTGCAAGTCGGGCTCTCGACATTGAGGGCCCGACTTGCACTAACATCGACTTCAGTGTTATTTATTATAGCTCTTACGGTTCACGAGGTTAAGCCTGGTGACAGACAGATGGACGAATGGACAAAACGACAGACAGCGAAGTCTTAGTAATAGGGTCCCGAAAACAATTTTTTTTATAGGTACATACGTTTCACAGATGGATGCGCAACAACATTATTATTAATAAGATTATTAATAAAAAGAAAGATAATTACCATGTTCAAAATTATCAGTGTGAGTAGAGCATGTTCCATCGAAGCGTTATTGTCAATGGCCATTTCTTCCATTTTTAAAGGAGTTACAATATGATCTCCTGAAATTTCAAATATAAGTCATTTTAACAAACATATCCAATGCACATAAGTATAGGTACTCCTAATATTGTCATAGTTAAATAATTAATCAAGAAAAACATACAATTATTTTTGTTAAATTATTTCTATGCTAGGGTAGGTACTATTGTACTCTTCATTTAAAATAAGACTATTGACTGGCTAGCAGCACCTCAAACTAATATCATAGCTATTTCAATAATTATTTCTTATAATGCAAACTAAGTAATAGTAATAAATTATCAATGTAACTAAGTATAATAATAATAAATGTGGGGTCAGCGCAAGAAGTAGATATTTTTTACCTGATAAGTGTAATGATGGAACAGCCAATGCATTAAGCTTCCGATGACGATTTCTATCCATAACTGTAAAGTGTTTGTCACACACCTTCTTCATAATATAATAATCATAGTTTGATGCTGTTTCCAGTTTACCTCCAAGAAGAGACACCCATAATCTAAAGCAATTTGGGTAATGATGTATGAAAGGTACACAAAAACTATATTCTTGTGTGACTTATTTATACTATAATTTATGAGACAGGTATGTACTTAGTTAAGGAAATGTAAGCTAGTATTTAGTAGGTTCAACTAGAGATACCTACCTAGTTGTGTCCTAGTTGTTGTGTGTGATCTTACCTTCGGATAGACATCCAAATGAACACAATCTCGGCATTATGTCTGATGTTTAAAAAACAATTATACGTACACTACACAAAGCGTCTGTTTCGCGAATTACACTCAAGAAAAAACAACTCAATAAGTACACAAAGCGTCTTTATCGCGAATTACTCAAGAAAAAACAACTCACTAGGTAGGTACACATTTCGTAAATTACACACAAGAATCACTGAAGTCTCAAAAGTAAGGTGAAGGAGCAGAATGCTCAACTTATCACACTTACTAGAATTTTTACAATGAAATTTGTGGAAATGGTAACTATCGTACATAAACAAACGCTCACGCTCGCATCGAAGTCGAGTAGCAACCATCCATTTTGATTTTTCATCAATAATAAAACCGTTGATGATTCATTCATCTGATTTTTCTGTCAATGTCATTCAAAAAATTTTAAACTGCTCCATCTACATTTTCTCCCCCTAAAACGACTTGGACTAGTTTGACAATCAAATGTAAAACGTTCACTCACTATGGGACTGTCCACCCCCTGGTTTCCACTTTAATGATTTCGTTTCCCCACGCCTCAATTCAGATTTCCCCAGATTTCCCCTTTTCAGGGCTTTTTTCCCCTCAATTTTTTTTCCGCTGTATTTTTTAGTTTTGACCCTAGTTAAAAAAAAGTCTTTATTGATTGATTTTAGTCTGCTGACGGCTCTGGTGCTACTATACTATGATAATATTATAATTACCTAGGTACACTAAAAGTGTCAACAAAATCATCGACAAAATTTGTCGACTTTGCACATCACTACTTTGATATAACTGCACATCACTAGCTGTCAATTTCTTTACGTTGGTAACAAATATTCTATATAGTTTGTGGTTGGAATTTGGTAAAAAAATAATACTTAGTTTGTGGTTGGTTTTATTGGTCAGTGCGATTGATTGATTAAGTGCTTCTCTCTCTTTTCTGTTGTGAAGTAAATTAAATAAACAAAAACAGAAATATTTGTTGTGACGGTTGTTTAACCTATAAGTATGAAAAATGGATCGGTGGCTAATTAATAATTCTGCTAGAAAATCGGTGAGTTTGTGCTTATTGGTCAGTAAGTAGGTACTTATTTTAACCCTTCAACTACCGATAGGTACCTTTACTATATTATCTAATCTCTCCCGCGTACTTTCTGAAGTACATTCTCTTTCATTTTTCTGAAGTTCGCGCCATTAGGCGCGAACTTCAGTTCTCATGTTGAAGTAAACTTGGTTTTCGTGATCGCGATTAAAATGTGGTCGGTAAAATCCAGCTGTGCTTAATCTAAGATTAAACGCTTATGTGATCGAGATCAATTTAATCTTAGATTTATTAATCTCCATTTAGTAAGCAAATGGTAAAATCGGCCCTAAGTATACGCCACCTGCACATGTTGTCACTGTTTCTTTTGTAAGGCAACACTCTAGTCCACGGTAGAGTCCATAAATAGTTCCGAAATTTTCTCCAATATTTTAGGCTAGGTTTTAAGCAATATTTCCCACAATTTCCCCTTTTTAATGTCTTCCCCTTTTTCTTCCCCTCTGGACCCTAATTTCCCCTCAAAAGGGGAATTTCCCCTCATTGTGGAAACACTGCTACTCTCTTTTAGCTAAGTTTTTGTGGCCTCAGTGTTAGGCGCAATAACTACTTCTGGTTTTTTCTCTATTCTGAGACAAATACTTACGTTTATGTAAAGTAGAGATAGGTAATAGTCCGCGCCACGTAAAAAGAGCGCTGGAAAAAGTGGAGGGGGTATGTTTGCGCATGGCTACACTCGCGCACGAAAGTACTAATCCTATTGTATGTGTGTGTAATCATTATTTTTCTCATTTCAACATAATTATAAGTCACCGTCTTTCATGAATAAAATAAATAAATTACTCAGATGAATATCATTATTGGAATTATTATTAAAAACATGTTTGTTAAATTGAATTAAGTAAGTACCTACAAAATGCAGGTATTGTTTATTTTTTTTTTTTTTTTTTTTTTTTTTTAACCTATATCGTCCCACCGCTGGGCAAAGGTCTCCCCCATATCCCTCCAAAAAATAAATTAATAATTCCAAAAAATAATTTGTTTATAAATTTTATTATTATGATCAACAGCATTTTTAGCAGCTTTTCTTCATAAAACTATGTATCTACGTCTTAAATAATTTTTCAGATTTTTCTATGTAAAACCATTCCGTAAGCGAAAACTTTTGTACGCGATGATATTTTACAAACGAATTTGACGTAGTGACAGCGCGGGAAGCTAAGAACTGCTGACGAACCAATAGCATGCGCCGAATCAATGACAGCGTTACCCCTTCACCCCGCGCCGCAGTCCACACCCCCAATCGGACCTAAAAATCGACTCTGCTGCGCAGCTTGTCAGCCAGCGCTCTTTTTACGTGGCGCGACCTATACCTACCTACCTACTAAAGTAAAATGGGTTCGCTCCTTATTCCATGCTCTTTGCCTTATTCGATCGTTAACCATGCCTATTTATTTACCCAAAGAGCATTATAATTATTTATCCATGTAGAAAAAGTACCTACTTACATAGGTAGGTACCTAAGTTTGTTTGACCTAGATAATTCACTGTTGTTTTATTGATACCTACCTAACATGATAAAAGATTATCGTTTGATTGACACAAAGATTTATAGTCGGGGAAACTATCACCAACCATAAAGATACCATCTAGGTAGGTGGGTGTTATGTGTACCTAATTATTGTACATACTTACCTACTTATTACAAAGTTAGGCATGTTATATTGTTTAGTAGGTACTTAGGTAGGTAACTATCACAAAAAAATTATTAAGGTAGGTAGGTAAGTACCTAAATGATTACGCGAGGTCATGGCTTTTCCTGCGGATTTTCCCTACACTGTAGGTTGATTTCAGTACCTAAGTACCTAGTTTCAGTATGTACCTAAGGTGTTTACTACAGTATACTTAATTGCTCATTGTAAGTAGGTACAGTAAAACATCACGTCTAAAACTGCGTGCCGCTGCCGCCGCGCCGCTTCCCTGCCATCTCGGTGTGTGGCTGTGGAATAGTGGAATATGCCCCCCCCCCCCCCCCCCCCCCGTAAGGGTTAGGTAATTATTATTTTAAATCACAAGGAAAGCTCTCTGATTTATCCGACGACGAATGACGCGTGGAGAGAGATTTCGGCTTATTGGTCCAGCCAGACTTGTATAAAACGTGAATGGAAAAACAACAACAAACGTGAAACGATACCTAGTAGGTAACTGGCGTTCTTCATGTACCTAAATAATATCGTTGGAAATAAATAAATATAATGATGGTAGGTACCTAAGCAAATACCAACACGAGAACGTTACATATTCCTAAAAATAAATCGCGTGACCATGTTTACATAATCAGTGACCAAAACCTCTCCGTGCTAGTCCTCCAGGAACAACCTAGGTACATAGATTACGACTGTACTGGCTTTCTGTAATTAGTCTCACTTCATAACCAGTGTTGTTTGTTACGTTCGACTACATGTTACATGAACTTTTCTAATTTATATTTACACAACACGTCTGGATACGAGAAAGTCGAGAAACTGTGTAGAATAACTTAGGTTACCTACACACCATTTATTCAAAAACTCAATTTTATTCGTTGTATTCGTAGCATTCGTAGCATTCGTAGCACTTGTAGACATGCTACGTACGAGCATCATCTCTGCTACGAGTTAACTTTCTCCGAAAATGCTATATGCCAACGCCGAAATCTACCATATTAATCTATATGAATTTAATAAAGAGCTTCTTTAAAAGCTTTTTTATTCTGTGATTATAAGCTTTTTTATTGATGTGTTCTCAAATTGAAAATACAATCTTCGCCTAAAATTCCAAGCACGTAGCGCAAACATTATGAGCAGGCTTCTTCAACAAAACGTCTTCAAAATACGATAAGTATCAGGTGCGTATAGCACCTACCTTGAAGAACCTACTGTGAAATTGTATGGTTATTTGCGATTATGAAATTAGCTTCGAAGTTGGCCAAGGCTGGTATCGTAGTGGAGTAATGAATGCACACGATTATTACCCAGAAATAAACAAGAAGACAGTAATAGGTAATGAGTTGGACTTTCGATACAAAATTAGGTATAAAAACAATAATGTCATGAAATAATAAGAATCATAGCATAATGGAGAAGTTTCCGTTATTTTTTTTAATGCCAGCGGGTAAAAAGTATGCCTATGTGTTATTTCTTAGCAGTTTTTGCGTTAAGAAGTAGGTAATTAATATACATCCATAGGTAGGTAATATACAAACTTTATCATAGTATTTTTATACGAATATTTTTTTTTACAATGTGTAATTATGTGTACCTACTGTTGGCGTTGCCATAATAAATAAATAAATAAACTTTCGCCTTTATAATTTAGCAAGGACGATAATATTTATGATGAAGATTGGGCTTTTTGCTATTAGCAATGCGGAATAATTCCATGTAAGTAAATAATTTTACGCTTGTCGGTCGGGGTTAGTAAAAATCTTCATAGGTACACCTACCATATACAGAGTATATATCAAAGTGGTATCGGGCCCAAGACCACGCCTGATCATTAGGGTAGACTCTCCATTAGGGTACCTAATACCTAGGTAATAGATGACTGTCTCTAATAAAATAAAGTACTTAGGTACCTACCTACTTAAGTACCTAACTTTGTATTACCTAATACCAAAGACGATTAATATCTAGAAGACAGACAAAGGCCATACACAAAATCGTAACCCGATCCCGCAGTACCAGATAGCCTGAAAACTTTAAAACATCAATTTTATCCAAGAAATTTCAATACTTAGTAGTAGGTAGCAACAATATTCAATATTTAAACATTTTTAACTAGAAAGTAATTGAAATTTCTTGGATAAAATTGATGTTTTAGAGTTTTCAGGCTATTTTTTAGGGTTACGATTTTGTGTATGGCCTTTGTCTGTCTTCTAGATATTAATCGTCTTTGCTAATACTTATGGATCAGAAGGTGGTTAAAGCGCGACAGCATATTTTTTAGTGTTTCTAGCAGTCACCCATCCATTTTATGACTGTGACTGATCATAATATCATATCAGCTGAACGCTTCCGTGCTCCGGAGGGCACGTTAAGTTGTCGGTCCCGGCCCATGACGGAGGCCTTTATGACTGTGACTGCAAAACAGCACATTTATTGCATTTACAAGTTATACTTACTTAGGTAGGTACTTACTACATTTTAATATAAGTAGGTACTATTCTGAAACAAGTGGAGATCTATGAGGACCTAACCTATACGTCCAGCAGTGGACGTCGTCTTACGACTGAGATGATGATGAAACTATTCTTACCTACTGATAAAAACAAAGTAGGTAGGTAGGTACTTAGGTACTTTTTATTTTCGTTTTCAAAGAAATTATTGATAGATAACGAAACGAACTACATTTTTTTAACAATCCATATTTATCTATTCAATAAATGTATGTTTGCGTTAGATATCTTTGATTGATGGGCAAACCAAACATAAATACTTAAATAAAAAACCTTACTTTGTCTGAAAAAATACGTTTCAAATCATTCTCAGTCCCATTTATAGAAATGTTGGTCGTTTTGACGATGGTATTGTTGCTTTGCGGCGGTGCAAATTGTAACAGACTTTTAATTCCGGATCAAGACCTGCAGCCCCAATTGAAAACATGTGTTGGATTTATTTTGAATAAATATTTTGGCGATGCTAAGAAGTTGACTGTTTTCGACTTGACTTTTAGTGACGATGCGCTACTACAATACGTAAACTCTTTGCAGATCTTGAGTGTTTCGATCAGAAGATTTACACAAAATATCGCGCGAAACAACCTGTATTATATGATTGGCGCTTTAAATGCAGATGAGTTCAGACGTGTTATTAATACCTTAAGCAAGGAGGACACCTGGGATCCCTACGTTCGATA
>OY757039.1:4285180-4457735 GCA_963582015.1 Xanthorhoe designata | reverse complement strand
CATTTTGGCAAGTAGTTTTACCTACATGCCCACTTTTGCATTGGTTGCATTGCAACCTGTCACGTAGTACCAACCAAGTAGAATTCATGCTAGGTGTACGTACACTAAGCCACAGAGTACTATTCACTAAGCTTAACACGCCCCGCGGTGTTACCCGCTGTGAACAATTCCCGTTCCCGTGGGAATACCAAAATCACCAAATTTCATTCGAATCCGTCTAGCTGTTTGCGCGTGAAAGAGTAACAAACACACTTACTAACATACTTACCACACACACAAAATTTCACCTTTATAATATATTAGTGGTAGACCTACCTACATAATAATTATGTTATTAGTGTGATTTATGTTTGCTGACACTTGACATTATGAGTTGCTGCTGTCATGTCATATGTCACCTTTTTTCAAATCAAAGCCAGAAGTGTTGCACGCAGTTATATAAAATCATTCATTTTGTTTTTCATACAACGCTAACTCGCCCAAGTTGCCAATAAGATCTTTGTTCGCTTAGCTCTCATGCATGCATGATTGATAAATCAAAGCCACTGAGATATTTTTTCTTTATTTTTAAGCTCTACGGAGTTAATTGTTTTGATTGATGTGTGTGATAGTAAAAAACTTTTTTTATTTATCCTAAACACTGGTCGAAATAAGAGCATTTTAAAAGATTTTTTTTTGTAAATTGTCACACTGACTTTTGTTTCTTCAACGCGAGGCTAACTACACTTGGCAGTATGCCTCCGCATTGGACATTTTTATTTAGGTAGGTACATTAGGTAGGTACTTACAACTTTACAAGATTGAACGAATACGAATAGGTAGGTCGTAAAGTATTTTTAAGTAGGGTACTTACCTACTTATCTAAGTAGGTAGGTACTTACGATCTAGGTAAATAATTTAATTACTTTTATCGAAAATTGCTGAGAGCAACATCTTGAAGTAAAAAAAAAATTCTTAGTCTCTAATATCAATAAATAGGTACTTAAATACTTAAGGCTGCTGCGCCGTATTACCTAGTTACCTATTTAAACTTACGACCCAAGGACGATTAGGTAGTAGGTAGGTAATACAAGTAATACCAAAATTATTTGTAATCTGAGAATATTTTCAGCAATGTATACCTACCTACCTACTATTGTTTCTATTAGTTTATAGTAGAATAGTACCTATTAGGTAACTAAGTAGGTTCCTGGTACAACAAGATTTTTTCAAAATACAATATCTATGTGAAATTAAACCGATCGCATTTTGCACATTTTTACATCATTGATCTTAGTAAGTAAGTACCTACTTACCTATCTATTTATTTAGGATTGTTTTATATATTTTTTTTTTGATGAGCAGGGAATTGGACTTTGCCTAGCTACGTCTCCGGCCTCTTAATATGTAGGTAGGTACCTACTTATTATACCTAACAACGATAATTATTGCCCTATGTTCTAGCTAGATGATTGTATTGTCCTAAAAAAACAATGGTGTCTACCAAATTTTAGATAATTTAACTACTTTTAGCAGTTGGTATTATTAGTACCTAAATCCAAAATGACCAACAACGCTATTATTTTTTTTATAACGGAATAGAGTGTGAAAGGATGCGGAAAAGTGTGGTTGGCAACCGGTTGCAAATGTTGCAATGTAAGTTGCAACTGCTTACTTTCGGCACAGATAAGCAAAGAGCATGAGATAAGCTTCGGAAATCAGTATTTCCACTTTTAAGCATTGTTTCCTATTTTGGGGAAAAAATACTAATTTACAACGACCGATGAATGTGATATTTTATGGGGTTTCGTGCTACAATTATGTGTATTGTAGGTAATTAATCCGACAGTTTTTTATATAATAACCAAGATATTACACCTACCTACCTAAGTACCTCTACCTACCTAAAACTATCGTCCTTGCTAAAACTAATGCATCGGCTTTGGTTAAAACTTAGGCCTTTTATTTGGGGGAAATTTAATGCTAGGTGTAAGTAGGTACCTAACACTCAACGGGACACTGGTAGTGCCTGTAAGTACCACATTTTCAGATCAGATAGGTAGATTGTGTAAATTTAATGAGAAGTTAGTAGGTAAGTGCCTTTGTTAGTATCTAAATACCTAGTGAAATAACGAGTTTTTTAGTACCTAAGTAGTTAGGTACCTACTTATGTAGGTAGGTACCTACAAATTATTTTCCATTTACCAAAAATAATATAAGTAGGTAAATTCCCCTACACAGGTAGTGCTGTAGGGCCTACAGCATGATGTTATGGGTAAGTAGGTACCTATTGTATGGATTTTATTCATAAAGAAACTAGGGAAAATCGTAATTGTGAGTGGTAACACCGCAGGGAATCCCCGACGGACGCCATTGTATACGTAGTATCTCTACCTAATCTGTGGCCAGCCATTGTTAGAGAGTCTTCAAATTGGAGTGGACTACCTATGTAAGTAATCTAAAATCATTATTCATGGTCGGTTTGAAGTCAAAACAATTATCGTAACAAAAACACGAGAAATAACGTAAAAAAGTAATCGGTAAGTACCTAGGTACATAGTTCAAACTTTAGATTAAAATAAAATGTCACTTTACTTCACGCTACTTTTTATCTTTAGCTTTAGAAAACAACAGAGACCATGGGCGAAATAAAATGACATAAGTACCTACTTACTTACTTAGGTACTTACTTACCTACATAATAAGTAAAGTAATACAGAATCAAAGCATCAATAAACGGTTCTTTTTAGTGAAACCTATTGATCTAGCAAAATTATGATTTTCAGAAGTTCTTTATCAAGTTTTGCATGAAAACCGTCAGCCATCTTACCTCTCACCGTAACTGAACGTGAAGAAGAAAAATGGTGGAAGTTGATAACGATTTCGAGATTGTGAGTACCTCCCTAATGTAGTTAGTAAGTAATGGCCTTTTTCTTAAGATTTGTTAATTTAATATAGGTAGGTAGGTAAGTACCTAGGGGAGAGGGGGGCACCTTCGAACAGAGGCAGTTTTGAATTAGTGGTTTTATGAATGCATCCTTTATCTTTCTTAACCTTCGAAATCTTAGAAATACTCCTAACACCGAACTTCACATCTGTCAGTTACCAACTAACGTCAAAGACAGTGTAATTTTGAAAATAATTCAACGGTTGGTTTACATGGTCAGTGATAATGAATATTTTTAAAAATTGTAAGCAAATTAGTGACAACGTAGGTATATTTTTCAATGTGTTATTATTTAATAGTGTTGTATATATTATAGACCGTGTACTTATATCAAATGAAAATTAATTTGATCTCAAGCAAGTTTTTTATCTAGAGATGATTATTTATGAAATATGGTATTGGGGCAGATTTGAAATAAAATACTGGGGCACTTTTGAATAAACTGTTTTGAAAGCTATTGAGGCTATTTTATTTTTTATTTTATAGTTAAAGCATTTAAAGTACGTTTCTAAAACTGTTTTGTTATATTTTTATAGATTTGGTATCATAAAGATTATTTTATATGATTGTTTTGCAATATTCATTTTGCTCTATGTTATAACGAATAAAAATAAATAAATTTGATCTTGTTCAAGACTGCCCCAGACTGTTTCGAGTTTTATTAATTTTTGTAACTAATTATTAGTGTAGGAATAAGAGTGCAATGCGCGATGATAACGTATAATGCAATTAACTTAAATATAGTGTTTATTATATTTCAAGTTACTTGGATTTTATTTTATCCTCGGTTTTCAGAACTGCCCCTAGGGGTTTCAAATTTGATTTAAAGAATGTTTTTTTCTTGTTACTTTTACCTTACCTAATGTCGATGAAAAGAGTAGTAGGTACCTAACAGAATAATGTACTAATTAAGTACTTACTTATATCCGTTTTAGCTAAAATAGGTTTACTAAAACCAATATGAATAAGGGGGAGAAGAGTAGAACCTACCTTTAAAAAACTGGAACCTACCTTCTTTATTATAAGTAAGTACTTAAGTAGGTACTAAGTAGGTACTAACCTATCTGTTTTGCTTTAGTTAGAAAATGTCCGTTACTTCGGCGAATACCGATGTAAAAAATGCAAACGCCGTTGGATGAGTGGATACTCCTGGAAGGATTACGGCCAGAAATGTAGAACCTGTACAGGGACCTATGTGTATCCACACAAACTGGTAAGTAGGTAAAGTAGGTAGGTGTACCTATCTACTTACCTATCAAACTAAATTTCAATTTTATTACCTGGCGGCCCAGGCGGAGAAGCGCTCATGGTAAAGCTTGCTAAGACGTTCTTGATAGATAGTTGAAGCAACTATCTATCAAGGGACCGGTGGCCTAAAACCTTCATCACCAGAGTTAGCCACTAGCTCCATACGAAATTACTTAAGTAAGTAAGTAGGTACCTAATTTACTTAGGTGGAGCACTCCACCTAAGTAAATTAGGTACTTAAGTAAGTACTTTCTTGGCGAGATGAGCTCGACTCTTTTAATAAATAGGTAGGTAGGTACTTAAGTAGGTAACTATAAGGAATGGGCCGTTATTGCTGAAGACAGAGAGAGAGAGAGAGGAGTGGAAGAAGAGGAGGGAGGCCTTTGCCCTGCAGTGGGACACAACAGGCTTTTAATTGAAGATTTAAGTCAGGCATTTAGGTACCTACATATTTAACTAAGTACCTACCTACTTAAATTATTTATAGGTACAGCGTCAAGAGGCAATAGCTGGTCGATTTCGCAGTAGATCTTCCTACATTTTTGTCGTGCGGCTTAGGTGGGAACGACCTCAGAAATTATAGAAAATTCTGAGGGAGCGACTTGAAAATGTAAAGATCGACCACGAAATCGATAGCTAGTCACCCGTGTAAACCCCGCATTAAACGAGACACTACTGTAGGTAGGACATTGTTGAGATGAAATTGGCTTGCCCAGCACCTAAACCATCCTTTTAGCTTAGCTGGCCATATCCACCACAGGAAAAACAATGATCAATCAATATCCCTGCACCACACATGGGTTCAACTTGGTTCCAACATTAGAATGGCTGGCCATTCTAATAAGTATAATGGGTATCTATAATGGCAATGCTCCGTTTGTGTCGAATAACCGTAAACCAAAGACGATTAATATCTAGAAGACAGACAAAGGCCATACACAAAATCGTAACCCTAAAAAATAGCCTGAAAACTCTAAAACATCAATTTTATCCAAGAAATTTCAATTACTTTCTAGTTAAAAATGTTTAAATATTGAATATTGTTGCTACCTACTACTAAGTATTGAAATTTCTTGGATAAAATTGATGTTTTAAAGTTTTCAGGCTATCTGGTACTGCGGGATCGGGTTACGATTTTGTGTAGGTATGGCCTTTGTCTGTCTTCTAGATATTAATCGTCTTTGCGTAAACGGAGCATTGCTATTGGCCATTCTAATGTTGGAAACTTGGAACCATGTTGAATAAAGCCTAGTGTGGTCCCGCAATCAATACCTCTACGTGTGGGGCTGACTAAGCCACCCAAGTACCTGAGTGGGTACCTACTTACTACTATAGAAGTAAGTAAGTAGGTAGTAGGTACTTATAGACGATACAGGTAGGTATAATATCGTCCTTGTTATAGACCCGCGTGACGTTTCCCCGAAGCATCGTTAAAATATAGTCTGTAGGTAGGTACTGTTTAAGGAGGTACCTACCTACCTAGATGCTGACGATATATTTTACTTTTTCAGAGGCCACTCGAGCGTCCCGATGGTCTGAATAAGAGCAACCCAAAAAAACCTCATCTAAGGGATCTTTGCCAGAAATGTCAGGATCTAGGTCAACTTTGTCGTTTTGGTCGGTCTGGTCGTTCTGGTAGGCGTAGAAGAAATAGACAGAGACAGTAGGTAAATACCTAAGTACCTACTTAAGTAAGTACTTAAGTTACTTTTGTAGCTTATTAATAAGTTTCAACTAGGTAAGTAAGTACCTACTTATAGTGTTAAGTTTCCTCTACTTATGGTAGGTAGGTACACCGAAGAATTTTAGTTTTTATAATTTTAAGAATTGTAAAATTATCTTGTTTTAGAACTTATGTAGGTACTTAAGTAAGTTAAGTACCTAAAAAAGAACGTAGACGTACTTACTTCCTATTATTATGATTTTTTTCAAATAAAAAGAACCTACCTAAGTATTTCTTGTTCGTTTTTCTTAAAAATTTTTTAGGAATATTTCAGAATGTCTAGAAACAAAATTTTTCACGTTTTTGTGAGTAAACACAGGCGCAAAAATTCCTACCACTACTTCCCCTCAGCGCTCTTTTTACGTGGCGCGACCTTCGAGTTACTTTATGTAGGGTCAGGTGTCCAACGTTGAAACACCAAAAATTCAAAGTCTCATAGATCTTTCGTTTCTACCGATATGAATCTAGTTTTTTACAGGTATACAGGTTATTTATTTGAGTATTGGATGTCATTTATAGTTTTTTCAATTTATGTATACACAGGCCATAAAAAAATAAAAACTAAAAAATTAGAAATGTTTCACTGTGTACACGACCGTGTACACAATGAAACACCATAAATTAAACAATGAAACGTATTAATTTGTACCGGATGTTTCCATCATTGTTAAATTAATGTCAAAAATTGATTGTATTTAATAAAAAAAGATTTTATTCAAAGTTAATACGCTATCAGACTTTCCAAATTACATAAAATAGGTAAATGACCAAAGGAATTAGTTATGTGCAAAAAAAAATTCTTTACATAATGAAAATCATTAGTTATTATATTTTTTTTTATAAGAATTCTAAAAATAATACTTCATTACAACAAAATAACAACATAAGAATAGTATGGTATCCATAAGGTACTAGTTAATTAGACTCTAATAGTAACCTAGTAGGTTACTATATAAAATACTGTTTCACTGTGTCCACTGTGCATTTGTTTCATTGTTGACTACCAAGGGTATCTTTAGTAATCTTATTTTATTTTTACTACATTGCATCATTTTACTAAAATGTTATAGTCCACGTTAATCTATGAAATATGTCCGATGTTAGGTAATCCTGAGAAATATGAGATATGCTAGCATAACTAAATGTAAAATCTTGAAAGAAAGCAGAAAATTCGTACTTTTTTGTAAAAAAATTGAAAAAAGCTCCGCAAAACATCTTCTTTTGAGCGCCATCGACGCAAACTGGGATATAGCATGAGGTTCGAGGGGGGCTCCTTATGCGATAAACTGCAAGATCTGGTAACGTCACATTTCAGAAATTTCGCAAAGTTTCACTGTGTACCACTGTTTCAACGTTGGACACCTGACCCTACTTACTACGTTACTAGATTACCTACTAGGTACCTACTGTACCTACTTATACTAAGTAGGTACAGATTTTATTTTTCTGATTGTGGCTCTATAGATGCTGGCCGGACTACACAACCAACTACCTCAATGGGCGCGACCTATAGGTACCAAAGACGATTAATATCTAGAAGACAGACAAAGGCCATACACAAAATCGTAACCCGATCCCGCAGTACCAGATAGCCTGAAAACTTTAAAACATCAATTTTATCCAAGTAATTTCAATACTTAGTAGTAGGTAGCAACAATATTCAATATTTAAACATTTTTAACTAGAAAGTAATTGAAATTTCTTGGATAAAATTGATGTTTTAGAGTTTTCAGGCTATTTTTTAGGGTTACGATTTTGTGTATGGCCTTTGTCTGTCTTCTAGATATTAATCGTCTTTGATAGGTAACTTACCTACTTGTGAATTTATGAATTTCACTTGCCAATACCTAAGGGTCATTTTAATTAAACGATTGACCCTTCGCGGTTTCTGTAGGGTTTCTGTGGTCACTGAATTATGTCCGACAGTTGATAAGATTTGTCTGGCTTGTGCCTCAAGATCTAAAATAAATACTTGAGCGATCACGACAAGACCGCTCTGCCAAGAGCGTATCGGATAAGAAGAAAAGTTTGTGTGTGTAAGTATGTGTGTTTGTTACTCTTTCACGCTCAAATAGCTGGACGGATTTGAATGAAATTTGGTACCAGGATTGCTTGCAAGTACCTACCTACCCTTGATTAAAAAATAAGCTACTTTTGATATCTTTATTCCCACAGGAACGGGAACTATTCACATCGGAGCGCAGCTAGTAGGTATTCTATATCTTCTATAGGTACTTAGGTAGGTAAGTACTAATAATATAAAGAGGTAAAGTTGGTTTGTTTGTATGTTTGGGATGATCTCCGAAACTACTCATCCGATTTCAAAAAAGGCGGCCTAAAAACTCCAGTCACCAGAGTTGGCCACTTGCTCATTGCGTCGTAACTAATGAGACTTTTTTGTTCCACCTAGTTACACCGTAGATAGGTACCATCGTAGGTTCAAAAGATATATTCGGGTTACCTACGCTCAAAACGCCTTTATCTTATTTCTTGTGCCGAGGTGTCAGAGGCAACACTTCCGTCAGAGGCAGAGGTCAAGAAACCGAGAGAGCGGTGGGTTGTACATTTCACGGACAAGGCGTCAAATTAACTGGCGGCGTGGCAGCCCTACAAATACGAATGATGCTCCGGATCGTCCTTACCGTTTCGGCTGTTTATGACCACAAATTAAAATGTCCACTTATAATTATGTCTTACTACTTACAATGTCCCGTTCTAAACATAACCATTTCAAACAATACCTTCGGCTGGTATTACCTACCTTGAAAAATCACCATTTCTGGAAATGACAAATTTTCTAAATGATCAAATTTTAAATTGATCACTTACCGAAATTACCGTTTCATCAAATGATTACTTTTGAAAAAAACCAAGTTCTTGAATGAACTACTATTGGAAAAAATATTTCTTGATAACAAATTAGGCAGTTAGTTGGGTGCATAAGGTTGATTAGGAGCATTCACTGCATGCAACCAACCTCTTATGTCTAATAAAAGTTGTATGTTATTTATTATCCATAACGCTGGCCACTTAAGAATCTATTTTTAAATACTCTTGAGTACTCTGTTGTTCTTTTTGATGTTGTCATTATAAGTCAGGTGCTCGTGAAGGCTGTTGAAATAAAATTCCGTCAGTATAATTTATGTAAGTACTCTAAAATGAACAGCAAATTAATATTTGCGTTGAATCAAAAAGGAAAGGATACTGTCCTTTTCGACAAGTACCGATACAACTTCAGTACCCAAAACCAAAGCGGTACATCTCGTTGGAGATGTGTAAATCGCAGTGACTGCAGCTCTACCATCACCCTCAATACAGAGCGGACTCTAATACTTCGGTCGTCTCCTCATACATGCATGCCGGAAAAAATAGACAACGATGTGTTTATTGCCATTAACAAATGCAAAGAAGAAGTTTGCCGTAATTTCGGATCAGTTGAAAAATTTTTCGAAAAACAGGTTTTCAAGCTGAAGAAAAACTGCGACCATATGGATATTGACGATATTCCGGATTTTTCGTCAAAAAAAGATAGCTTGTATGCAGCACGAAAAAAGTTTTTGGAAACAAAAAGCTTAAATTATAAGAGTGTCGCTGATGTCCATATTCCAAAAAAGTTGGGAAAAGATTTCGTCATATGCGAAGATGGGACTATAAATAAAATTATCTTATTTAGTTCAACAACGGCACGGATGTATCTTAGTAATGCAGACCTGGAAGGCAATCATGTTCATTTCTTTGGGGATGGTACATTTCACTGTGTACCTCATCCATTTTACCAGCTCTATTCGCTACATGTAGACGTCGGGTCGACAGACAAGAGCACAAACATTGTCCCATTTATTTTTGGGCTACTTCCGGACAAGAAACAAGAAACCTATGTCCGGTTTTTTAGTTTAATAAAAGAAAAAATGTGTATAACAGTGCTGAATTTCAAATGTGATTTCGAATTGGCAGTCATGAACGCCATTAAGGAAGTATTTCCAGAATGTAAAATCTCTGGCTGCTTCTACCATTACAACAAAGCCATATGGCGAAAAGCTAAATTACTCAACTTAAATACATCAAAACAAGACCGAAAAATTATGAAAATGACCTCTTACCTGCCTTTGTTACCCGAAAGGTTTATTGAAATAACATGGAACTCCATAATAAGTACAGCCAAAATCACAGATAATGTTTCCAAATTTATAGAGTATTACAATAAACAATGGATACCCCTTGATAAAGACAACATTCTAAGCTGTGCGTACCAACGTCACAGGACGACTAATCCTGTCGAGGGTTTCCACCATCGTATCAATGAGAGATTCGGCAAAAAGAGCCCGCCCTTCTTCAAATTTTTCTCGAATCTAAAGAAAGAAGCGGTCCATCAAGACCACCGAATAATAAAATCCTATTTTAGCGTGCCAAAAAAGAACAGACGGAATCGTCATATTCGCCTGGATCGAGCTCTCAACGCACTCGTGGAAGAAGTTGATTCTGAGAAGATTACCCCGATATTTTTTCTTAAACAAGTAATTTTTCATTATGTTGCGGAAAAGAAATAGTTGACTCAATGTTATTACTGACTTCGCATGTGTGTGTTATTAAATGAACTTTACGTTTAGTATAATGTTAAGAATGTTTTTTTGTTAAATAAAACTTGTCTAAATAGATTAATCGTCATTATTATTTAAATCTTCATTGTAACGCTTTGAGAAAGTATGGTAACGATATCTTGTAATTATATATTTTTGCTTCAGAGCCCGTTATAGGTTCACTGTCTTACTCGAAAACAATCCTGACTTTAAAGTAACCGTTTCCAGACAGTCAATTCAACAATTGGGCATTTCCAGAAGTGGTGATTATAAGAACTGGGCATTTGTTAAAGTGTATGTTTCAAGAAAGTAGTCATTTTCAGAAATGGTTGTTTTTCAAAGTGAGCATTGCTATAAATGGGTAATCATTAGTAGTAGACATTTTATGTAGAGGTAATTTTATGAAGTGGGCATTTTGCAAAGTGGGTATTATGAGCAGTGGAAATAATTATAAGTAGTCATTTTAATTTGTAGTCATAAACAGCCGAAACGGTCCTTACAACTCCTTTAGGCCACTGGAACTAGATCGATTAGGTACAGCTTGGCTCTCTACTTGAATAGGTAAGTAGGTACCTATTTAAATGTAAGATGAACCTTTGTATGCTATCATGGTTTTGAACATTTTACACAATGGTTTTGAACTCTTAAGAAAACCTAGACCCAATAACTTGTAGGTACTTACTTAACTAAAAGTTCAATGAAGAGGTTTAGGTAAGTACCTACATAAAACCTTAAATAAGTAAGTACCTACCTACTTTAAAAAATTAAAACAAAAATAAATGTGCAACGTCGACTTGATTTATTTTCTTGTCAGTTTAACGTAGGTAGTGTTTTTATTCTCTTTGGTCACTTTCAAGTCCAAAAGAGAATAAAGTAAGTACCTTACTTACCTTAACCTATACCTACGTTTAGTCCAGTCTTTCTAATTTTGTAGTATATTATATTTTATTGTGAATATGTGAAGTGTTTGTGCCTGAGTGTTTTTCACAGGGAAAATAATATTCAAACTGAAACAATGAAAAAGTAAGTGTAAATGGGTACCTACATGCACAGTTCCTAATTATTCCGTTCCTTGCCTTTGTCCCGACTCCCGAGGGTGCTAAACGAGAAAGGGCCTTGCGATGTAGCGGGACGAGCCGGAGCCCATGAGCATCATGGGCATTGAAAGTGTTACCTAATTAATAAGATCAAAAAACCCTTTTGAATTTCAGATCAACTAAGTTAACGCCGAAGGATATAAGCAAAAAACGACTCACCAAAAATGAATTAATGAAAATACCTAACAATGAAGAGAATTTCTTTAATAAGGAGAACGAAAACCCACAGTTCATTAACATCAAAAAGAACACCTACAGAATACACGACAGGGATATCAAAGACGATAGCCTTCCTAATCCCTTTGACATACCCAATCATATCAGACTGTTTAGTCAAAGCAAGGGCCAAAGGAAAGTAAAACCGGACCCTTTTATAACGAGCGAGCCTCACACGATATGTGATATTGATCATACTTTCTATAAAGTAATAGAGGGGAGGCCGCTAAGGCAGTTTACTGACGTAAAAGTCTATATGAGAAACATCAGAGACATTACCCTCTTCAAAGCAAACGCAGCCTATCTAAACGATCAAGTAATACAATTTGAGACATCTAACACATTCGAACTAGAACAATACACTCAAATTAATGCTTTCTACGAAAAAACCAAGATGAACTTTGTAGAGTTCGCTAAGGAGAGCTATGAAACAGCGAAAACGATACAGGAGACTGCTGAAATGAAAGCACTTTTAGTAGCTAAAATTACGGAGCAGCTAGAAGCTACGAGTTTTCAGTATGCAAAATTGAGAAACCAATTATCTAGTATAGTATTCTCGTTTGAAACTCTACATAGATATGGAAAGTTTCTGAATTCCTTAAGCCCAGATTGTTGGCGGAAGGAGTATGATTGTTTGAATATCAATGAAAGTGCAATGCGTACAAGTTCTAGGCAAAGCGATGTTGCAGCGACGTCCGCGAGTTCTCTAGACAAGTATAAGACTAGCATCGCACGAATCATGGAAATGCAACCACATCTCTATTTCAAGAAACCCAAGCAATTACTCAGTATTTACGACGACTTGAGCAGGCAATGCTTGAATTATATGGAAATTGAAGCATTTTCTTCAAGCTTTGTAAATTCTATACAGAAATCCCGTGACTTTTTAAAGAAATCTGTTAAATCTGAGATTGAGGAAATGGAAGATTACATAGAGATTTATGAGCGTAATGTCAAGTTCATGGAGCAAAAAGACATGGATTACAAGGCTGTGTTTGGAAAACTACTATTTTCTGAATTTCAAACTTTATATTCATCATCTGATAACATAAAGCTGTTTACATGCGAATTACATATAACACCTAGACGAAGACCGCTGATTCTACAATACTGCAACTGCGTCAATCCACGGAATTGCCGATGCAGCATTGACGTCAATCGACCGGACGAGTATCGAATTATGATAGCTTTGTGTCACTTCTAATTCACGCCTCGAATTGGTTGTACTTAGATTATTTAATTATTAAGTTTTCATGTAATTTTTATATCTTTTAAAATTAAATATAATTGAATTAAATTCGGTTTTTTTTCGAACCTCCTGTTGTCGCTAACGTATTTGGCGCAGCCGGTAGGATATTCACGGGAATATTTCGCGAAATCCGGGACTCCCACATCGAGAATCCGCGTCGCGAGCACCCGGGGTGCTATCAAGCTCCAGAACGAATATCCGAACATCTTATCTACGGGCCTGCGACGAGCTACGAGGAGAATCCAGCAATCGATTCAACGAAAGAAACCGGAAAATGAAATATATGTAAGTACACTTGAATACTTCTCTTGTGTTGCTTCCTTGGGCCTTAGTTCTTCTTATCCTTCAAGATTTACCACCCCAGAGCCTCTAGTTTGCGGGCGCCTGAATCTAACAGTCGCCGCCGCGTAGTAGATAGAAATAGGAATATAGATAATAATATAAATTTAGATTTTGAATTAGATAATTCTTTAAACCGCAATATGTCACTCGACCCAGACACCGTTTATAAGGTTCTCCGTCTTGTTCCTGAATTTGACGGGAACCCAAACGTTTTAACCCGATTTATTAAGATATGTGATCAATTAGCTGCACAGTATCTGCAGCCAGGCAACGAACTAATTAACCTATGTCTGTTAAATGGTATACTTAATAAAATTACTGGTACCGCTGCTTGTACTATAAATTCAAACGGGATTCCTGAAAGTTGGTTAGGCATTCGGAATGCTTTAATTAATAATTTTTCGGATCAACGTGACGAGACAGCCCTCTACAATGATTTATCAATGGCTTCACAGGGTAATAGCACACCCCAGGAATTTTATAATCATTGCCAAACTCTGTTTAGTACCATTATGACATATGTGACCTTACATGAGACTATACCGACGACTATCGAAGCGAAACGTGAACTTTACAGGAAAGTTACTATGCAAGGGTACATACGGGGACTTAAAGAACCTTTAGGGTCCCGCATACGCTGCATGCGTCCCCCTACCATAGAGAAAGCTCTTGAATTCGTGCAGGAGGAGATGAATGTAATGTACATACATAACCGTGGTGAACCTTCTAGGACCCATAAGGTCGCAAATAATTTACCACCGCTACCATCAACTGGATTTGCTCCTCCGCGTCTATCATTCCCGGCGCCAATGCCTAAATGGCCTGCGCCTATGGGCCACCGACCCATGGGGCCTTCGCCTCAACCTTTTAAGTTCAATGCATATCGCATGCCGACTAATACTCAACGAATGTTTTCTGCAGCACCACCTAACTACAACCCTCGCAGTAATGTCTTTAAATTACCACCGCGATATGGTGCCCCACAGTATTCAAATCAGACCCCTGAGCCAATGAGCGTAGTTCAAAGTACTTCTAAAGGTCTACCTCCCAGGAGACCGATTCCAGGACATGATTGGAGTAGATTCGGGAACCCACCGCCTAGTAACTACTTCAAAACTCGCGAGATGAATATGAATGACTGTGTGACTTACGATGACTCATACTACAATTATTATCAAGAACCTGAGTACTACCCTGACTATAACGACTATAGTGAAATGACCCCTAGTTACGGTTATGAATCCCAGTACTTTGACATGAATGTAGACAACCAACCCCAACTTAACGATTCTCAACCACAAGCAGGGCATAGCCATGTAGAACAGGATTTTCAGGAGGATTTAACATTACCAAAACCAAAATAGAATTAAACCTTCAAACCCAAAGACAATTACCATATATACAAATTGAGAATCCACCATTAAAATTACTTATAGATACGGGTGCTAATCAGTCCTTTATAAGCCCCGAAGCTGTTGAATATTTCTTTTCTGACTTTCCCTTAAACTTGGACCCATTTGAGGTAACTAATATACATGCATCAAGTAGAAATGATTATTCTATTACACTACCTTGTTTCTCAGAGTTTAATGATAATGATGAAATTAAATTATTCATATATCGTTTTCATGATTATTTCGATGGGCTCATAGGATTAGACTTGTTAAGTAATTGGGAAGCTAGAATTGATTTAAGAGAAGGACAACTTATTACTAAAAACGCATCAAATCCCATCAGGATGTACAATTCCCGTAACGTGAATCTTTATGAGGATATAATACCAGCAAAAACCTCTAAGATCATTCGCGTGCCCATCGATACTTGTGACGGCGATGTTCTCATAGAAGAACAAATTCTATGTAATTGTATAATTCATGAATGCATTACAACTGTCAATAATAATCGTGGCTACTTAGAAATTGAAAATCCATCAGAAAATGATATCATTCTTTCATTAGATCAGCCAGCACACGCAGAACTTTATAATACTGAGTGCATGCGCACCCAACAAATGTCACCGCGTGCACAAGATGTAGTTTCACGATTACGAACAGATCATCTGAACGAAGAGGAAAAAGCTAACCTCATAACTCTTTGTTCCCAATACTCGGATGTGTTTTATATAGAAGGCGAACCGCTTACCTTTACAAATAAAATAAAGCACCGAATCAGAACCACTGATGAAGTGCCAGTTCACACCAAAAGCTACCGCTATCCTTTTATCCATCGTCAAGAAGTTAAAGACCAGATAGGTAAAATGCTAGAACAGGGAATAATCAGACCATCCGAATCCGCATGGAGTTCCCCAATTTGGATAGTGCCTAAAAAGACTGACGCATCTGGGAAGAAGAAGTGGCGACTAGTAGTTGACTTTCGTAAGCTTAACGAGAAAACGATAGATGACAGGTATCCTATCCCTAACATTAGTGATGTTTTAGATAAATTAGGGAAGTGCCAATATTTCACGACTTTAGATTTGGCAAGTGGCTTCTATCAGGTAGAAATGGATGCACAGGACATTGAAAAGACATCTTTTAACGTAGAACAAGGACATTTTGAGTTTTTACGAATGCCGATGGGGCTCAAGAACTCGCCATCGACCTTCCAAAGGGTGATGGATAATGTCCTTAGAGGACTCCAGAACGAAATTTGCCTTGTGTACTTGGACGATATAATAGTGTTCAGTACTTCTCTACAAGAACACATGGTAAATCTCGGTCAAGTCTTCCAAAGACTACGTGACTCTAACTTTAAAATACAAATGGACAAATCCGAATTTTTAAAACTAGAAACAGCATATCTCGGTCATATCATCACTAGGGATGGTATAAAACCAAATCCTGATAAGATTACAGCCATTAAAAAATATCCTATCCCCAAAACTCCAAAGGAAATAAAACAATTTTTAGGTCTCTTAGGATATTACCGTAAATTCATACCAGACTTCGCTCGTACTACAAAACCTTTTACCCAATGCCTCAAAAAAGGAAAGAAAATTGTATTAGATAATGACTATGTTAACTGCTTCGAGAAATGCAAGACACTCCTGACAAATGACCCCATCTTACAATATCCTGACTTCGAAAAGGAATTTAACTTAACAACTGACGCTTCAAATGTAGCCATTGGAGCCGTCCTTTCTCAAGGACCAGTAGGATCAGACAAACCAGTTTGTTACGCATCCCGAACTCTTAACGAAAGCGAAATGAACTACAGTACTATCGAGAAGGAACTTCTTGCCATAGTTTGGGCGACGAAGTATTTTAGACCCTACCTTTTTGGACGAAAATTTAAGATCTTGACTGACCATAAACCCCTACAGTGGATGGTGAATTTGAAAGAACCAAATTCACGTCTCACCAGATGGCGACTTAAAATGAGCGAATACGACTATACTGTTTTTTATAAGAAAGGAAAGGCTAATACAAACGCTGACGCCCTTTCCCGTATTGAAATTCATGTAGGCGAAGCCAAATCCTTGATAGACGAAATTGACGAATTAAACTCACTAATGGGCAATCCATCTGAATCCATACTTGCCCAAGCCAACTCTTCAACTGAAACGGTTCATACGAGTAATGAAAGTCCAATTTTAGAAGTCCCTATTACAGACGAACCACTTAACAAATTCCATCGACAGATTTACTTTACGATAGTTAATGACGTCAAAAAACGACCAACGGTGACTAAACCATTTGACACCCATACGCGTATCAGTATACAACTATCGGAAAACAATTTAGAAGAGGACGTTATAAAAGCTGTTAAAGAGTATGTTAACCCAAAGGTTAAAACCGCTATTCTAATTAATCCACCCTTGGCTTTGTACTCAATCATTCCTATTTTACAGGAAAAGTTTAAAAGTTCTTCAATGAACCTTGTCCTATGTAAACACGAATTAGAAAACGTCAAAGAATATCTTAGACAGCAAGATATAATCCGCCACTATCATGATGGTAAAACTAACCATCGCGGAATCAACGAGAGTTACTTAAGTCTATCACGTAAATATTATTGGCCTAAGATGAAGGAACAGATAACCAAATTTATTAATGAATGTACTATTTGTGGGCAGGCAAAATATGATAGAAACCCCGTTAGACCACAATTTAATGTCGTACCTCCAGCCACCAAACCCTTCGAAATAGTGCATATGGACCTATTCACTGTACAAAGTGAAAAATACGTAACTTTCATGGATGTGTTCACTAAGTACGGACAGGCATATCACCTTCGTGATGGAACAGCCATTAGTATATTACAAGCTCTTTTACGATACTGTACCCACCATGGTGTCCCTACCACTATAATTACCGATAATGGTACGGAATTCACCAATCAACTATTCATGGAATTTACTAGGCTTCATAAAATTAATCACCATAGAATTTTGGCTCACTCTCCTAATGATAACGGCAATATCGAACGTTTTCATTCAACTCTCTTAGAACATCTCAGAATCTTAAAGTTACAACAGAAAGATGAACCTATTATCAATCTTCTTCCGTACGCTTTAATAGCATATAATAGTTCGATTCACAGTTTTACGAGATGCAGACCTTTTGACTTACTTACTGGACATTTCGACCCTCGAGACTGCCATGATATTGACTTAACCCAACAACTATTGCAACAGTATGTTCAGACGCATAAAGACCAAATGAGAAAAGTATATGATATTGTTAATACATCATCTCTCACAGACCGTACCGCTTTAATTGAGAACAGAAATAAAACACGTGAACCTGAAATAGAATACGCACCTCAGCAACAAGTCTTTATTAAAAATCCTTTAGCAAGCCGTCAGAAGACAGCTGCACGCTACACACAGGATACAGTTTTAGCCGACTTACCCATTCATATTTACACGTCAAAGAAGCGCGGCCCTATAGCAAAATCTAGACTCAAGCGTGTTCCTAAAGCAGTAAATTTGTTACAGAATTCTGTTAATAATTCTTCTCCAACGGACCCGATCTCAAGAGATAAAACTTGAGAGCCTTGAAGATGGACCTGGACTATTACCCTATAAACTTGGACTTATGCGACTGACTACCCACCATCATACATTTCTACAGTATGTACAACTTAACGAAATCGAAGACAAAGTTAACCTATTATACACCCAATTACTTAGCTACGAAAATCGAATGACTAATGACACTTATGCAGTTTATGAAACTCAAATCAAATACCTTGTTGAGAAAACAGATAAAATACTTAATCAACTAAAATCTTTAAAGCCCAGCAGAGCTAAGAGAGGTCTTGTAGATGGCTTAGGCTCAATTATCAAAAGTATAAGTGGTAACTTAGATCATAATGATGCATTAAAATATAATGAAGCAATTCGAATCCTAAAAGATAACCAGGATAAAATATCAACTGAATTTAGCAATCATATTAGCATTAGCAAAGAATGGATGTCGAAACACAATAACGTACTAGTACAGCTGGTAGAAAATCAAAGTAAAATTAATACAACTATGGAGTTAATACTGAATAGTGACGCATATAGAGAAAATAATCTTATTAAATACGCTAAGCTTGCCCAACTTCTGGGAATAATTAGCGAAAATATAGTAGATTTAATGCAAGAATTGATTAGCATAGAAAATTGTTTAGCTTTTATTCGTGCCAAAAGCACGCATCATTCTATGATAGATATAGGTACTTTAGCAGCCATGATTGATAAACTAAAAATCATCTATGGTAGAGAGCATATTTTAGATTTAGAATTAAGAGAATATTATGATATTATTAAGCCAGGATACTACTATTTTAAAGATCAGATAGTCTTCGTTTTTAAATTTCCAATAATTTCTAAAGATGTGTATGAGTTATTTAGACTAGCTGTAGTACCTAATAGGCACGCACAGGCTCTTATCCCATCCTCTCCTTTCATAGCAACTAGCGAGATGTCATTCGTGTACATTGAGGCAGAATGCCCGAAGTTAAAAGACCAATATCTTTGTGAGAAAGAAGTTACGAACCAAATTCGGTCCAAACCAGACTGCATTAAGGAGCTAATCACCAAACAAATCCTGCAAGAGTCCTGTCAATTCACCAAGGTGACCCTTGCGAGAGAAGCCATGGAAAAACTCGATGACCAGCATTATGTCTTATCCTTCCCGCATCAAACGAAAATACAGCTCATCTGCAACCGAAACGAATACACTACACTTCAAGGAAGTTTCCTTATTACTATTCCCGCAGGATGCCAGCTGAAAACCGAATCATTTACAATTGTCAACGACGATGATGTAATCAACGGCTCACCGCTAAAGCTAACGAAGATACCCTTTGACATGGAAAAATGGGATACGGAGACGCCAACTCGAATCCATCTGAACTCCATCAATCTCCAAGGACTACACGACGTCCAGGACAAAATTATGACGCAAACTCCTGAACAATTGGAAAACTTTAAGCCAGATACACTTTACCATACGACAATCCCATTTTATGCAGTATTACTAGCTGCATTAACAATCGTCCTCATTTTCACCATACGGCGCTACCAGAATAACCGCAGACCAGCCAATAAAAAGAACCAGGAACCTGTAACTACATCCCTTTCTATGGAGCCTGGGAATCTTCCGGCGACATTTTCACTAAACGTTTTAAAATAATCGCCGTTCTAAGGATGGAGGAATTACATATAACACCTAGACGAAGACCGCTGATTCTACAATACTGCAACTGCGTCAATCCACGGAATTGCCGATGCAGCATTGACGTCAATCGACCGGACGAGTATCGAATTATGATAGCTTTGTGTCACTTCTAATTCACGCCTCGAATTGGTTGTACTTAGATTATTTAATTATTAAGTTTTCATGTAATTTTTATATCTTTTAAAATTAAATATAATTGAATTAAATTCGGTTTTTTTTCGAACCTCCTGTTGTCGCTAACGTATTTTGCGTGCAGTACGTTTACACCAGAATCTATGGAGGGCAGGAAGATCCTAAAGATAGTGTGACGTCACTGATGCACGGCTTAGAAATGCAATACTTTGAACTTACTTCAGGACTAGATAGCTTGGATCTTGAGACTGTGAAAGCTGCGACAAGTCATATGTTCGCTGAAGATATCAAGATGATGAAGCTCGCGAACTCAGCTCAGAGAACTTTGAAGGAATGTGACATTCTCAGCAAAGCGCTCTACACAAGTTTTGAACCACCAAGACAAAGGAAAATCATGAAACCTACTGCTAAAGAGTCAGAAAAGGTAGATGAGATAAAAAAGTGATCAAGTTTTTTTTTCGTTTAATTCAGTTCACTCGTTTTATCATCACCGTAGATTATATCAACATAACTTACCTAAAGTTATTTAAGTAGTTATTTTTCATGTAATAAACATTGTTACCTCGGTACATTTGTTATTGTTTGCTTTTAATAGAGTGACTTGTTTAATGAATGTTGCATTACCAACAAATATTCGCTGTTCATGTTATGTGGATGGCTTCCGTGCCTCCTTTATGCGGATTATTCCGAAGGTAATTAGGTACCATAAGTTTGCGTGGATGGCTTTTGCGCCCCGTGGGACCAAACATTTGCTTTCGCGAATGCCAAAACAAATGCTGCACCTAAAGCATTCGTAAATAACATTTAAGTAGCTCTACTGGTATCTCACAGTATTGTGCTCTCTCATTATTTAGCAGTCATATTCCGGGTTTATTTTTGGAGCTAAAATAATTACTTAATTATGATAGGATAGGACTCTATCAATAGCAGCTCTACTAAAGGTTATTACGAGTATAATGATAGCGCTATCTTTTGAGTGCATAATTTTGTTGGAGTTTAGGTAAGTAGTGCTTACAGCTGTCTTTAGGTACTACTTTACTAGTCTCGATTCCAGTAATGCCTGGAACCCACCATTTTTATTTAGTCGAAATGAGCTATAAAACACAGAAATTATTTTTCAAATCCGTTAGGTAGTTCCCGAGAGCGCGTTCAAAAAACAAACTCTTTCGCTCTATTAGATTAGTGTAGATTGACAATTTGTGTTCTCTTCTCTTCATACAAATAAGTATGTATAGGTATAGTAGCAAAAATCTTAATAATTAGTTACCTACCTAATGTTGTTTATAAATACAAAATAAGAAAGCAGATGCAATGCGGTAGCTAGCTTCTGAAATTATACCAAAGCGCTCTAACTTTGAACGAGCGACGGCAATCTAATCGATGTTGAATATTTGAATGAAAATTGAATAATCTCTGTGCACAAAAAGTTCATACTTATTGTGTCAATTTAACTTCTAATCACTTTTTAAATACGTTAGCTACGACTGAGACGCGCCGATCAACGAATAAATTTGAATTTATTAAGAAACTGATTCAACCACTCCTCTCGACAATATAAGGGGAAACAAATTGATTTTTTTGTTCACTGTTTATTTGAAAATTTCATTTTGAACTGATCGGTTAAAGAAATTTAAATAAATTAGACTACTTATACTTGTATAGGACTTCCTGACTTTTATAAAAAGTCATTAAGATTTTTTTTTAATGTTTTCTGAGACGGAACAGCTTTTTCCTACCAGATCCGTATCGACGACTATTACGCAATGTGCCTAGCTCAGCAGCCTACCTAAGCTGAATTCAGAACTATCGCCAACACAATATTGGCACGTTAAATCGCTTCCAGTACTATAAGCCAAAAACGATGCATCGTATGGTGAATTCGTGACAATCATCGCAGGTCAACCTATGTTGGTAAACTACCGAATTCAGTTTCCACCAACACAATCTGACCTGCCATTATTGGCACGATGCAAAGTTTTGGGTTTGTAGAGTAGAGCTACAGAGTATCTGAGTAGCTTTACATATTCGTTCCACTCCACATGAACAAAAGATTTGCGCTGGTGCGTCGATGGATAAAATTAATATCACATTAGCTTACCTACACTCGCTCATGTGGTACTACCCGGATAAAAGATTATGAACCTTGCTTGACTTTAATAAAATAATGTAAACAGGCTTAGTACTGTAAGTACCTATCTATGATGATGACTGTTAACTTACGTTTGATATACTTAATGTAGGTACCTAATAACCGACTGTGACGAAAAGGAATACCTAAGTAAAGATTTATAAGTAGGTACTTACCTACCTACCTACCTACCTACATGCATAAAAGTTTTGTTCGCATTGCGGTTCAGCTAAACAAACATTTATGTTTTAAAATAAATTGCCTATTACTGCGCAACTTGACAGCCAGCTTTCTTTTTACATGGCGCGACCTATACCCATAGCTGGGCACCGGTAATCAAATGGTTAACTTCGTTAATCGTTAATCCGTTACAAAAAAAGTTAGCTTCGTTAAACGTTAAAGCGTTACATTTCGGAAGAATTAACGCAAGTTAACGTTAATCGTTAATCCGTTAATATGTGTAAAATTGCATCTTTATATCGTTGCGTTAGGCTCAATTCACACCAAAAGAGCAACAAAGCTCAGCGAAGCGGAGCGCGGTTTCAGTGTCATATGAATTTGAACTTTATTTTCATTACTATAATACTTAATATCGCATGAGAAACTCGACCGAGTCGCGCGGATGCCCGCGGCTTCGCGGGAGTTCCGGCAAATTCAAATACGCGCGCCTTCTCTGCGATAAGAAGTATTATAGTCATGAAATTAAAGTTCAAATTCATATGAAACTGAAACCGCCCTCCGCTTCGCTGCCCTTCACCGCTCTTTTGGTGTGAGAAGAAGAAGAAGAAGAAACACTTTATTGTACACAAAAGAAAACAAATAAGGACATAATTTACAATAAAAAGCACAATGGGCGGCTTGAGTAGCGGAGTTGAGCCTTAAGTATTAGAAACTCACCGGTTAGTGATATTTCGTGAAAAAATAATAATTTTCTCGACCAACTGGCACACTAAATTCGGAAAACAAACGAATTTTGATAAAAAGAAAATAACAAATGAAAAATCTTACTAAAAGTTTTACGGTTTCGACGGGATTCAAACCCGCGAGATACAAGCGATCACCCTTAAGCCAGGCTGCCTTACCACTCGAACACGAAGCCCTTGACGCCGAAGACGAAACTATCAGTAAGATGATATTTCGGTTAAAGCACCGAAACCTAAGTGTGGTTTAAGACTATAATAAAATATATAAACTATAGAAAGAAAATGTCGGTTTGACTTTGAATTGAAACTATCAATCAAATTAGCATCTCTACATTCTTCATCAATCAAAGCAGCCGGGAAAACCGGAAGGAAATAGATGAAAAAACAAGTACAGACTAAAAATTATAAAAAAAATCGAAAACGCCGGGCACGTTGGCGGGTACCCGACTCGAGGCTAATGCCCTGTTTAGAAAATAGTTGAATACAATTTTTAGCTTCATCTCTCTGGTCTGACTGATGATTAGGTAGGTACTGTACTGACAAAGAATGTAGATCATATCACGAGCTATTGTTAAGCCAAAACAAAAAGCTGCTACTAATATTTATTATAATTACTACACTGCACAGTACACTTTTTCTATCTAACTAAATTACACTATACTCTTCTTTATAAATTATCATCACGCAAATGATCACTGACAGTAATTTATAATAACAACAAACAAACAAACAAACGAACAAAACACTAGTCACTCTAAGCACCGGCGCTAAGTAATGAAATGATCAAACGAAACAAATCTCTTCGCAGTTTTCTTTCTCACTCGCACGCGCCGGCAAATTATATCTATTTTAGTTTTTGTTTCACACGCTGCCACGCGCCGCCCGGCACTTGTCGGTGCCGTGCGTAACTATTAGGCATTGGATTAACGATTAACGGACTTATCGCATATTAACGGAAGTTAACGTGTCCGTTAACATTTTTGAGAGTTAACTTAAAAGTTAATCCGTTAATCAAAATGTTAACTTCGTTAATTAACGAATAACGGATTAACGAGTTAATGCCCAGCTATGCCTATACCTACCTATCAACTTGATTCCTCAGAATAAGGATTGATTCCCTAATGCTTTCATTGTTCAGGCAACTTTTAATTGGTTGTTCGATTAGAATGGTGACTAAGTACCTACCTACTTAAGTAATTTTAAGTTTTTCGAAATGTGCTCTAGTGAGCACAAACTGCAGTCAGTTCAACTCAGCTGAATCTGAAAAAGATAATGATAAATGATCTAAAACAGTTGTAATTCTGAATCGAAGAACCTGATCAATCGGTTCCGAAATTGAGTTGTGTACCTATCAGATTCAGGACAATCCAAAATACATTTGCACGGTATTTGCACGCAAGACTGATGGTGGCAGACTCTAACGACACTTCGATACGACACAACCCTTCAACAAAAACTCATTTTTAAGGGTGCACTCACCATTAATCTCAAATATTAAATATTCTGCCTCTTTCTTGCATAGGGTGGGGGAAAGAGAGGAATGAGCTACTTAACTGGAGGACAGTCGATTAGGAAAAAATGCAAAACAGCCGGGAGTAGAGATAAATCGTTTTGAAGGAACATATTTGTATACTAGCTGCGCCCCGCGGTGTTACCCGCGGTGAATAGTTCCCGTGAGAATACCGGGATCAAAAGTAGCTTATTTTTGATTTCAGGTAGGTACTTATGTGTAAGTATAAGCAATCCTGGTAAGTACCAAATTTCATTCAAATCCGTCCAGCTGTATGAGCGTGAAAGGGTAACAAACAAACTTACACACACACACACAAACATCCACCTTTTTTCCACCATTTTTGGAATGAAATACTTACCTACTTAAGTACCTACTTACCTATTTTTTTCGCCGCGGGCGAGTAAGCTTATAAGCTAGTCGTAAAATAAATTACTTAGGTAATTTAGCATAAATAAGTAGGTAAGTAGGTAGGTACTTACCTACTTAATCTTGTCTTTTATACCTTACTATAACCTCTACCTATGCCAAACATAGCTGCTATCATGTCTAAACCCATTACTTTACTTATGAAAAACGATGCCATGCAGTCGGGAATATTTCCGCTGCGAATACACTGGTGGGTAGGTAAGGTAGGTAGGTACTTACTTACCTAATTGTTTGTATGTAGCAGCTATTGACACTGAATAGCTATGTGGCAAACATGAATGTACAATCATTAGCACAAATACCTAAGTCACGCTCTTATAATAATGTACCTACCTACTTACAGGTAAGTACATTATTATAAGAGTAGGTCTACTCTACGTAACGTGTTTGAAGCGCTTGGTGGTGTTTTGTTGTACCTAGGTACCTACTTAGGTATTTATTTATACTTAGGTACTACTTAGTTTCGATCCTCATCAGATCCTCAATTTTTATGGGACCACCTCTGGAGAAGTCGGGTAAAAAATAGGTAGGTACCTACCTACTTACCGATTTTGAAAAATTATTTGGTAAGTAACCTACCGAAACAGTTTTCATCGAATAAGTTTGCCAAGTGCCCTATACTAAACGTAGTTTTTTAAAAGCCTGTAAGTAAGTAAGTAGGTACCTACTTACTTATTTTTTTTTAATTGTCTCATTTGTTTCATGTTTTAGATTAGGTAGGTAGGTACCTACTTACTTACCTCTTCTATATCTGAACACTTGACTTCTTTAAGCTGGTCTGGACCTTCGTAACTTTACCGGGCTATTATAGCTAACAGTAGGTAGGTAGGTAGTCCGACAGAAAAAATAGGACAACCACGCAGTGAAATGTGCGTTCATGGTAGGTACAATGTGTAGTACCTACCTACCTACCTAATAATATTACCTAGTGTAGGTACCTAGTTTGGTGATAAGAATTAAACAGTCCGTTGTAACATACCTACCTAATACAAAGCTCTACCAAGGAACACCCACATCCTTAGGAATAAGCGTAGGTACCTAGGTACCTAAGTAATTAAAAGTATCAAGCGGCCGCGACTTCGTCCGTCTGAATTTCGTCAAATTTTATTTTATTTTTGCACGAAACCTTTCTGCATAGCCTAAATTTAGAGAAGGCGTGACTTCTTAGAACATTTACAGCTACCTGCCTGTGTAAGTCCCATCATAATCGGTCTAGCCCATCGATAAAAGTACTTAGATATTGTAGGTACCTATGTACCTACCTACGTCTTTCCGTTTCGGTGTACAAGTAAACAGAAGAAAAAAAAAATGATTCATCTATTAAGTTCATTCTTAGGGTTCCCTAAAGGTAAAAACAGGATCCTATTGCTAAGACCACAGATAAAAGAATACTAGCTAAGACTCAGCTGTCCGTCCGTCCGTCTGGCTGTCACCAGGCTATGCACAGGCTATGGCAGGTATCTCGTGAACTGTGCTATTTGTAATGACAAACAGACTCCTTTTTCGTTTATGTGTAGGTGATATCGTTGTATGAATGAACAAAGCTTTCTAGGAACTTAAAAGCAACTTGATACCTTGATACCTTGTTTAGTGCTGCTGAACTGGCAATAACACGACATTGGTAGGTACAGCCAGCGACAGAAATACTTATATATTTTTTTTTACGATGATAGGTCCCCACTTTCTGTTTTGCACTCTAGGTAAGTAGGACACACCATTTCCTTTCATTTGATACTACCAAACTTGTAGTTTTGTTTTTGCACACAAACAAACAATGTTTGCTGCAGCGCCCCCTGGTGAGTTGTCAGGGACATGCACCAAACAAAGACTAACCCATATTTGAAAACTGTAAACCAGTATCAAAATCGGACTAGTATTAGGTAGGTACCTACCTACTTAAGGCAAACAAACAAACATCCTCTCACCCCAAACGCATAGGCTCAGAATAGAATTCTGAGCGCATAGGTAGGTATACCGTCTCCGTACCGTCGCGTCGGCGGCGCGTCGTGGATAAAAACATGTTCAGTACAACGGTTAATTTAATACTTAAGTACCTACTTAGGTAAGTAAGTACCTATCTAAATTTTACACAAGGGTAAGGACCAAATTTTTTGCATTTTGTGCGAGGGAACGATGTCACATTACTTTGAAATCATAACATAAAAAAAAGTTGTTAACTTAGGTGAGTTTTAAGACTTGATTACTAAAGTTTAACTTATTGTGCACCCTGTGCCTAATTCAAATAAAGATTTCTTTCACTAGATTTCTGTAAAATTCATTTTAGGAAAATCAAGATACTGCATCCATTTTCGATTTTCATACAAAATGTGAATGTCACATCTCCGACTCCTCTAGGTTATTGCAATTTTATTCTAAAAATAAAAACTTTCTCGCGGACTTTCTGTTTTATTTAGTCACCAATATATAATTATCTTTACGTTTTTATTATTAGGATCTCGTTAAACATTATAGTTTATTAATAATAATAATCATAATGAGTGTCACAAATTTCGTTCCGTTGTGCGATTTAGTTGTGCAACAGCATAACTCGAGAACTTTGCAATATTGGATAACAAATAATGCTTTATTGCAATGGCAACACCGTCATCTGACTTGTGACTAAATTCAGGCCATTTCCGCCATGTTGTTTTTCACTCAGTTGAAAAAACGTATTTGAAGTGCATGCGTACCATTAAAAATCCGGATTTTCAGTAAGACTTTTAAAGTGTTTTGTGTTAACTTTTGCTACTTTGCATTATTGATTCTATGAGCTTATTTTGTCTACTATTGAACAACTCTGATGAGTATTCTTATAGGTGTTTATTCTTTGCAGTGAGAATTTTTTATTGCTGGGTCGTGGAGATTTTTACTCCTGTATGCGACGAACGTCACGAAATTGTGTGACGTGTCACAACAGAACATTGTAAAGATAGGTACACAATATTACTTCATGTAGGTCTTCTTTTAGTAGTTTTTTATATATTAATTTTGTTTAGGTAGTACAATATGTATTATCTGTGATATTAAAATTAATAAATAGTGGTAGGTACCTATTTAAATATTTTTTTTCAATATATAATAATAGCAAAATAATATATTACACTAATGTCCGCTGTTTTTTTTTTACCCACAACATCCCAATCTATAAAGTAATAGGTAAGTAATAGAATAATTAAACTATAAATCATAACTTAGGGTTTTAAGTAAGTAGGTACCTAATTTATTTTTCCAAGGTTGAGAAAAATATGAATGTAATTAATTATGCTAAACATTGTGATCATTTTTAGACCTATGTACACTATCCTTAACAAATTCCGTTGTGCTACATTTGCTCCGTTGTGACACTTTCAGCTGTGATTTCCGTTGTGCAACGATGCAAAAAATTTGGTCCTTACCCACAAATGAAGAGCGAAGCGAGCTTCGATCCATGCGCTACCTACATATAGGTACCTAATACAAAGCTGTACAGTGGTACATGGTAGGTACCATCTCCGTTTAAAGTCTGTTAAAAATAGAGTCTTTCAACGAAATCACACGTATTTTCCCGTAAACCGATAAACCGTCACCCGAAGTATCACTTAACGTAAGGGACATTTTGTCGAAAATGAGTTAAATATGCAGTTCGATCTAAAATTCGACGCTCTATCGACTGACATACTCAGAATTTTGATATCTTTAAAAAAATGTCCCTTACATTACAAAATAATGTCATACGTTGCCAGACAACAAACCGTCTCCGACATCTATAATAAATCTCAAGTCTTCTTACACTTGAGCTTACAAAGGAACTCGGGCACCCTTTGACTTTGCCAGACAAAGTACCTAATGCAAATACTCATGTATTTTCAATTAGCGTTCCTTGCTGGAATATTATAATTATAAAGTACCTACCTATCAGTAAGTACCTCTAATCTTGCTTCGGTGGTAAAAGTGGATGAAGTAAATTGACGACATTTTAATGGTTAGGTAGGTACTTTACCTATAGGTACAGATTTGTGTGTGAAAATAGTAGAAGGGTAAGAGAAAAGTTCTGAAAAACAATAGGTAAGTAGGTACCACCTATCTATCAAAACGTTTTAAAAAGTGTCGCTAACACAAAGGACCTCCTCCTTATTAGTAGATTAGTTATTTTATAACGAAACTATTAAGTACAAAAAACTTTCTACAGAATATATTTTTTAACCCAACTAGGTAGTTTTTTTGGGCTATGTTTGGTATATGTAAGGTCGGAAGCATTTTCTCCCGAATACCTTTTCGATTATGAGTCATACCTCTAAACGAAAAGGTATTCGGCCGTCATCATACCGTATGACGATGTAGCCGAAATTCCTTCTACGCCAAGATAGATAAAGTTACGGCTTTTAAACTTACTTAGCTAGTTTTAAATTTCTTAAAAATTATTATTGTAAATAATTGTAAAAGTACCTACGCTGTGGCCTATTGAGACTTTAGTTAGACTTAAGTTGGCTTTAAAAAGTTGGATTTTATTGGAATACCGGCGCATTTTGTCCTAGTACCTAGCTAGGTACTTACCTAAGTAGATTGTTACACGAGGGTTAAAAGTTTGAACTTAAAAAAATAAAATAATAGTAATGCCCGCCCGCCCTCTTTCAAATGTCTCCTGCCTGCCATTGCATTCGATCCTGTGCTTCTTGCTATACCTATACGTAGGTAGGTATCGACAATGTCATCCATCTAGCCAGCTGATTGCTACACTCCTAGATAATTAATGTAATTAATGTTAAAAATAAGTACCTACCTACCTAAGTAGGTATTATTTATTACCTAAGAAAGTATCGGTTTGTCTACACTCCAGGGTCGGACTATGGGGCCCTAGCTTGCGCGGGCCCCGGGGCCCTGGCTAGCGGAGGTGGGTAGGATTTTATTAATTTCCGATGGTAGAGTAGGTATCCTAATCTGCCATTATTTAGGCTCGGGACGCCGTACCACGACTTATACCACCCGGCAGAATTTGTCCAGCGGCGGTAATCGAACCCGCAGCCTTCTGCGAATTCTGCGATTGAGCCGGCTATTAGACCGAGTCACAGAGGCTGAAATTTTATTATCCTACTAAGTACCTAGTTTGTGTTTGTGTAAGTAGTATGTATTGTTACTCTTTCACGCTCAAACGGCTGGACGGATTTGAATGAAATTTGGTAGGTAGGTACCTACCACAATTGCTTATAGGTAGGTACCGACCCTGGATTAAAAAATAGGCTACTTCTGATCCCGGTATTCCCACGGGAACGGGAACTATTCACGGGTAACATCGCGGGGCGCAGCTAGTATTTCATAATTCCATACTTACATGCAAATTTATTTACACAATGTAAACTATGTATATTCATGTCATTCTAATTGAGAGTAGGTACCTACACAGATTGAAACAGTAAATTGCATTGTAATAGGAGCATAGGAACATATGGGCTACACACCCTTGGCACACCCTCCCACACGTTACGTCGAAATTTAGACAGCTTGCGCCAATATGCAAATCTGCATTAGATGAGTACAGTCAGCCTCAGTAATTCATCATACATGGATACTTATAATGTAAAAATAATACAGTTCTGTGCCAAGCTTTTTTCCTAATTCTTATTGTGACAAATACCTTTTACTTACCTACCTATGAATTCAAATTAAAAATCAAAAATAAATTCATTTTCGGAACTCTACATGGTAGAGCTTAATACCTCAGTAGAGGTAATATTTGTACTACTTAGGTACCTAACTAATTAAGTATAATAATAGGATTAAACGAACTTAAAGTGAAGTTCTATCCTTATTATTTAATTTGCTTATTCTGGAATGACAGAGTACCTACTACCAGTTGTCATTCCAGAATAAGCAAAGCAAAATAATAGTGATTGTATCAGAGTACCTAATCTTTTGAATAAAATGTGAGGCTTTGACTACACCATTTTCCTCACGTCAAAGAATGAAAGTAAGTAGGTAGGTATCAGTTTCATTCAAAGTATTTTTATAACATTTTACTAAGTAGGTACCTACTTAAATAATTGTGGGAATTACAATTTAGTAGGTAAGAATATTTATTTATTTATTTATTTATTATATTTTCCATCTCTAATAGAATACCTACTACCTACCTACTTACCTACGATGTTTAGATGCCGACAATTTTTACATTTTAACTAAACATAGACCTACGGTGTACCTACGTGCTAATAATATAGGATAAGATTGGATAGGATAGGATAGGATAGTATGGATAGGATAGTAAACATATAATATGCTAACGTTACAGACGTTAGCATGTTTACTATCCTATCCATCCTATCATATCCACTAAATATTCTTCGTCGCTGACTGTACCTTTCCTATACAAACATCTTTATTAACTAAATTGAAACACAGAAAGCATTTCAGCCACAGCAACTACAAACATAAAACCCCTTTGCCTCAAAAGCTCTGTACCCTTTGAATAGCTCGGATACGTAAAATAAAAGCGAGTTGTAGGTATTTCCGGCTTCAGACAGGGAATCCAGTTCCTTTACATTTGTGATAAAATAGCGAGGGTAGTCGTGCATTCTTTCGATTCCTCTAGATACCAAAGACAATTTTTGCTACAGACCAACAGCTCGGAAAACATTGTTACAACACACCTTGTTTCAAATCTTTGCATAAACGCTCACGATAAAAACGATAACGCAAAACTGCTAGCGCATAATCAAGTACCTAGCTAACAAACTTTTAATAAAACCAACTCCCTAAAGATTTCCCTTACAACGGAGCAATTTTCCAATACAGCCATCAGGATCCGAGAGGTAGTCTTACAAGCTGAATTGATACTTCAGACACGTGAAGCGCTATTCTCTTGAAAGCTTTTATATTATACTAGCTGTGCCCCGCGGTGTTACCCGCGGTGAATAAGTTGATACATTTTTTTTACGACTTCAAAAAAGGAGGAAGTTCTCAATTCGTCGACTGGGTGAACCGATTTTGATGTTTTTTTTTTGGTCTGATGAGGATCATCAGATATATGAATAAAAATGCACCTCGAGAGTGCAAAAAATTACTCTCTTCTTACGTAATCGAAAAAATTTCATAAAATTTTTAATTTTGCTCCTTGTTTAAGACCAAGGCGTCATTGTGTCACTTGATTTTGGTGCTCATAGAAAAGGATGACTGCTGGTCGGTTACTATTCTATGGTCTAACACAGTTTATAATGCTTGCAAAATATTCAAGATCCTACCATGCGAGCGAAGCGAGCCGAAATTTTTAAGACAAATTTGTCATGTGACACTTGATTTTGCTTAAGGTGCTCATAGAAAAGGCTGACTGTTGGTCGGTCCCTATTCTATGGTCTGACATAGATCAATTTGCCAGCAAAATATTCAAGAAGCTACCGTGCGAGCGAAGCGAGCTTCGAACCATGCGAGCGTAGCGAGCCGAAATTTTAAAGACAAATTCGTCATGTGACACTTGATTTTGCTTATGGAGCTCATAGAAAAGGCTGACTGTTGGTCGGTTCCTATTATATGGTCTGACATAGTTCAATTTGCTAGCAAAATATTTATGAAGCTACCGTGCGAGCGAAGCGAGCTTCGAACTAAGCGAGCGCAGCGAGCGTCTTAAACTCGCGAAGCGAGTGGAAATTTTTAAAAACAAATGCGTCCTGACGTGATACTTGATTTTGCTTATGGAGCTCATAGAAAAGGCTGACTGTTGGTCGGTTCCTATTATAATAGTCTGACATAGTTCAATTTGCTAGCAAAACGTTTATGAAGCTACCGTGCGAGCGAAGCGAGCTTCGAACTAAGCGAGCGCAGCGAGCGTCTTAAACTCGCGAAGCGAGCGGAAATTTTTAAAAACAAATGCGTCCTGACGTGATACTTGATTTTGCTTATGGAGCTCATAGATAAGGCTGACTGTTGGTCGGTTCCTATTATAATGGTCTGACATAGTTCAATTTGCTAGCAAAACATTTATGAAGCTACCGTGCGAGCGAAGCGAGCTTCGAACTAAGCGAGCGCAGCGTGCGTCTTAAACTCGCGAAGCGAGCGGAAATTTTTAAAAACAAATGCGTCCTGACGTGATACTTGATTTTGCTTATGGAGCTCATATAAAAGGCTGACTGTTTGTCGGTTCCTATTATATTGTCTGACATAGTTCAATTTGCTAGCAAAATATTTATGAAGCTACCGTGCGAGCGAAGCGAGCTTCGAACTAAGCAAGCGCATCGAGTTTCTGACTCAAATTTTTAAGACACATTCATCATGACTGACACTTATGTTTGCTTATGATGCTCAAAGAAAAGGCGCTGGTCGGTTCCTATTCTATGGTCTGACACAGTTCAATTTGCTTGCAAAAGATTGAAAAAGCAACATGCGAGCAAAGCGAGCGCTGCGAGGATTTTAGACTCGAAGCGAGCCGAAACTGTGGGAAATTTAATAAAATAGCGACGATGACGTCTTCTTCTTCCTGCCCTTATCTGTAGCGAATTTTAATTGAAGACACAAATATAAACTTTGTTCAAATGGTTTATGTTGAGCCAGAAATCTTTTTATCGGGGATTTATCTGCGTACATAAGTCCCAATTCCGTGAGATTATCGGGACAAAAAAAAAACAATATTTGAAATTCGATAAGCCGTTTGAGTTTCAAGAAGCATAATTTAGCTATTTTGATAATCTCACGGAAACAATACGCTTTTAAGGGATTTAAAGTATAAGACATGTGTTAATCCAGGATATCAACTGTCCTTGCACCAAATTTCATTCAAAACCGTCCAGTCGTTTGAGTGTGAAGGAGTTATAACTTTGCATGTGCTGCCATCTTTTAACATTATTTTGACTAACAGTTACGTTTTCACGGCCAAACTATTTTGATGAATAATTTGGTTTATAATCTCACGGAACCATTTCTTTTTTCAGGAATTTAAGGTAGCCAGGGAATAAACAATCCTACTACCAAATTTAATTCAAATTCATCCAGCCGTTTGATCGTGAAGGAATAATAACTTTGTCTGTGCTGCCATCTATTGAAATTATTTTATTACTTTTTCAGTTACTTTTTCACGGCCAAACTATTTTGTATAAACTATTTTCATGAATTTGATTAATAATCCCACGGAATCAATGCACTTTTCAGGAATTTTAAGTTGCGTATATTTTAATCCAGGGTATAAGCAATCCTGCTACCAAATTTCATTCAAATCCGTCCAGCCGTTTGAGCGTGAAGGAGTTATATTTTTGCCTGTGCTGCCATCTATGAAGTTATTTTGTCTGACAGCTGCCTTTTGCACGGCCAAACTACCGAAACTATTTTGATGAATAATAATGGTTTATCCCACGGGAACACTGCACTTTTCAGGAATTTAAAGTAGCCTATTTGTTAATCCAGGGTATAAGCAATCCTGATACAAAATTTCATTCAAATCCGTTCAGCCGTTTGAGCGTGAAAGAGTAACAAACACACTTACATACTTACACACACACACATAAACTTTCACCTTTATAATATTAGTGGGATTATCTAAGACCTTTCAACACGTGGTGGAACGTCTGTCGAACGATCTAAGATCGTCTCTCTTGGGCAAAGAGAAAAGTGTTCACTTCAGCAAAACAGACGCAAAATGCTTGAATAAACTTATGAAAGGCGATATCGTTGCAGTAGGTACGTGCAAAGTTGTGGCATCTTGAAACCTCTATTTGGTTATTCATTGAATTTCTTTATTGACAGAGGGCTTGGAAGTTGGAACATTGAAAACGGTCATGTCTATTTTTTGTTCTAAATTGGTTATTATAATGTAGGTATTATTATTTTCTTCTTCTTCTTATGGTGCCTCTCCGACTAGCGAAGGTTGGCAGTCAATATGGCATATTGTTCACGGTCCTTAGCGAGGCGAAATAGTTCGGCAGCGCTCGCTATCCCCGTCCACTCCCTGATGTTCCTCAACCAAGATTTCTTCCTCCGACCAACACGCCTCTTGCCGGCAACTTTTCCCATCATAATCAGTTGAAGTAGGACATATCTCTCGTGTCTTATGATATGTCCTAAGTAACTAACTTTTCTTAGTTTGATGGTGTGCAAAAGTTCCCGTTTCTGCTGTGCTCTTCGAAGGACTTCCTCATTTGTCACCTTTTGAGTCCAGCTTATAGAAAGCATCCGCCTGTACGCCCACATTTCATTATTATTTTAGTAGCACCTATTTCTATTTTGTATTATGTAAGTAGGTACTTAATTATTGTGTGTTTTGTGGCAAATAAATTTACCATGTCTCCTAGTCTATGATGGATTTTCAAAACACTGCGTGAAATTTTATTAATTTCATAAGTCAGCTGCGTGAAAATTTATCGGACGAAGATTTTATCGGTTTAAACTAGTTTAAAGTAAATACCTACCTGCGAGAAAAATAGAAGTTGAAATAAATTAAGATTGAGTGAGGTAATAGGCCGCACGTGGTACGTACCTACTTTAGCGCTTTATTCTTGCAAATTGATCAGGCAGGGCTCATTATTAGGTCCTACTTTATTTAATCACCTCTTCTTATAAGAAATCTTTAGGAGGAAGTGTAAGGTAACATCAGTTATGGTGGCTTAAAAAGAACCGTTATATAAATGTCTGAAGTTCTAAGTTCAAACCTTCTATCTTTATAAAATAAAGATAATTCTAATTCAGGAAACACAATCTTTTTTTAAGAATAGTTTTGGCACAATGCCTTTCGGATCCGACTTTTCACGCTCACATCCCTAGACATTGAGACCTTACCCTTGCTCGATATAAATCCACATTATGCAAGTAACAACGATTTGGTTCAGTGCCAGCAGACTAACGGTATAACCACAAATATAATTACAAGGAACTACAGACGGTTGAAATAGTGGAGTGCTATAAACTTGAGGTCCTTAAAAATTAGAATGGAAGTACCTATCAGGGCACTTATTATCGTCGACGTCGAGCGAAAAGTCGATTAACTAAATTAAGTAGGTAGGTAGGTACCTAATGCCTAATGCTGTTGATGAAATATGAAAATATTTTTTTCATAACTCTTAAGTTACGTACCTAAGTACCTACTTACTACTTTGTTCGACTGGCTTCCCACTGAAGCTTGACTATTTAGATTATTTTAGATTGTTAAGGGATCGCTTTTAAAAAAAAGCTAGGCCCACACCACCAGGTTCTTGCCTGATTCTTTCCCTGGTGTAGGGAGTCGCGTTGGAACAGGCATTAGAATCACCTAGCATGTAAAACGATACTTACCTATGTGATCCTTGAGGTCCTACAAGAATAAATGATTTTTCTTTCTTTCCTACTTAATTTAGTTACCGACTCTTTGTAACAAAAAACTAACTTTCAAAATCGGTCCACTGACGGAATAATCGGCGAACATATTAGGTAGGGTCAGGTGTCCAACGTTGAAACAGTGGTACACAGTGAAACTTTGCGAAATTTCTGAAATGTGACGTTACCAGATCTTGCAGTTTATCCCATAAGGAGCCCCCCTCGAACCTCATGCTATATCCCAGTTTGCGTCGATGGCGCGCGAAAGAAGATTTTTTGCGGAGCTTTTTTCAATTTTTTTACAAAAAAGTACGAATTTTCTGCTTTTTTTCAAGATTTTACATTTAGTTATGCTAGCATATCTCATATTTCTCAGGATTACCTAACATCGGACATATTTCATAGATTAACGTGGACTATAACATTTTAGTAAAATGATGCAATGTAGTAAAAATAAAATAAGATTACTAAAGATACCCTTGGTAGTCAACAATGAAACAAATGCACAGTGGACACAGTGAAACAGTATTTTATATAGTAACCTACTAGGTTACTATTAGAGTCTAATTAACTAGTACCTTATGGATACCATACTATTCTTATGTTGTTATTTTGTTGTAATGAAGTATTATTTTTAGAATTCTTATAAAAAAATATATAATAACTAATGATTTTCATTATGTAAAGATTTTTTTTTTGCACATAACTAATTCCTTTGGTCATTTACCTATTTTATGTAATTTGGAAAGTCTGATAGCGTATTAACTTTGAATAAAACCTTTTTTTATTAAATACAATCAATTTTTGACATTAATTTAACAATGATGGAAACATCCGGTACAAATTAATACGTTTCATTGTTTAATTTATGGTGTTTCATTGTGTACACGGTCGTGTACACAGTGAAACATTTCTAATTTTTTAGTTTTTATTTTTTTATGGCCTGTGTATACATAAATTGAAAAAACTATAAATGACATCCAATACTCAAATAAATAACCTGTATACCTGTAAAAAACTAGATTCATATCGGTAGAACGAAAGATCTATGAGACATTGAATTTTTGGTGTTTCAACGTTGGACACCTGACCCTAGGTACCTACACTTGTAGGTAACTTACCTACATCAAAAAATATACTAGGTAGTCCTACTTAGACATACCTACAGTGAAACATAAAACTTCCGTTTCCGATGTCAATGATAATCGCATTGCTTAATTACCTACCTAGGTACCCCTGATTGAATCTTTTTATTTCTAAAACATTGGGGTGGGTGTCTACTCAATTACAAAGCGTCTAATTATATTAGAATATGCTGCAGACATCAGATTTGAATTTCAATTCAGTTTCCGGTTCCCTAAGCTTGCGCATATAAGAACAGTTGGGTCACTTTCTAACCAATAACCTTTATTAGAAAATGTATTTTTAATCACATTAATATTCTAAAGGTTCAAATTTGTGTGTGTGTAAGTATGTAAGTGTGTTTGTTACTCTTTCACGCTCAAACGGCTGGACTGATTTGAATGAAATTTGGTACTTACCAGTATTAAATTAATATACCCTGGATTTAAAATAGGCTACTTTTGATCCCGGTATTCCCACGGAAACGGGAACTATTTACCGCGGGCCGCAGCAACAGCAAGTGATTAATAAACTTTATCTATAGGTACTTACTAATAATATAAAGAGAAAATAGTAAGTAGGTGTAGGTAATATGTACCTACTACCTAGTGAGTAATCTCTAGATCTAACCGATTTAAAAAAATTTTTTACCAATAGAAAGAAATAAACCACATTGTGAGTGGCATAGGCTAGGTAAACCCAAAAATTCAAAGGAGCACATAAACCTATTAAGCTCCAGTACCGTTATTCGAAGCATAACAAAAATATATTTGAGATGGCAACCTTGTTTCTCGTCTTGTGTCGCTTTACTGGCACTGAACGCATCCAACGTTTAGTTCCTTTTTCTACCACCAGGTGGCGCCAAGAGTCTTCTTACTGCGCTGTGCGATTTATATTCTCATTGGCGTTTTGTTCTTCGTCGCGTTCGGATGTGCTAAAGTTCATAGGAACCCATTAGCACACTATACTGGTATTTATTCATATTATAGGTACTTATTTGTACCTGTAATATTTGAATATTTTTATAAAAAATATATAAGGTTTAACGGTTTTACCGTTTGAGTTTAGTTCCTGTTGAAATTAATATATTTTTTATTATTTTTAGTTCAAATGTCTTCGATTTCAAGCTCGGATTCGTCTTCGGATTCTGAGGAGGGTGGCTCCGCAACGCCCGCATTACCTTCGAAGAAAAGAAAAGCTTCTAAGAAACTACGTGAGCCCAAGGAAAAGAGATCACGACACAGCACGCTGAAACTGTCACTAAACACGGTCTTGAAGGAACCCTCTGTCCCTAAATCGTCGAAGGCTCACCTTGATACGATTCAAGCTATTCAGCATTTTGATTCTGAGGATTGGTCTAATTTGCGATATGCGGAGGTTCAGAAACGTTACTGTTCTAGACCGGGTTTTGTAGAACTTGAGACAAATGAGGAAATAAAGCCTTTTGATAGGTTCACAAACTTGAGTTTAACGGAACGCGGTTTTGCCGCATTAACACAAGCGCTTATAAAACAACAAGAAGCTGCGCAAAGTGCTTTTGACGCGTTAATAACGTGGTCAGAATCAACTGTAGACTTGTCCTCCCAGTCTCTGGTAGATAAAATAAAAGAACTTTTTGAAGATGGCGATTTTCAAAAAACATCGAATGATGCCCTTCAACTTGCTTGTGGTCACAGGGCTGATCTTATTCAACAACGTCGAGATAGTATTCTTCGTTCAGTTAAGGACAAGTACTTGAAGGCAACGTTACGAAAGATTCCCCCAAGCTCAGAATATCTTTTTCAAAAAGAAAGTTTTTCCTCTGCTATTGAAAAAAATGGGGGTAGTAGTAAATGTTTCTGGCCGATACGCCAGCAAAGCCAAAATAAACCCGCTGCGCAAGCCGGTACAAGCCAAGCTATATATAAGACGCCTGCGCAAGGCTCTTTCGATCCCATGCATCTTTATGCAAACGTGCCGAGATACGGCTTGTTGCCATTGCCTGCGCAAGGCAATCCACCCTTTAACCCGATGAGGTGGCGCGATATGCATCGCCCACAAATGGGTCAGTATAATTTTCAAAACCCCTCTCGTCAAAGAGGGCCTAGATCTCGTTTCACGGACGGGTATCGTCAAAATAACCCCAGAGGACTTAACAAAAACCCTGGACAGAACAACCCGCGCAGGGATTATAAGCAAAAGAAAAAGTTATGACTCTGCCACGTTTCGAGCAGGCAGACTAGTAGATTATGTAATCAATTGGCAATCATTACAAGCCCCACCTACCATAATAAAAATAATTCAGGGCTTCCGAATACCATTTTACAGAAAACCTCCTCTCTGTGCCCCAAATCTAAATTACCAATCTCTTCCTACAAAAGAGATGGAGGTAACTATTCAATCGTTAATAAAAATGAAAGTTCTGGAGCCCGCGGATTTCGATCCCGGTTTTACGTCTCCGATATTCTTGACCCCGAAAAAAGACGGTTCGTATCGACCGATTTTCAACCTAAAAAGACTAAACAAATATCTCAAGGTCTCAAAGTTCAAACTAATAAACATGCAGCGGATACCCTCGTTCCTGCAACCAAACGACTGGTTGATAAAAATAGATTTGTCCAATGCCTACTTCCATGTGCCAGTTGCAAAAGTGCACAGGCGTTTTCTTCGCTTGGTTTTCAAAGACCAAGTGCTTCAAATGACCTGTCTCCCGTTCGGCATTGCATGTGCACCAAAGGTTTTTGCTTCACTAACCAACTGGGTCGCGCAGATAATGAGAGACAAAGGCTTCCGTATCGTGGTCTATTTGGACGATTTCTGCCTTGCCAATCAGGACCCTCGCCTCCTATTGGAGCAGGGTCGGGAAGCCATTCAACTCCTTCAGAAACTAGGCTGGCTGGTGAATTTCGAAAAATCTATACTAATACCGCAGAAAGTAATCGAATTTCTGGGCATCTCGTGGAACCCTCATACCAACAAAAAATTCTTACCCGCCAAAAAGTGCCGAGATATGAGTTTAAAAATAAAAAAGCTAGTAAATCAAAAGTTCGCAAACCTAAAGCAAATTCAAAGCATAGTAGGCTCGCTAAACTTTGCCAGTTTTCCCCGTCGCTCGAGGTCGTCTGAACCATCGAGTCCTTCTAAAACATTGTCAGAGCCTGCTTCATTACCCGAATCAACGTTATCCAATTCCGCAAGAGGCTCTCGACGAACTAAAATGGTGGTTAAAAAACATTTCAAAAAGCTCGATGATTCACTACCCTCCCGTGTCTCACTACCTAGTAACCGATGCATCGGAAATAGCATGGGGAGCACAGATAGACAACGTGAAGATTTGGGGTCAGTGGCCTCTAGGGAAGTCTGCTCTGCACTCAAATCAACGAGAAATGTTAGCTGTGTGGTACGCACTAAAAGGTCGTTGTCCCTCCCTAGCAAATTCATCGCTTTTGATACAAAGCGACAACCGAACGGTAGTGTCATTTTTGAGAAACGAGGGAGGCACGAGGTCTGTTCCCCTGATGAACATATGTTACAAGATTTTTCGTCTGTTGGACCATCACAATATTCACATCGAAATTCACCACTTGCCAGGGAAATTCAACCCAGAAGCAGATCATTTATCTCGCCTATCGTATCCACCCGAATGGCACCTGCTTCCCCAATTCATGCAGAAGGTTTTTTGCAAATGGGGGGTTCCACAGATAGATTTGTTTGCGTCAGCGACCGCACATGTAGTACCGACATACGCCTCTCTAGACGTGACCGACTGTCGTGCTCACCTACACGACGCATTCAGCCAGAACTGGAATTACAATCTAGCATGGTTGTTCCCACCTCCATTCCTAATACCTCGTGTTCTAGCCCACCTCAACTCGGCAACAGGTATTTACTTGCTGGTGGCCCCTCGATGGCCGAAAGTATTCTGGAGACCCGATCTTCGGAATCGTACACTGGCAGCCCCGTTCACCATCCACAACCTGGCAGAAGTACTGATAGACACAGCGACGGGCCGACCTCCACCTCAAGCTCGAGACATGACCCTGGAAATATGGAGATGTGGGGCTGGTCGAAAAGCTTGAGCCACTGGTCTCAAGAACAAAAGGATTTCCTATGCTCCAGTTGGAGGGAATCTTCACTAAGAACCTATAAACCAGCGTGGGAAAAGTGGACCACTTGGGCTCGAGGTAATTCTATAAATTTTTTAAAACCCTCTGGTTCCGACCTAGCGAGATTTTTAATAGATTTGTACCAATATCAAAACTTATCCTATTCTACTATTTTAGTTTACAAGTCTGCCATATCTACACTTTGTGATCCTGACTCAGCTACCAGGCTAAGTTCTCATGTACTTGTAAGACACGCATTAAAAGCTATTTCTAACAAAACACCTAAATTAAAAAGAGCTCCAATATGGGATACTGATTGCTTAAAAACTGCATTGCAAAACTCCCCGGTTAGTGAAAATAGCCTATATGAGTGCTCAAAAAGAACTGCTATTTTATTATTATTATGTTCAGGTCGTCGGGTTCATGATTTGTCCTTGTTATCAGTTGATTCCAATAGTTGTATAATGGAAGAAAATTCCATTACCTTATGGCCTAAATTTGGATCTAAAACTGATTCCTATACTGATCATCAATCTGGCTGGAAGTTGCTCAAAAACATGGACAATCAAGCTTTAGATCCAACTTTTTGGATTAGGAAAGTTATAAGTTTATCCTCTGAAAGACGTAACATATGCAAAGCTAATAATCTATTTTTAACAGCCTGCGGACCGCCTAAAGCAGCCTCGCCTACAGTTATCGCAAACTGGGTAAAGAAAGTGCTGATGGAGGCAGGGATCAAAGCCAGTCCTGGAAGTGTACGCCCCGCGGTAGCATCTAAAAACTGGGTTCAGGATTGCCCCCTCGAAGAGATCCTAGCTCGAGGAAATTGGCGCTCACAGAACACCTTCACACAATATTACTGTCGGATCATTAAACCTACAGAACCACTTTCAAGTACAAGTTCATGCTTTATTCCCATTAATTAAAAGTGAAACTCATCTTGTATGATTATGCATTTACTCAATAATAATGTTCAGTCTTTGTTACAATATTGATTTGTGATCTTTAAAATTATAATCATAGTTGTTTTTATTCATTATATAATGTTAAATTTTTGTTACAATATTAATTTGTACCTAATCATTATAGGTGATTATAGTTGTATCAATGTGAATTGTTAGTTGAAATTACTGTTTACCTACTGTTTATCTGTTAAATTGTTAAATAAAACCACTTATTTACACTTAAATGTCTCCAAATATTTATTTAATGACACCCATGTCTGTAATGTAGGTACCTATATAGGTTTTCACTGCTCATAGTTGTTAAATCATACTCCCTAGAGACACTTGCACTATAATTATCTACTTATAATCATTCTATTATATCACATTGGCGTTCTACCACCAGGCGATAACAGACAGATCTCAAATATATTTTTGTTATGCTTCGAATAACGGTACTGGAGCTTAATGACAGCGTTTTACCTTACAATAAAACGCTTATTAAGCGGAATACCTTATTCGAAGCATACATTTTATTCCTGCCTGGTTAATATTATAATTAAATTAACTTTAAATTATTTGCGAATAAAAGTAACTACACATTTTTAACTAGAAAATCAATTCATCAAAACTTGACGAGTCAATTTATTAAAGATTATGCCTCTACCCTCACAAACTTGCATACTTATTTTGTGTATTCCATAGACTATAACAGAAAGTTCAACTCGTACTATTATGATTAAGGCTACTAAATATTATTAGAATTGTTGATTTAAAAATGTGTAGCATTTGAATAATTATTTATATTGAGATCCAATGAGAATATAAATCGCACAGCGCAGTAAGAAGACTCTTGGCGCCACCTGGTGGTAGAAAAAGGAACTAAACGTTGGATGCGTTCAGTGCCAGTAAAGCGACACAAGACGAGAAACAAGGTTGCCATCTCAAATATATTTTTGTTATGCTTCGAATAAGGTATTCCGCTTAATAAGCGTTTTATTGTAAGGTAAAACGCTGTCATTTATTTTATTTCATCAACGCTACGCTACTATTCCCTTGTTTTGTCATTTCTGAGGCCCAATTTTTGGGATCAGCTAAGTTGGTGTTACGAATTCAGTAGTAGTTAGGTATCCACCAACATAAGCTGATCCCGAAAATTGTCACGAAACTTCGTTTTGGTTTTTCGTCATCGAATGTCAATTTGTATACATTTATCGTTTTTATCTAAAGGCAACTACAATATGAAAGGATAGAGCAATAAAATAAAAAATAATCATTAATCGTTTATTCTATTAGGGTAGATTATTATTATAGTTACATTTTCTTTGCAGCACCAACAACGAAATCTAATTTCATGGGTCATTTCTTTGATATATTGCTTTGATTAAGGCCACCACAATAGCTTGAGCACAAAACGGTTTTTACCTGAATTGGTATGTTACTGCTGGTTATTTAGTCTCAAGACAAATCAACGTGCCCGTAACTATGCTTGTAGTATAACATCAATTTACGAGTAGGTAGGCATAGAAAGGGCAATCTAAGTTGACCGGAATGAACATAGTTATCGCGAGTAGCGTGGCATTTGGTCGGAAATCTCTGTTTCACGTGCTTTCGATACGTCGTCTAGCTCTTTCGTAACGACTGTTCATAATTCGTGACCGCTCAGACAGCCTAAGTTCGGCCCGATCACTTTATATTGCGCTTACTTACGTACTTAATGTCTAAAGAATTCTAACTGCTTTTTGAATGCAAATCGAAACAGTAGAAATTTTCTTAGATCTTTATGTATCTAAGCAATATATTTTTATCGATATCTTCGGAGAGGTATCCAAATGCATGTACCAAATAAGTATGTTCAAAGTTAGCTAATGATATTAGTTCTTCAGTATATAATTAAGTTAGGTACATGATAAGTAATTTTGTGCTGTAGGGTAGGAATAAAAAGATCCTTTAGGTTCAACTCACACCAAAAGAGCATCGAAGAGCAGCGAAGCTGAGCGCAGTTTCAGTGTCATACGAATTTCAACTTTATTTTTATTACTATAATACTTATTATCGCATGAGAAACTCGAACGAGTATTATAGTAATGAAAATAAAGTTGAAATTCGTATGACACTGAAACTGCGCTCCGCTTCGCTGCTCTTCGATACTGTTTTGGTGTGAGTTGAGCCTAATACACTCGTAGTTCTTTTTTAACTTGCAGATTTTCCAATGCCTTCAATTTGTTACAACATTTGAATTGTATCGTATGTATAAGTATTGTATAATAGTGGCAATTCGGAGTGTCGCAAAAGCTAAACTAACTAAAATTAATGCCATCCTTTTTATTTTCATCGCTATGAAAGGGACGGCAACATTTTTAGTTAGTTAAGTTTAGCTTTTGCGACACTCAGAATTGCCATTCCTATTACAGTGTATAATCAGATTCCAAGAATTGAAAATCAGGTCAAATCAGTTTTGGCATATTTAGATGTTCAGGTATTTTTGTATTTGTACTTCATTAACAATTATGAGTATTTGAAACTTAAATACATTGTGAATTATAAGGTTACTTACATTATTTTATACACTCAGATCAAACTAAACTAAGAATCCAAAACAATTTCAATATTGATAAAGATACAAAGAAATGTCAGAAAAACTTCTTGCAAGTCTTTCTGTTTGTTTGACATAACCCTGTTTATTACACCAGTGTATACTTGCATATGGCACACAAAAATAATAATACTAAATAAATTATCCATTATTCGAATAATAAGTTTGATCGTAAAATTGTTTAGAGATTTTTGAATATAAATTACGTACTAAACTAAGGTTTTCCCTCAGTCGCAAAACAAGTCACGTATTTTGCACAATTAAAGAGCATTTGAAAAAGGAACAGAATGAAGGTTTTCTGAAACAAAATGAAGGTTTTCTGAACTTCACTAGGTGGCAGCACTGAGACGTCAGGTCTAAAAGCATGTTTACAAGGTCTCGTGATTCAAATTTATTTTTATTTTTTACAGTATTTTAATTTCTTTAATTCACGACCGATTGTCGTAGAAATGTATGTGTTTTGACAGCGCGCGCGCCACAACAAACCAATCGCCCTAGTGGCGACACCTAGTGGCGAGAATTTTCCTGAAAACCTTTATTGCTTCACTTCGTGCTTGAATTGCAACTGAATTGGTTAAACGAAGCTTACTTTTAAAGTTAGTGTTATTGCTCACTTTCCGAACTTGTTACAAGCGTAAAGGCACTTTATAATACAATCACAAAATTAGCACCATACTTGCATGTATTGCCAACGAACAAACTTTTAACTACATACTACCGATATTAGCAATTCTATATGAATTATTTTACAACGAAAGGCGTACCTATAACATTCAAACGGTTTCAACGTGCGACGAAAAATTGACATGAGTTACCTATGTTAGTTTTATAAAAATCCGCTAGATTTTTTTAGAAAGGCACTTTTAGAACCAGAATACATAACTTACATCGTAAAATGTATTATCTGAACTCGACTTAAGAGGCCGTAGGTAGCAAATATGTGGTTTGAATCGTATTAGATCTCAAAATCCGTGAAAGATACCACCTTATAATGTTTGGAGAAATTAAACTTTGAACTTTTATCTTGCGTTGTGGTTTTTTAGAAACACGATTGGTAAAAGTTTTCTCGATCATATATTTTTTTGAAAAATACATGTTTTTCACACAGTTTGCTATTTATCTCAGGAACAGAACGCTATTTTTGTTGGTTTTATGTTTTGACAAATAGCCTAGAAGTATTCATTCAGTTCTGGTTTTTTAATTTTTCGATTACTTGTTTAATTAACTTGTAATTAAATAAAAACTGTTTTTTCGCTATAAATTATGTTGCGTGTCTATCGTTCTGCGCTTCTCACTCACGAGTAAAAACATTATTCGCTCTCCCGCTCATTCCTCGGCGTTATGGCACACACTTAAGGTTCATTTTTCGTTGACTCCAAGAGTATGACGCCTGAGTTATGGCATTGTTCACGGGTTTTGTGTTCCTTCACCATTTGCCACAAATTAGGTTCGCATTTTTCGAAACAAAATGTAGTCCGGGATTCAAACCAAACATCTTATTCAACACATGTAGCAAATGTGATTGTATTTGAATTGGTAGCCATTACGTATAATCTTGTGTACGTGCATTAACTTACAAAATATTATTGTTATTTACAATACTATAATTCGTGTTATGTCAAAACATTCCAATCCGCTGAAAACCCAAGCATATCAATAGGCATAAAACATGCTTCTCTAGCTAGAAAATGACCCTATGTAAATTAACTACATAGCTCGGCTAACGGCCAAAATTAATAATAAAAACGACGAACGATCGCAGATCTATCTCCATAGCAACTTTGTTATACAACACAATTTGTATGGCATTTTTTGACAGATAACAGCGTTGCTATGACAACAGATTTGCGATGGTCCGACGGATTGAATATTAATTCGGCCGTAAATTGCGTGTGAGTGCGCCTATCGGAATATTATTTAGTCGATTCTGTATAAAATGCATGTAAATTTTTTTTAAAGTAAGTAAGTATTTTTTTTACTTTCACTGGGTAATGGGTGACAAAAGTCTCCACTTGTTAATAAGCCCACTATTATTATGGATTTGTATATTGTAATACTTTTAACAAGGACGATATAGGTTGTCTCTGTCATCCTTGCTTTTAGTACAAATTATTGATATACAATTACACTTTGGATTGGTTTAGAATTTTGACATAAAACGTCTAGTTTTAAGTAAGCAATAAATACAAAGCGTTATGTACATGTTAAAGGATGATACACTCTTGGTCTCAAGCAAAACTAAATGTTACTATGGTTTTTATTTTGTTAAAAAAACATGTTATTGTGACCTCATTACTAACTTTTATGGCATATAAAAAACGAATAAAAGTACTATCATTATGAAAATCAACCGTCTAAAAGGGTGAGCGTAATTTTTTGAGATGCGAGACGCGTAAAATGAGTCGCGTAATCTACGAACAAAGCAGACAACTCATTTTGCGTTGCCGTGTGGTACAAACAGGACCTTAGTATTAAACCAAATGCAGCGTAAATTACGCGACTCATTTTACGCGTCTTATAAATAAAAAAAATACGTTCGTTTTGCCTCACCCTGAGGCGTTGTCTCATCAGGCTTACAGTGAGCGGCTGACTGGCAGCTGACTGTAGCAAGGAAGAAACAAGAAGCAAACTCGCAGCCGCTCACTGTAAGCCTAATGAGGACAACGCCTAAAGCTCATATAAACGGTATCAAAACAGTTTTCTTAATGTGTTAGTAAAAATAACACTCTCATGCGGGCACCACTCATTGGCTTCAACTTGGTTCCAACATTAGAATGGCCAATGGCAATGCTCCGTTTGTGTCGAATAACCCTAAACGGAGCATTGCGATTGGCCATTCTAATGTAGAAACCAAGTTGAAGCCAATGTAGTGTGCCGGCATAAAATTTGCAACGTGAGACTTTTATAAGCACCAAACAGTTAAATCACACAAATATTTTCTACGGTAAATTAAATCACAAAATTCACAAAACGACAAAAAAAATTCAATCGTGATATTTGTGCGCCAAACACAAAATAGCTTATAGCTCAACTCACACCAAAAGAGCATCGAAGAGCAGCGAAGCGGAGCGCAGTTTCAGTGTCATATGAATTTCAACTTTATTTTTATTATTATAATACTTATTATCGCAGAGAAGGCGCGCGTATTCGAATTCGCCGGAATTCCCGCGGCCCCCGGGCGACTCGTTTGAGTTTCTCATGCGATAATAAGTATTATAGTAATTAAAATAAAGTTGAAATACGTATGACACTGAAACTACGCTCCGCTTCGCTGCTCTTCGCCGCTCTTTTAGTGTGAGTTGAGCCTATGTTTACCAAAAGCAACTTTATCGCTTGAGGGATATGGACCATTATTGCAGAGTGCACCATCCACGCAATTGTCAAAGGTTCACAACCGCATTTTCGGGATAAAACTCAGCGACTTCGTCTCCGTTTATTTGATCACGGATCACTATTGTGGGACTCGTACTATTAGATCTGAAAATAAAATATAACTTTATTTTATTGACACGATAGACAATGAACATAGTCCTATGAGGCCAATGAGTGCAAGTGAGATAGACTGATTACAATGATTTATACGACGACGTTCTTAAAAGTGTGCCATATGCAATTTAGTCAATTTACCAGTTTGAAATCCTTATTTATCTCAGAATGTGTTAATGTTTCGACGACCATAATATTTGGGGAAATGATACTTCGAACTTTTATCTTGGTTATTATGTGTCTTAAAAACACGATTGGTAAAGGTTTTCTCGATAATATATTTTTTTGAAAAATACATGTTTTACACACATTTTGCTATTTATCTCAGGAACAGCACACTATGTTTGTTGTGTCAAAAAACCTAGAAGTATTTCTTTCGTTATATCTTTAAATTTTTCGATTGGTTGTTTAATTAACTGTTTTTTCACTATAAATTATGTTGCGCGTCTATCGCCTCTGCACTCCTTACTCACGAGAAAAAATACTATTTGCTATCCCGCTCGTTCTCCGGATATATGGCACTCTTAACGCAGGCCCTATAGTAGGATTACAGTACCTAATGATGTTTTTGCGTCGAAGAAGCTCGCTGTTCATTCTGTGATCTTGGATAGCGCGCCATAAGCGAAGCTCTACGCCACCTCTGTAAATAATAATATTATTAACGAATATAAGTTCCTCGGAAAATAAGTTTTTATTTAGAACTAGCTGCACTACATCCACGCGCAAACTTTATGCGGGCACCACACATTGGAGTGTTGGAACGCGTTGGTTCCAACACTGATGCGGGGAACGATCTTGGACGGTTATTGGACACAAACGGAGCTTGCCATTCTATTCGCAGCCAATGTTAGAACCAAGTTGACGCCAATGTGTGGTGCCCGCTACGAGACAGTATAAAATAGAGCGCTGTATTTTCCTTTCTTTCACAAAAACAAAGAAGAATTATACAACATTCTTGTGAGTAAAAGAGACAAAGCATTATATCTCTTGTCCCATCGCGTGCCGCTTTTTTGTATGGCCGGAAACTTGATGCTCCATTTGTACTACGAAACTGTGGATTCACTGCATTTTTTGTCCCTCTCGGCGGCACGCTCGCTATTCCAGGTACTATACTAGGTCCATGGGTGCCGGCATTAGGTAGATATACTTTACCTACTCCGATCACTGGTAATCAGTTATGCTTACTTGAGATTAAGTCTAGAGATGTCTTCTCTCTGCACGTGTTGTAGTATATCGTCCAATGTGTAATGTTCTGAGACTAGAACGCGCGCCGCGCTAGAAGGAATGCCGTGAGCGTCCATCCAATCACAGATACGCGTCTCTTGTTCTGCGTCTAATGTATCTTCTGGACTGGAACCCCTGTGGAATTAAATATTGGTGTCAATTCTCTCTGATTGTGTACACTTGTCTCGGATTGTATCCAAGTTGTATCAAAGCAAAAAACCACGATAAATCGCGAAAACAACTGTCAAATATGACAGAAATTTATTTGTAGAAACTAAACTACTACATATTTACATAACTGTACAAAATACAATTAGAACCAGTTGAGCCACCTAAGGATCGTTACATAATATGACAGTAATTAAGTAAGTTACTTACTAAGCGATTTCAATGTGGAAAAACCACATTGAAAATCTCTGCTCTAGGATAAATAAATTTTCGTATGCTCTATTTATGCTCTCAAAGACTGTAAGCACCTCGACTACAGTTACTGCTTATCATGGGTATGTGGCATCTCTTCTTAGGTACGGTGTAATTTTTTGGGGTAACTCTACAGATAGAGAATTGGTATTTAAGGCGCAAAAGAGATGCGTAAGGGCAATCTGTAAGCTAAAGACTACTGATAGTTGTAGACCTCATTTTGTTAGTCTCGGCATTCTGACTTTACCTTCTCTGTATATATTGGAAGTTGTTCAGTTTGTTAGGAGCAACATCCATCTTTTTGATCATTTTAACAGCAGGCGCCATAATATCAAATTGTGTTGCCCTCCAAATAAAACTGCTTATCTTAATAAAAGCATATTTTGCATGGCGCCAAAGATATATAACAAGTTACCCAGGCATATTATAGAAACAACGTCCCAACAAGCTTTTAAATTTAAAGTTAAAAGTCTGCTTTTACAAAAAGCATATTATTGTGTTGATAATTATTTATGTGACAAATTTGATGCTATCTGACATAAAAATGTTTATTTTAATCAATTAAGTAATTCTTTTGACATTCACTCTCTATTCTATTTTTTATTTATTTTTTGTGTCATTCTTAGAAGTTAATTTTGTATGGATTTATGTGTTACCTACTATTGCATGCTGAAAAGCTGACTATGGTTGATCTGTATTCTTTTATTAATTTAACATGTCTACTTTTTGTTGTACCCATTTTCGCAATAAATGAATTATGAATTATGAATTATAAGCGTTAGCTTTAGCTCATTCTTTATTCCATGGTGTAAGCAATTCTGGTACCAAATTTTATTCAAATCCGTCCAGCCGTTTGAGCGTGAAAGAGTAACAATCGACGTAGACGAACAAACACACTTACATACTTACACACACACAATCTTTTTTTTTTATATGATTGTGCTTAAATCATATTCGTTGTGCAAGCGGCCCTTAGACATTAATTATTTGTGTTATTAATACATTATATAAATTGCACTCACCGAGGCTTTTTTTCAATGAATTCTCGTATCAGTTGAGTTTGCATCCTCTGTTCCTCCAGCATCGTTCGAAGTAATGTCTGGTATTGCTGGTAGCTTTCAAGCAATTCTTGTTGTAGCCTGAAACAATAGTGCTAGTTAAGAGTGGAAAGTAAATTTAGGAAAAAGCGAAAACAGAGTTTGGTGGCCACCAAGTGCAACTTCGCTACTCCTAAAATATACAAAATGAAACTATAACAGAGATATTAGAAAAAAGCTTATGATAGATTTCACAAATTGAACATTCTGTTTTTTGAATTCCTTTGTTCAATGTAATAATAAAATAAAATAGGCGGCGGCGCTGGTTTGACGCAAACAAGCACCTTAACTTCAACGATCTATCAAGAACGTCTAATGCCCGGTTCCTATATCGAACGTACGGATGTCCGTAGGTAGGTTGTCATAGCAACGTTGTTATCTGTCAAAAAGTGTCATACATGTTGTGTTGTAGTAAACAACGTTGCTATGACGACCGACCTACGGACATCCGTTTACGTTGGATATAGGAACCGGGGGTTAGCAAGCTTCGCCACGAGCGCTTCTTATACTAGGTCCATGTAATACTCACTTGTGATTATCTTGCCTCAGCTGATGCATCTGATGGTCTCTTGTGGAAGTGGCAGTAGACATGGCAGAAGGAGTTGCGACTTCCCCTCCGCAGACGCCGCCGCTGCCGCCGCCTCGACGGGAATCCTGCCCTGCTAGGTTTGCGCCGAGCTCTGAAAGAATGCTATTCAATTAGAAGTTTGAAGCGCTCGTGGCGAAGCTTGCTAAGACGTTCTTGATAGATCTTCGAAGTTAAGCAACGTTCTAGTAAGTAAGTAAGTAAGTTCGTATGAGCAAGTGGCCAACTCTGGTGACGGAGTTTTTAGGCCGCCAAGCAACGTTCTGAGCGGTCACTACTTGGATGAGTGACCGCAAGTGGCATTTATATCTGAGCGCTTCCGTGCTTCGGAAGGCACGTTAAATTGTCGGTCCCGGCTTTTAAAGTTGTTAAGCCATGACGGAGGCCTTAAGGCGGCTTACTTACTTTACTTTAGTTAGAAGTTTAAGGGGGACACCAGACACTAAAAACCTGGGTTACACATACAAATACAGACATATTATTCAAATTTAATATTGTATAGAACTCAACAACGCCTGTCAATATGAGTGCTGTCAAATTAGTTTAGTTTCGGCGACATCTGAATTGACACCATTGCCTCCAGAAACTAACCTGGTGATAAAACAGTGATGGCCGCTTGCACCGCATTCCTAACCAGATTGTCAAGCGCAAACATCCAATGCGGTTTAATACTGTGCATCCTTAGCACCACATTCACTGCCTCTTGGAACATGTATATAGCTGAATGTAGCTCGTTTATAGCATTCGAGTCGAAGTCTAGCTCTTCCTTCAGTGTGGTGATGGCTTGCTCGATGATACTGCGGTTTTGGTCCATGATGTAGCCTTTTAGCGCGCATCGCAGAGTTTCTAGGTGGTTCTGAAATAGAACAATTCAGAAACGATGTGTTAAGCGGTGAAGCTTGAAACTTTTTATGACGATAAAAGTACAGAAAGAAAGATGCCTGATGTTTGTAATATACAAAAATAAGAAGCTAGCTTTTGTAGTTCACCTTTATCTTTCACTAGCTTCGCCCTATGGTGAATAGTTCCCGTTCCAGTGGGATTATGGGGATAAAATGTAGCCTATTTTTTTATTCCAGGGTAAGCAATTCTGGTACCAAACTTCATTCAAATCCGTTCAGCCGTTTGAACGTGAAAGAGTAACAAACACACTAACACACACACAAACTTTCACCTTTATAATATTAGTGTGATTACTAAAAATTAAAATTTACACATTTCTCATTTCTCAAGTCATTTGAAAATACCTAACTTAACATTTAACAGTTAATCAAAATAACTTATTTCGCAACAACAACTAACAGAAAATGAAAAATCTTACGAAAAGTTACGACTTCGACGGGATTCTAATTCCTTTAGAATACCTGTAGATGGCGCTAATCGGTGCTCTAACCGAAAAATATAATCTTACTGATAGTTTCGTCGTCGACGTCATTGGCTTCGTGGCCGAGTGGTCGATGGCAATCCGGCTAAAGGATGATCACTTGAATCACGCGGGTTCGAATCCCGTCGAAGTCGTAACTTTTCGTAAGATTTTTCATTTTCTAATGAAATACCTAAGTGTGGTTTAACACTATAATAAAAATATATAAAAACAACTAACAGCTTCATAACTGAAACGTATTTAAATACTAAAAATAAATTACCATTGTTAAAACAGTGTTGCCAAAGTCCTGTTGAACGCTCAGCATCCATTTTGAGCAGATCTTCTCGCTGTCCTGCTCTAACACACGTGAGAGAGTGAGACGTCGTTGTGAATCTTTCTTCAGCAAGTAAAATCCGTCTGATTCTATGTCGATTGACGATCGCGGTACGCTTGTCATATCAACCTGTCAAATATAAGATGAAGAATTTTTGTATTTAGTTACAGATTTTATTTAAAAATAAATTAATTGTTCAAACTAATTGACTAATTAATCAGTCATCTGGTTACCATAACACAAGCATTAAATTGTTTAGCTTGGGACTAGATGACGCTGTGTTGAAATCTAAGGATATTTATTTATTTACATTTACGCTATTTAAACTATATTCCAACTGAAAGTTCTCAAAATATAGCGTGCTTAGCTATTCACTATTAGTACCATTATTAACCATACACAGAATGAATAGTTAAAGTCAATGAAAACTTATTTGAAGTATAAAGATCTGAAATAATATGTCTACCGGACATTAGGAATAAAATCGTGATATTTCATTTCATACAAGTATTTGTAAATTTTTATTTTTACAGTTTTTTATTTTCCGTGCTTCGGAGGGCACGTTAATTTGTCGGTTCCGGCTTTTTAAGTCGTTAAGCCATGACGGAGGCCTTTAGGCTAAAAACTCCGTCACTAGAGTTGGCTTGCTCATACGAACGAACGAACGAACGAACGATTTTTAGTGTTTTAGAAATAAATAATCGTAACTTATCTTTTAATTTTTACACACCTCTGGTGAAAGCAGACCACCCGACGAACTCCGTCTATTCAGAAGAGTGTCGCCAGCATCCATCTCATCAGTGGATGGCGTATTAGGCATAGTGCTAAAACATATTCACAAATAAACATAATATAAAATACAATTTGAAGAAACAAAGCGGTCAATAGCAGTCATGAACTTGAGCGATACACGAAAGTTAATTAGAATGTGATTTTGATGAGCCCTTTCAAAAGCTACGTAAAAGTGTACGTAAATGTACTAATGTGTACGTAATATTACGAGCGTGTACGTAATTGAGATGAAAATGTGAAGGCAAAAAGCAGGTGTTTTTGTGCATGACATGCCAGCAATGTGCAATGTGATTATGTCCTTCATAGAATGCTATATTTCTAAGATAAAAAATGATATGGATCTAATGATAATTTAGTAGCGAGAGCCGAGATTCTTTTGAGAGAACATTTTTAAATAGTTCTACCAACCACACACAGTTAACCACGTTATAGACAAGATTTCCTATTGAGTTCTGATTTTGCAATCTTCAAGTAACAATTATCTAAAGAATGCAAATGCTATTGTCTAAAAAAAATCAAAATTATGTTTACACTTTTATGTTCATAATAGCTGCGCCCCGGTGACGGATAGCTGTACTAACACATGGGCTACTTTTGATCCCGGTATTCCCACGGGAATGGGAACTATTCACCGCGTGGCGCAGCTAGTAAAGCATATAAAAGCATAAAATTATGATTGTGAAATTAAAGGAAAACTAAAGCTAAGTATTCTTCAGATTAAACTTATTCGACTATTGATAATTCAGCCCAGACTTCTAAGTATTGATACATCCCTAATTTTTCCGTTCTTTGCTCCAAAAAACTAATAGAATTCTATGAAATCCCAACAAGTTTTTAGAAATGCGTACAAATTACCTGCTGTTGGAATAATCCGGCGGGTATATCAGTATCGGTGAGAGCATCGACGACGCGGTCCGCGTGATGGTCGGGTTAGATCGCACTGTCTTCACCCTTGACGGAAAAACAACGCTTAGGTGCAAAGCAATCGACATGTTATTACAACTGGTTATGACGGCTTGTAGTGAAATTGTGGTCCAGTGCTGCATTCAGTGATTTATTGGGACACTATATTATGCTATCTAACTTTGGTGGCCGATCCGACAAAAGTACCTATTCATTTTTCACGTCAGATACCAACTATCACTGTGAAAATTGCTTTGTATTTGTGAGTGGTAAGTAGTGTGTTTGTCTACCAACTATCATTGTGAAAATTGCTTTGTGTTTGTGATTGGTAGTGTGTTTGTCTACCAATTATCATTGGGAAAATTGCTTTGTGTTTGTGAGTGGTAGTGTGTTTGTCTAAATTCAAGCTATGACTGAGGCTACATAAAGTCGTCAAGCCATGAGAGTTTAAGGAGTTCTGGTTAATAACGGTTCTCTCTTTACTTTTTTTACTTTATTAAATAGTCTCCCTTAAAAACGCAGCTTAAACTAGGTCAATCCATTCATTTTAATCGTTAAATTGTCGGTCGCGCCTTTTTAGTCAAGACAGAGGCCATTGGTCAGCCTAATGATTTCGTCACAGTCCACACCAACTTACTTTTTAATCGGCCGCTTCTTGTTTAAGTGTACACTAAAATCACGTTGAAAAAATCATATTTTTTTGTTTCGTTCTATTGTTTGGTTGAAGAGTCACCCATTTTATTTGATCTCCATTTATATTAGACTAGGGAAAGTCAGAATTCGTCTGAGTGTGGATTTGCTATTAAATGAAAGGTATTTCTGATGAAACTTACGTTTAAGAATGTGAAAGTATGATCATTTTTAAGTGATTGTGTAAGTATGAACTGCGTCTAAAACTTAAAACATTTTATTTGTGGCTCAAAACTATAAATTTAGTAACAAATTAGTCAAATTAACTCATAACCACGGCATCAATGGAGTAACTGAAAACAATTTCACTACAAAACAAAACTTAACACAAACAAAATATCCCTAATGTAAGTACACGTCAACAAATACATTTATGCTAACACCTGCATCGGTTGTAATGGTTGAAAGGGCCAATGAGTTATGCCAATTGATTTCATGTAAAACTCAAAAACCATGTTATTTTGGTAGCTTTTTAGGAGGAACAAGCAAACGTTAACTATTTCATTCTATCACAATAATAATGACAGAGATAGAAATACTTGATGTTTGTTTGTTTCGTCCGGTTACGGCTGTTTGTCCATCAAAGCATAATATTGTTATTTAAACATTTTAAATTGAGGTCTATTTTCTCCCGATACTCGACTCGAAGGGTAAATATGAAATTATTGCTTCTCCGCGATTAGAATTTGGAATCGAGTCGAATTTCAGTAGTGATTAGCTTCACTTCAATGGACAAGGAGCGTAGAGGTCCTATTAGGAAAGCTTCCTTTCACCGAGTCATTATAATGGTATGTATGATAAACACATCACACAACGCACAACTCTAGTAGTTTAAATGCCATGCGTAAGGTTTGAAAAAAAGAAAATTGTAGGAAACTAGCCCATGCTTTCAACTAAGAAAAGCAACTATTGTTTCTATACTTATAGTTCTTTGATTGAGACAATATCTTAAAACTGAATTCATAAATCTGATTTATTATTTGTTTTTAAAAATAAACAATTAGAAGGTAGACGAGCAATTGTTAATTTCAATCAATCGTTTTCTCCCAGATTACAAAAATTCAAAATCAGTCAAAATTTCGATTTCCAAAGCCAAACTTATCGTTGCCTAACTGGTACAGTCGCCTGCAATAATCAAGTGTCCTAACATTTTGTCTGTTGTCGCTACATTTTGTTCAGTTCCCACACGTAGGAAGCCGCAGTTAGCCTGTATCTAAATCTGTATACTCATTAAAACTTTCAATTGAGAATTTATAATCTAATAATATTATTGTTATAGTTAAGTACACAGAACTAAATTATTATAAATCATTAATTTCCATCTTCAAGTATGACACTAAAATGTATGTTCCTGTACTACTTAGATATTTAAGCATACCTAGGTATGCACTGGAAACTGTTATCTGTTATGACGTGTAAAGGTGTTTACCAAATAAATGACTATTATTGACTATTATTGAGCTTAGGTTTGAAGAAATTGTCCCAACCAAAGAGCGCATTACCCCATACTCACTCGATCTCAGGGCTGGTCGGCAAAGCGCCCGGCATGCTAGGCTCAGATATCTTCTTGTGAGCCAGCGGTCGCGCCTTGTCGGCGGGCACGGATATACTACGGCTGTAGTCCATACTGGATCCGAGACGGCTTGTTGGTTTCTTCTTCCTGAGAAAATACCAAGGTCATTTTGAGGTCATTTTGGACATTTCTCTGACTACCCTTAGACATCTTCGAAAAGATCTAAAAATTGCCAAATGATCTGAAAGAAATGTCTACCGCTCCCGGGATACAGTCGTGATCATATTTCATTTTTCATTTCATTTTGAGGAGCCGTGATGGGAAATAAGTGTAACTTTCGATCCGAAAGTCGTGGGTTCGAATCCGTCGAATAAGGCAAGGCCGCACATCAATGCATTTTTCCTCTGACTACTCCATGACGACTTCAAAGGATAAAAAAATACCTAAGTCCGTAGGTAGGTTGTCATAGCAACGTTGTTATCTGTCAAAAAGTGTCATACATTTTGTGTTGTATTAACAACGTTGCTATGACGACCGACCTACGGACATCCGTACGTTGGATATAGGAGCCGGGGGTTACACACTTTCACACTTACATACTTACACACACACACAAACTTTCACCTTCATAATATTAGTGTGATACTCTACCTATAATCACTGGTGATTACATTGAAATCCGCAAGTACTAGAAAATCTTTTAAACACCAAAAAACATCACTAAAGTTGGCCACTTGTTCTTAGTACTTACTCGCATAGAAATGGATCTTCCAGTAGCTCAGAAGCGGTAGCTCGTTCTTCCGGCTCAGGTATGAAGCAGCGAAGGATGAAGCTCTTCGCTCGTGGAGTCAGCTCACTTGGTATCTCAGGGTGTATCTTGTAGTATCCCACCTATTCATCAAGTTAAACATTTCAGTAGAAATAAAAAACCATAACTATCGTCCGGACGGCAATGACAAATTAGATATATTTTGGTGCAAAAGAAAAATATAATAATACACCATTTGGATATGAGATACATACATACATTTGGATACAATAGTGGCAATTCCGGATGTCGCCTAAACTTAATTGAACTAATTTGACAGTACTAAAAATGTTGCCGTCCCTTTCATAACGATCGAAATAAAAAGGATGGCATCAATTTTAGTACTGTCAAATTGGTTTAGTTAAGTTTTGGACACATCCAGAATTGCCACTAATAGGGTCTATGTTTAAGGTGGTTGTATGCGTCAAACTAATACCGCCGCCTATTTTATTTAATTATTACGTTGAACAAAGGAATTAAAAAAAAATGAAAATCTCCTAAACTATACAAAATGAAACTATTACAGAGATATTAAAAAAAAAAGGTTATGATAGGTTTCAGTTTTTTCAAATTCCTTTGTTCAAAGCAAAGACGATTAATATCTAGAAGACAGACAAAGGCCATACACAAAATCGTAACCCTGATCCCGCAGTACCAGATAGCCTGGTAACTTTAAAACATCAATTTTATCCAAGAAATTTCAATACTTAGTAGTAGGTAGCAACAATATTCAATATAAAATTTTTTTTAACTAGAAAGTTATTGAAATTTCTTGGATAAAATTGATGTTTTAGAGTTTTCAGGCTATTTTTTAGGGTTACGATTTTGTGTATGGCCTTTGTCTGTCTTCTAGATATTAATCGTCTTTGGTTCAAAGTAATAATTAAATAAAATAGGCGGCGGTGCTAGTTTGACGCATACAACCACCATCGACAAAATAACATAACTAAAGTGGTACATAGACTGTTTGTAAAGTGTAAGAAAAAGGTATAAAATACCTTGAACACAGCGGCTTGCGGGGAACCCAGCTCTATGAACGGAGGGTTGCCGGTTGCCATTTCTACGACAGTACACCCCAATGACCAAATGTCAGCCTGAAAATTAACAAAAATAGTTGAAAAAACCAAATATTGAAAAGATGTTCGTTATTCTTTTCAATATTTTTAATTACCAGGGATATTTATTTATTTACTCATCATGACATGGGTTAAAAAAATCTATACTAATATTATAAGGAGGTAAAGTTGGTTTGTTTGTATGTTTGGGGTAATCACCGAAACTACTCATCCGATTTCAAAAAATCTTTCACCAGCGTAGCATGGACTTTCCGAATATAGGCTATATTTTATCAAGGTAGGTACCACGCGAGCGGAGCCGTGGGTGAGTAATGCCCGGTTCCTATATCGAACGTACGGATGTCCGTAGGTTGTCATAGCAACGTTGTTATCTGTCAAAAAGTGTCATACATGTTGTGTTGAATAAACAACGTTGCTATGACGACCGACCTACGGACATCGGTACATTGGATAGGAACCGAGAGTAATGCTGGGTTCCTATAACCAACTAACGGATGTCCGTACGTAGGTCGTCATAGCAACGTTGTTATCTGTCTAAAAGTGTCATTTTTTTGTAAATTGTAAATTGTTTATTGAGCACCTTAGATAAAACAACAAAGTAGTGTTATTACAGATGAACATTATTTCTTACGTCGGCTCCACACGTTGGCCCCAATATTGGCCCCAACGCTACTCGTCCAACGTGTGGATCTAGAAAATGGCATTGGTCCCAACGTTGGGGCGAGCGTTGGTAATTGGCCGGCTCGTGTGAAGGAAATTACAAGTTTCACAATGAGTCATACATGTTGTGTTGTATAAACAACGTTGCTATGACGACCGACCTACGGACATCCGTACGCTGGATATAGGAACCGGGGGTAAGTAAACTTAACATTTTAGTGTAGGTCATAATGACCAATCTGACCAATCCAACCAATGAGGGCAAAGATAATTTTAGGTATTTTTAGGAAATTATATATGTATTTTAATTTAAAATGTAGGTATAGAGTTTTGTTTTGTTGATTAATTTAATTTAATTTAATAAATTTAGTTTTTATTTTTTATTACTACGTAGATATTATAGATTATATATTATAGATTATTATTAATGATTATTATATAGTGCTGTGCATGCCTGTAATGGGTACACATAATCATAGTATTTTTATATGAATGTTTTTTTATAAAGTGTAATTATGTGTACTGTTGGCGTTGCCTTTAATAAATAAATAAATAAACTTACAGGAGCTCCATATCCCCTCTGCCCCTTATCAATAACCTCCGGGGCCATATACTGCAGTGTGCCGGCAAACGTCTCCGTAGAAGGACATAATCCAGCCAATCGTTTCGACGTGCCGAAATCTGATATCTTCACGACGCCACTGTACGTGTTCACTAACACATTGTCGCCTTTTATATCACGGTGCACGATTTTCTGATCGTGAAGGTATTTAAGACCTGTAAAGATTTATTTGTTAAGACGCACACTATAGAAAGACAAAAAGAAAACATCTATACTAATATTAGAGAAAAAAAAGGTAAAGTTTGTTTATAATGTTTGGGGTAATCTTCAAAACTATCCATCAAACCTCAGTCTCAGCTAACCTTCTAATATCTGCTTGGTGTAGTAAGCAATGGTAGATTCGTTTTCTTTCAGAGGTCCCCATTTGGACCTCAGTAATGCAGATAGCGACCCTCCAGGCACTTGCTCCATGAATATCTTGAAGTAGTTGTCCTCTGATATTGAGCCGAGGTACTGGAAACATCATTCGAAATTAACAAATTTGGAAACAAAACTCACAACATGTCGCGAAATCGAAATTTAATTTCGCAAATTTCGAATTTCAAAAACAGTCAATCAAATTCAAATACAGTCAAATATACAGTTAAATATACAGTCAAATATGACAGTAAAACTGTCAGATTTGACTGTAAAAATGGTTCGACTGACAAATCTGACAGTTGTTTTCGAGATTTACATTAATTTTTGACAGGTTATCCGTGATAGCGATGACTTCCGTTGTATTGAGATCTATCAGCTTTATTGTCTTTATTAAACATTCGCGATCAGATAAAAAAAAAAAAAAAAAAAATTCGTGATAAAAACCCGTTTGCATATTATGTTTTATAATATCACCTTTATGTCTCTACCTTTTCGTTAGATTATAAGATGCCGATATCTTTAAGAGATCGTAAGGAAATCACATCATTGCAGAATGTTGTTGACTCAAAAAAAAAATCCACGCTTTTAAGACATTTAAATAAATAAATATCCTTGGGCATTTTACACGACGTCATTTAGCCCCAAGCTGTGTTATGGTAACCAGATGACTGATATAATACTAAAATACATTTTTTTTGTAAATACATACATAATATTATACATAGAAAAACATCCAGACCCGGAACAAATATATGCAGAAAATGCAAACATTTGTCCCGTAGCGGGATCGAACCCGCAACCTCCGCGTCTCAGGCGGGCCTTCGCCCACTGCGCCACAGGGGTCGTGTAATTACTTTCAATTTATATTTACTAACCTGTACAATATTCCTGTGCCTCAGCTGAGAATGCAGCAGTATTTCCTCATGCAAAGGCTGGACGTCTCCCAGATTTCGCTCCGGTATCTCCTTGACTGCGATGCGAACTTGCGTGTTGAGATCTCTAGCGGCATATACCACTCCATACGTGCCTTTGCCGAGTATCACGCGTTTGTTGCAATCGTCCAACTCGTATTCGAACTGAAAATAGTGGCAACATTCATAAAATTGTATAATTGAACGTTAAATTGTCGGTCCCGGCTTTTGAAATCGTTAAGCCATATCGGAGGCCTTCAGGCGGCCTAAAAACTCCGTTAACGTTGGTGAATGTTTGTGTGTATGTGTGTAAGTATGTAAGTGTTTTTGTTACTCTTTCACGCTTAAACAGCTGAACGGCTATGAATGAAATTTGGTACCAAGATTACTTATACCTTAGATAAAAAAATAGCCTACTTGTAATCCTGGTATACCCACGGGAACGGGAACTGTTCATCGCGGGTAACACCGCGGGGTGCAGCTAGTAGTATATAATTTGTATTTGTGTACCTTTATGTCCTAACATGAATTATAATACCTATTACTTGATATAGGTCGCGCCACGTAAAAAGAGCACTGGCTGTCAAACTGCTCCGTGGTCGATGATTGGTGGAGAGGTAACGCTGCGCACTTCATACCATTGATTTAGCGAGTGCTATTGGTCCGTCAGCGAGTGAACACAGGCGCAAACATACCCCCGCTACTTCGCCGACCGCGCTCTTTTTACGTGGCGCGACCTATAGTAATGCACAAGCCGTGCGACCGCCCTTCCAGGGCGAAACCCCAGGACCCGGGGGTAATTGCCCCCGGCGAAGAAGCCAGGGTAATTTTATTTATTTATTTATTAACTAGCACGGTTACAAACACCAATTACGCTAATTATAAAAACATACAGGAGTCAAATATCATGCTTCAGAAACAAAGAGACAGAGAAACAAAAAATATGGATTAGGTAGGTATACAATGTCAAACGTCAATATAATTTCAAGTAAGTAATACATAATTATGAATCAAGATAAAATAAAAATTACTACAAAATTATTAATTTTCTACAAAATTATTAATGCAGTCAGCGACGCCCTTACCTCCTACCTCTAGGGGTAGGCAGAAGACCCAGTTGTTGACAAGCCGTGCGAAGCCAAAATAATGAGGATAAAAAAAGTAATGCGTTACCTTCAACTGGTCGTGCATACCGCTCGTGTCGAGATCTGTGACCTTCTCATGGTCAGCCGTCAGCTCCCCGAGGAGATCGTGGAAGCGCTGCCGGCACGCTTCCGACGGCAGGAATATTTGGAAGTCGTCCGAATTCTCGCTTACGTACAGGAAAAGGCAGCGCTCGTCTCGCTTGTATAAGCTGAAATAAAAATATATATTCCTAAGAGGCGGTTGACATAATAGGGAGTCGCGTTGGAACAGGCATTAGAATCACCTAGCATGTAAAACGAAACTTTAGTGATCCGTGAGGTCCTACAAGAATAAATGATTTTTCTTTCTTTCTTTCTTACGCATGATGACTAATTTTGAAAAAATATATAATTTATTTATAAATTAGCGAAGGAGTACTAGTTATTTTGGAAATTTGCAATGATGATGGACTATTGCGTCACGCCTGAATCAATTAATTCAGTAAGTATTCAGTAAATACTTACTGAATTAATTCTGTTCCTATTCAATTTATATCCTATCATCAATTTAATAAAAAACATTAACCCAGTAAACCTATTTTATCTCTTTTCATTGACATAAGAGTAAAAAGAAAAAAACATTCTGCAAACCTATATTAAATTGACAAATCTTTATGAACAAGACCATTAGCAATAATAATAATAATAATAAGCCCCTCAAAGCCCAACCCCACGTCCGCGCTTGACCACCTAAGCCACGTGAGGGGCGGACACTCGCAACGAAATAACTTAGCGGGTGACTAAAAAGGGAAATGGCAAACCCATCATGATGGAGAAAGGTAATAGTTGTAAACGTATATGGTCGCTTCCCGGGGGTGATCGCCGGGGCACGTCTGGAGCCGATGCTGGACGTTCCAGCATGCAAGCCATCGGTGGCGAGGGCAATGGGCGGCCCTCTGCCGGGGAACCCGAAAAAGGTGAGCCCAACAGGAGATATAATCTACGGCCACAGACAAGGAGCCGGAGCACATCAGGAGCCGGCGCTGCACGCTGCAGCAAAACGAGAGATAATCGGCGGTTAGCTTCTATCGAGGAACGGAGCCAGAGCCGAAACGAGAGGGCTGAAGAGTTTCAAGAAGCCCAATCAACCCTATCCTCGCCTAAATCATTATTTTCATCACTACCTTCTTCTCCACCTTCATACTTAAACTTCATCACTGAATCTTCTTCACTTTCTCTTCCTTCCCCTTCATCTTCATCTTCACTGGCCGAGGATGTTGTGCAGTCGACAATAGTTGATGAACCTGCACCCACCACGGCTAGACGTACGCGCATAAAATGGACTGATAAAATGAATGCATTTGTCCTGCGTACCTACCTCATCCTCACAAAATTAGAAAATGATACTAGATCATACCTCACAGACTTGCATAAAGAATTTATTGAGAAATTCCCACACATAGATATTAATAAACAGCGACTAGGAGACCAACGTAGGGCTATAATACGTAATAAACTCTTAACATCCACCCAAATTAATAACATACGAGAGGAAGTCAAAACTCTTTTGAATTCAAACAACCACCAAACTACCCAACACACTTCTAATCACACACGGCCTACACCATCTGGGCAGCGTATGAAATGGACAACTGAACATAATGAAGCCATTATGAGAGATTACTTCCGGATCACTCAATTAGAAACTAATAAAACAGCCTATCGTAAATCATTGCACCTAAGTTTCATCACTATGTTTCCTGAACTTTCTCATCTAAGCGAACAAAGAATAGCCGATCAGAGGAGACTCATTGTTTCTAATAAGTTCATTTCTGAAGACAAGCTTAATAGCATAAAAAACGAAGTAGCTTTTGAAATAGGGCTGAACACAACAAGTCAAGCATCTATGAATCAAGTGAGTGATAACACAGACGAATTCGTATTAAGTAGTTATAATCCACAAACACAAAATAATATTGTCTCTGAAAATAATACCGATAGTAATACAACACCATCAGATTACAGACGCACAGAAGTAGATGAAACATTTAGTCAAGCCCTAGAATACTTTCAATTCACCGAACCTATAGGAAGACCCTATATTCCAAAACAAAAAACATCGAGGAAACTTGCTGAAATAGTACACTACATAAACACAATTAGTTTACCTGAGGTTACCAACATTAATACAAACTTTGAATCTCTACAAACGGCTGTATATTGTGCTGCGTGGACTGCAGCTAAAGTAAATGGGTCGAAGTTACACACACCTCCAGAAATAATACAGAATCAAACCCAAAGACGCTTTAAACCGCGATGGCAAAAACGACTTGAGAACAAGATCGAAGACTTGCGGAAAAAGATAGGTAGATTAACCCAATATATAAAAGGTATTAGAAACTCTGGCCATGGTATCCCATCCCCTTATAAGATGGTTGTAGTTCCAAAAACAAATGAATAGATGGCGTTACGTGTTGCTATTTCGAAATAAAGTCTCTGGAAATTTATGAAAATGCCTAAATTTTGCCAGAATCATATTTCTTTATATTTCTTTAGTACATAGAAATTCAATAATCATGTCCTAGATCTTTTTCTACAAAATAAAATGAAAATATGGTACACTAGCGGCAAATATTGGAACTACGTAACAAAATGGCCCGATTCACCCGATTCAGCAATCAAGTAGTTGAAACTAACGTAGAGTGACGTTAAATTTTGCTACTCGCCTCTAGATGACGCCAGTTAGCTACACTAAAGCCGGGGCGCGCGTTTATAGTTAACAGATAATATTATTATCTGTGTTTACTAGGTAGCCACCAAATTCGATTTGATCTAAACCACCTACAGTAGGTACTTTATAGTAGTTAATTTATACGGAATTAGAGCTAAAAATATCTTGTTATCTAAAATTGGTAGGTAGGTATGTAGTATGTTACTATGGAGAGCTCACGTGCATCATAACATAGGTAGGTAGGTAGATAGATTGTCGGTGCATGCATCTCAAAATTCTCAAAGGAGGTTGCGTGCGCTTTTGTGCGACTGATCGCGCGATGCGTTGTTTATGTAAATTGGACGCATAGACTTTTTTGATTATCTTTTGAATTTACTTACGTTTACCACATATTATAGGTACCTACTGGGGATTCGGTATTGTAGGTACCTAGGTATGATTTTAGGTAAATAGTTACCTACCTACGTCTACCGTAGGTAGGTAGGTATTTTATAATCCTTCCTATAAACTAATATCATAAATGCGAAAGTTTGTAAAAATGGATGGATAAAATTAGATGGATAGAGATGTGTGGGTGGATGTTTACTTAAGTAGGTAGGTAGGTACCTACTTACTACTGTTTCACGCGAAAATTACTCAACGGATTTACTTACTTAGCTGAAACTTGGTAGGTAGGTACTTACATGAATGCGCCCTAACGCCATAACTCGAGCGACGCCCGTGCATGCCATGCACCGACTCGTTTTTAGCGAGTTGACAGGCTGGTTGATATTTTCGGCGCGTGAAGTACGATCAAATTGGCCTAGTGGTCACAGCCCTTGATATGAAATTGATAATCGCAAGCTCAAGTCAGTGCACCCCATGTGATCTTTTTGCACTCTTTTTTTCTTTTTTTTTCTATTTGAACATAAAAATTGAGTTCCAGTTGACAAAAGATACACAAATTGAGACGTTGGTACATACCTACTTACCTATTACTGCCTCATAATTTATTGGAATAAAATAATATAGGTACAAATGGTAGGTATAAAAAAGGTAAGTACTTACCTATATTTTTATTTTTTTTCGTTAACATTTTAAACAAGAATGCAAGCGGGGTGGTGACAACGGCGCGCGGCGGGCGGGAGGGGGAGGTCCGCTCGGGGGCGCGCGCGAAATGTGCGATTATGAATAAATCTAACTTTTCAAATTATTAACCGACTTCAAAAAAGGAGGAGTTTCTCAATTCGCATTATTTATTATGTTCCCCGATTACTCAAGGACGCCTTGACCGATTTGAAAAAATATTTTTATGTTTGAAAGGGTAGGTAGGTTTATTTTCAAAAGCTTTTATTTAAATTGCACTTTATTTCTCGCTCTACCCATAATTATATCCATCCACATGCATGTAGGTAAGTATAATACCTACTTATATCAAGCACTAAGCTCTTCTATTTACATGCCATTCTTCTCTTCTCGTAACATGGCCATACCATGCCGAGTAACGAGTAACATGCATGAGTAACTGGTTGGCCAGTTGCTCATTTTTTCACTTAGGTACCTACCTACTTAAATAAAGCGAATTTCACATGATTTTAAAATCTCGGGATTTAATAATTAGGTATCATTATCAACATCCCGGGACTGTAGAAGAGGTAGGTACCTACTGATTATATAAGTAATCAACTTCCACACTGGTTTTTTATATAAGTAAGTAGGTTGATGTTGATGATGTTGATGTCGACGCGTGATCCGAGGGCTGGCACTTATTTGGCTCAAAAGATCAGCATCGCCATCCAGCGCGGCAATGCTGCCAGTGTCTTGGGCACGCTTCCGTCTGGCAGTGGTTTGGATCAGTTGAGCTACCTATAGATCGTTTGTAACGATCCTTAGGTGGCTCAACTGGTTCTAATTGTATTTTGTACAGTTATGTAAATAATATGTAGTAGTTTAGTTTCTGTAAGTAAGTAGGTAGGTAAATAACCTACTCTATCTACCTACCTATTCCGATCACTGGTCAAACAATGATATTCCTAAATTAAACACAGTACCTAATTACGTTCGTTCATACACACTTATAAGAATACGTTCATAGTAATTTGCGTTAGGTATAAATATTAAGTTCCAACTTCCAAGCAATGTAAAACAGTGTAAAACACACATTGACAAGTTTTACTGAAAAGTAAAACAAAAGATATGAAACAGCACGCAAATGAAATAGATAGCTATAATTTTAATGATTGCACTTCAAATGTTTTCTTGTGCAAAGAGCAACATTTTTTAGTTTCTCAAGCGATACTATGTATTATTTCAATGAAGATAAAGTTTAAAATTATGACACTAAAACTGCTAGCGCCATCTGGTAGTGAGTGGATGCGGCTTCAAGCCACTCACTACTAGATGGAGTTAAGAAATCTCGATTGCGCGCAAGACCACTCACTACTAGATGGAGTTAAGAAATCTCGATTGAGGGCAAGACGGGAACGCCATCTCGCGCTGACGGAATGTAAGGTTATCTGGCCCGAAGAAAATCGCCCGAAATGAAGGGTAGATTTTTTGTTCTACGTGCGGCATCTGTACTTAGTATTCTTTTATCTGTGCTCTGGCCTAAATAATTACATACAGAAAATATTGAATTCATATAAAACACATACTATACACGAGGATCCTAATACTAATTTATTACACTTTTTAGACACATTAAAACAAAAACTATCTGTGCTTAGTAGTCGATTACGAAGATATAAAGCATGTTCACTCCGTAAGACACAAAATAATGAATTTCTTAAAAACGAAAAAAGGTTTTACCAAAACTTAGCTAAAAATACCAATAATATGACAACATCTGGCCCATATGATGGGGAAACAACTCACACTTGTACACTTAATCCCACTGAGCTAAGAGCATACTGGGCAGATATATGGGAAAATAACGAGGATCATAATAGTATTGCTGATTGGATCACTGCCGAAAAGGTAAAAAACATCACCGTTGAAGGAATGGATTTCGAAAACATTCCAGTGGAAATTTTCCAAAAAGTTATAAAAGCGACACATAATTGGAAGTCACCAGGATCCGACCATATTCATAATTATTGGTATAAAAAATTTACTCACATCCACCCCTTTTTATATAATCACATCAATAGCTTCATTCAAAATCCAGATACAATACCTGCATACATCACAGCTGGAGTCACATACATGATACCCAAAGACCTAGATGATACCAATAACCCAGCCAAATATAGGCCAATAACGTGTCTTCAAACCATATACAAGATCACAACATCTTGCCTTTCACAACTAATCTCCAAGCATATAGAAGAAAATAAGATATTGGCCGAACAGCAGAAAGGTTGCAGAAAATTTAGTCAGGGATGCAAGGAGCAGCTAGTAATAGATTCTGTTATTTTGAAACAAGTACATAAGAAAAAAAGAGATCTGTTCACAACATACATCGACTACCAGAAAGCGTACGATTCTGTGCCACACTCTTGGCTTTTATCAATTTTAGAAATTTATAAAGTTCATCCACAATTAATCCTCTTCCTACAAAAGGCCATGAACCAGTGGACAACGCATCTACGTATTCAATCATCTTCAAATCTCATTGAAACTGACCCCATACAAATACGACGTGGAATATTCCAGGGTGATGCTTTTAGTCCTTTATGGTTCTGCCTTGCTTTAAATCCCCTCTCTAATATTTTGAATTCAAATCATATAGGTTACTCTCTCCAGGCAATTGAATTACAGACAGACAGACATGAACATAAATTAAATCATCTCCTTTACATGGACGATATTAAACTATACGCGTCATCACAATGCGACTTAGAAAGATTAATTCAATTTACTGAACAATTCTCTCTTGACATAAAAATGAAATTTGGAATAGATAAGTGCAAGATAAACTCAATTAAAGCAGGAAATAACTACCAACACAGCTACGATATGCAAAATGGAGAAGTTATTACTTCACTTAGTGAAAGCGAATCATACAAATATCTAGGATATTATCAATCACAACAAATATTACACAAAGAAATAAAATCAAAACTTACTTTAAAATTCAAACATAGATTAAACGCAATTTTAAAAGCACAATTATATTCCAAAAATACAGTTAAAGCAATCAATTCTTTTGCAATACCCATTCTGACCTACTCCTTTGGAGTTATAAACTGGACAAAAAAAGAATTGAAGGACATGCAGCGTGTTATCAACGTATCGATGACTAAAAATCGTAAACATCATCCGAGAGCATGTGTCCAAAGACAAATTCTGCCGAGATCAGAAGGAGGTAGGGGACTAATTGATATTCACAACTTACACAATAAACAAATAGCTACGCTTAGAGCATATTTCCACGCAAAGGCTGAGACATCCATAGTTCACAAAGTAATAGTTCAGAATGATTTAAAACTAACACCACTTAACCTACAAGATACAGATTCACAGACAAACGAAATACAAACAGACAGACAGACACTAATCAATGAATGGGCCCTCAAGTCTCTTCATGGCAGACATCGCCACGACCTGAGCCAAACTAGCGTCGACAAAAATGCGTCGAACGAGTGGCTCGGCCGAGGGGAACTCTTCCCGGAGACTGAGGGCTTTATGATTGCTATCCAGGACCAGGTGATTGAAACGCGAAATTATCAGAAACACATAATGAAGATCCGAACGTTGTCCACTGATTTGTGTCGCCGATGTCACAGTTCCTCTGAAACGATCCAACACATCACAGGGGCTTGCAAATCTATAGCCCAGACTGACTACAAACATCGTCATGATCAAGTTGCAAACATCATACACCAGAGACTAGCCATTAAATACAAACTCATTGATAAATTAGTAAATGCAAGACCAGTACCCTACTACAAGTATACCCCTGAGACTGTTTTGGAAAACGATACCGACAAACTTTACTATGATAGAGCAATCCTAACTGATAAAACCACTCACTTTAATAGGCCAGATTTAACACTCATCAATAAAATTAATAAAACGGCACTTATTATAGATATAGCCATCCCTAATACCCACAATTTACAGACGACAATAGCTGAAAAACTCTCCAAATACATCGACTTGAGAGATGAAGTTACGCGTATGTGGAGACTTGGTAAAGTGCAAATTGTACCAGTAGTCATATCTTCCACAGGAGTCATTCCGAATCAGTTATTCCAGTCCCTGGAAATTCTGGATTTGCCAAAGCATATCTTTGTGCTCTTACAAAAAGCTATAATATTAAATACATGTAGGATTGTTAGAAAATTTTTACAACATGACTCTTCCTCTGAAATGTTCCCAACTAACAGCAATATTCAACCAACAACTAGAGCACACTTGGCCTAGGCCCGTGTGCTCTAGATAAATGACCGGCTCTTGAAGCCGAGTTGATCTAGATCAAAAACAACAATAATAATAATAATATTCGTTTATTTCGGACAACTTAATCCATAGCATCACATAGCATCGTTTTAAATCAACAGATAAAGACATAGGTACAAAATAAAATAAAACTAAAAACACACACAAAATAGGTAATAACATCAAATAAAAATAATAGTCTTCACCCAGTGATGAAGAATTGGACAATCGTACTTTTCAGATATGATATTCAGAATGCTGTTGTGACTGTCTCTGACTCTGTTCAATAAAGACACTATTCGTTTTCGTATAATGGCTGCGAACCCATCCACCCGAGCATCCGCAAACATACCTGAAGCGCTACAGAAACGAGGCAGACCCACCAGCATTCTGAAGATGTTATTATATTGTATTCGCAGGGCGTTAAGCGATTTTTTTGAGTACTTAATAATGAATATACAGCGTAGTCTTACCTATAACTCCTTATCATATCAGAGGTGAACAACCATCGGTGCACTTGGCGACACTTGCCCATGATAGCTTCCAGGCAAAGATTGAGAATCTCTACCGACTTCTCTTCTGCACCCATATTGACATTCACGTAGGACGGCATGTACACTTTTGCAGTCTCCAAAATTATCACCTGTAATACAAAATTGAACTTTATACTTATTTCATTTAAATAGATAGAGGCCATCCATAAAGTAGGAAGTGGGGAGGGGGGTGGGGAAGTGTGTGTGGGGGGTGGGGGGTCAAAAACTAATGAAATTCGTGTGACGTACTTTATGTATTTTACATCTATAGTTGCCTGAAATAAAGATTATATTATTATTATAGTCATTCATCACAATATGAGAAGCAGCATCATAATTAATCATGTTTTGGATAGTGTTAAGCGCTTATTGCAACAATAAATGGCTCATGTAAAGTGCATAGATCTCTGTATCAAATTTCATCAAAATCGATTCAGTGGTTTAAGCGTAACAGAAAGACAAGACAGATAGACATAGAAAGTTACTTCCGCATTTATAATATTACTAGCTTAATCGCCCGCGGCTTCGCTCACGTTTTACCAACCTTGATAACATTTAGCATAATGTTCATTCAGAAAGTTCATGCTACACATAGGTGAAATAATTTTTGAAATCGGATGAGTAATTTCGGAGATTACCTCAAACAAACCAACTTTACCTCTTTATAATATTAGTATAGATATAGAAGTAGGGATTAGAATGAATGTACTTACAGGGAATCTTATACTATTGTCACAGCTGCTCTTAGTTGCTTCCACAAAATGCTCCATCCAGAATGAAAAGACCTGCTGTTCCGGTGAAGTATCCTCGCTCTTTCTAAATCTGTAAGTTAACAAAGGATGATGATTTTATGTATGTATCTACAAAAAAAAATGTATCTAAGTAGTATATCAGTCATCTGGTTACCGGAACACAAGCATTAAGTTGCTTAGCTTGGGACTAGATGGCGCTATGTGGAATGTCCAAGGATATTTATATTCCCATACGTGACAGGTTGCAAGTTCATCGCCGCTATTAGAGAGCTAAATGGTTTCCTCACGATGTTTTCCTTTACCGTTATAAGCTCGTGTTAAAGCGCATATACGAAAAGTCCATTGATGCACGGCCGGATTCGAACCCACGACCTTCGGATCGAAAGTCGAAGTACTAGTCCACTTGACCAACACGGCTTTTTTTTTATTATATGGGCCTTAGATTAAGTATTCAACATCTTGTTACTTATCTTTAGGTGCCTGAAATAAAGAATTTATTATTAACTTCACATACCTATCAATAAGCTCAATATTCCCGATAGTAGACTTGAGGTACCAATTGGGCGGTTTCAGTTTAAACATGCATTCTGCAGCTTGAATGGCCTTTACATAGTCCTGGGCGAGTACTGAGATTTCGAAGAAAGTGGCCACGTCCCAGTAGTCCTTTAGCGATGAGAGGCTGCCCTTCTTACCTATGAGATGGTTTAGGACCATTCCTAGAAAAAAAACATCGGACTAATATACGCGGAAAGTAGCTGTTTGACAATCATCAGCTATTTCCTAGATGATGAAAGGATATTTTGGGGGTGTTTTATTAAATTTGTAATGTGACTATGTACAATTATTAATCTCGTGATGCGACCGCGCGATGAGACGGGCGGCTGCGGAAGTATTCCCTCTCGCTCGCACGCTCGATCGATGACCGCGGGCGAGATCAGCTGTTAGCTGCCGTACAAGCGTAATAATGCTAGGGTATTACATTGCTGTTTCTTTAATTTACTTGTTTATTTCGTTTATTTGATGATCTAATTAGTTGGATATTATGGTTTTAGTATGTTCATAGACCAATCCATCTCTGGTATGTCGAACGATGTGTATGAAAAAAATAGAAAAGAGCTAAGGTAAAAAAAAAAAATTTTTTTTTTCGCTAATTATGTTCAGTACTATGGTCTGATTGCAACCCATCAGTAGTAGTTTTTTTACACCCGATAATGTTTGTTACTCTTTCACACAAAAAGTACTAAACGGATTTGGCTGCAACTTTGTCATATAGATAATATCAGAGTTCTTGACAACTCTGATTGTGTAACTTGTCTCGATTGTATCAAATTTGTATCAAAGCAAAAATCACAGTAAATCGTGAAAACAACTATATGGCAGAAATTAGTAAGTTACTTACTAATTTACTTCATCATCATCATTGGCAGCTCAAATGATAGCCCACTGCTGGGTATAAGCCTCCACCCTCAAACGCCACTCTAATCGGCCCTGTGCCGTTCGCATCCATGCCTTTCCCTCTACGGCCCCTATATCGTCCACCCACCGGGCTGATGGTCTGCCCCTGCTTCTATAGCTCTCTCTTGGCCACCACTCGGTTACTAATTTACTTAATCAGCGTTAAATCCGATCGTTTTAGCGATTTACTGTGATTTTTGCTTTGATACAATTGAGACAAGTTACACAATCAGGGAGCTGGAGTAAGACGCATAGGCAACCTTTTATCCAGGTACTGTACCACGCGAGCGAAGCGAGGTATAAAAAATGTTCTAAGGCGAACTTTAGCGACTACGGGTACAGTAATATCGTTTTGTATTCGTGTCAAAATTAAATATCTTACCAATATGCTGCAGTTCCTGTGAGTTTTTGAAATCGTTTCCAGCAATGACTAGAAGTGTTGCGAGATTTATGCCTGCGTATTCGTTCGGTTGCACTTCGAAACCTTGTCTGTACCTAAAACAGATCATTGTGTCTTAGGCTCAACTCACACCAAAAGAGCGACGAAGAGCAGCGAAGCGGAGCGCAGTTTCAGTGTCATGAATTTCGACTTAATTTCCATTACTATATTACTTATTGTATAAAGTTGAAAATTAAAATAAAGTTGAAATTCATATGACACTGAGTGAGTTGAGCCTTATACAGTTAATAGTGCTACTAAGAAGAACAACTGGTAGAACAAATGACACACCTTTGTATCTCTAGTACTACCAGTAGAACTAGTGACCTTCAGTGGCTTTGGTAGACTTGGTGGTACAACCAACAATATATAGGTTTAAACTAAACATTTATCATCACAATCAATACTCTTTAATTTCGACGATAGCGCAGTGGGTGAAAGTCAGCCTAAGACGCAGAAGTTGCGGGTTCGATCCCCGCGGGACAAATGTTTGCATGTTCTGAAAATATTTGTCTCGAGTCTGGGTGTTTTCTATGTATAATACGAGTATGAAACCAATGACCAGAGGGCTGGTGCTAACCTCGGACAGAGGATAAGTATAGCAATCCAACGAGGTAACGTTGCCAGCCTTTTGGGCACTCTACCTGCGGTCGGTGACCTGAACTCTGTCTTCTATCTTTAGTTAGTATGTATATATTTTGGATAGAATACAGAGTTCCTTACATTTATTAAGTTGTTTAGGTAAGGAAGTGTAGATATTTCTTGTGTGTTTCTTTGTATATAAATAATAAAATTGGTTACCCTCGTATGGAGGTATGTATTTACAAAAAATGTAGGTATCAATGTAGTATATCAGTCATCTGGTTGCCATAAACAAGCTTTGGTACGACGTGCAAAAAATCCAAGGATATTCATTAATTTATTTATACTTTAAACAAAATGTCAAAAATTAATCATCATGCTACATAATTATCATCTAACCTACTTTCTTAGTAGAATCTTTTTTTTTTTTTTTTTTTTTTTTTTTTTAGCGCTCCTATTTAAAGAAACAGTACGCTAATAAAATTACAATCTAGCCAAGTAGGCCAATGAGCAATTTGATTTTGACTTAGTTTTATAAAGTTGCTTAGATCTAAGAATGTGCTCATTAGCACGTTTCTTACTGTCTCTATTTAAGGGGAAGACACTTTGTTCTTGTGTACTTTATGTATGCAGCACTTCTTACACTTTCATATAACTTAGCACTACACTAACTCAAATGGTTTAGTTCGTTTGAGTCTTCTCACTAGGTCTGTGTTATCGAGGAGCTGGATGGCCTCGACGTTCACATGGTGGTGAAGTCTTTTTTCGTGAGCTTCTGCATATTTTTTTATAACTTTATCAACGGAGTCTATGTTAAGGTCCCGGTGAAGGTCTTCGTTTCTTACGTACCAGGGAGCATTCACGATATCCCTAAGTACTTTATTTTGAAAACGCTGGATGATTAAAATGTTGCTTTTTTTAGTACAGCCCCATAGCTGTATACCATAGGTCCATACTGGCATTAGGACCTGTTTGTATAAGATAATTTTATTGTGTACTGTTAGCGCGGCTTGTCTTCCAAGCAACCAGTACATCTGTTTGTAGCGAAGCTCCAACTCATCTCTTTTCTTTTTGACGTGAGCTTTCCAGCGCAGCTTTGCGTCAAGCGTCATACCCAAATACTTTGCTGTATTTTCATGGGGTATAGGCTTATGGTTTAAATATACTGGATGGTATTCCTCCTTTTTGTTGGCAAAGTTTAAGTCTTAGTAGAATAATACAGTTTCTTACCAGTGTATAGCATTGTTCAAACTTTCCTTGTCCGAGTGCTGAGATTCGACGAACTTGTCCTTATAGATGCGGCCGCACAAACAAAGCATGTCGGGAAAGCGATTTTCTTTTTTTTCCAGCGCTTTTACACAAACTTTCAGAGCATTCTCCCTGTCGCCTTCTTTGTTCCTCCTGTAAAAAATAAATATGATAAATATAAATTTACTTAATTTAAATATACTTAAGTATTTAAATATAAAAATATTATATAAATATACTTAATTTATAAAATTTAGAATTTTTGTATTTTATTTAGAAAGTAATTATAGTCTTTCCAATCGTTTATTTAACTTTTGACAGATCATGCACATAAAGTTTTATAATAATTTTTGATACAATGTACTACAGGGAATACTGTACTGTCATGGACGGGATCCGCCCACTTAGAGATGTTTCATTCGTAATTAATGACAACTGGTTTTGAAATAAATCGATTATCGATTATATTAAAACATACAATAAAAGTATTGTGATTATTTTTATATCAAATCACGTAAAAACCTTTATTATTTTGCATTAAAATGCCCTAAATGTCTCTGTTGTAATGCATAAATAATTTGCGTAATGAAAACAGTTCCATGGGATCGAATTTATTCGCTGAAAATTAATGAATCTAAAATAATCGTTTAGACTTACTGTAGTTGGTTCAAATAAAAAACATGTGAATGAACTGCGGTACCTACTTGTAATGAAAAGGTGCAAAATGTTGATATTCATAGTAAATAATGAGTGTGTTAAATCGATTAAAACTTCTTTATGAATAAAATCGATCGATAAAATAAATCGAATCGGTAACGGGTCAGGGTATCACTATTTGAGTCAGTATTACAGCTGTCAAAAGTTAAATAAACGGTTGGAACGAGTTATAGTGAAGCACACACATAAAATATGTATAAGAAATAGCTACAGCTAGAGTTAGCTAAGTTTAGATTGTACAGTTTACGGCCAGTCTCAACAACCTATCTATCATTGGTTTTGCTTACTGTGGGTATATTTGACATTTGTTGTATGGATGTAATGTCAAATATCTACCAGCAGTAAGCAAAACCTATAGGTTTATAGGTAGGTTTATTGGTTTATAGGTTATTAGATATTATAGATAGGTTATTGAGAACTGGCCTTTAGTTCTTTCCACTTACCTGTTCATAGCGAACGCATGCATAAACCTAATAATCGGCATATTGACATAGTTCTTCCTATTCATGATGGTCTTCAAGTCATCAACGACTTGTACTATCGCGTCATAATCCTGTATCTCCCTGTATGATATCAGCATATTGAGTATGGTATCTCCAGATAGGACCGCGGGATCGTCGAGTCTGCGACGCATCGCATGGAGTACGTTTGCTAGATCTTGCCCGCTGTACGTTTCACGCGCCTTGCGAAGGTCGGAAAGGAATTTCTCTTGGAGATGTGCTCTGGAATAAATATATAAGAATAGAACATAATTTATTTAACACACAAAACATAATAGATACAATATATAAGAATAAATTAATATTAAATAAATAATAAGGAAATAGACGTTAGGAGCGCAATTATTATTAATGGATACAACAGCGCAGTCACTGCGCGTTTCATTTGCGTTTTCTATATCTATCTATCTATCTATGTATACTCTATACTAATATTATAAAGAGGTAAATTTGGTTTGTTTTGTATGTTTGGGGTAACCTCCGAAACTACTCATCCGTTTCAAAAATTCTTACACCGTTGTGTAGCATGGACTTTCCGAATGAACATAGGCTATCTTTTATTAAGGTAGGTACGACGCGAGCAAAGCCGCGGGCGAGTAAGCTAGTGTATTCGTTCGTTCGTTTGTAAGGCCAACTCTGGTGCTAGTGTATTACAAACCAGTGACGGCGCGTTCGAAAAACGTTGTAAGTATATATGTTATATATATATATTTTGTTTCTTTTATTCAACAAATATGCTTACTTAGTCTGAACTTCAACATCCTGCAGTATATTCTTCAGTCTCAATGTGAGATGTTGCTTAGAATCTGCGGGACTCTCCCCTTTGAACTTAACAGCTGCCGGGTTGGTCGTCACGCAAGTACCAACGTCGGTTAACTTGTACGATACGAATAAGAAGTTTGGTAGGGATATCTGAAAGGATAAAAATAAATTCAAAAATCATGTACCTACTTACTTATTTAAAAAAAATCCGGGGCAATTTAAGAGCTACGGTACCACAGACAGACATACACACAGACAGACTAGCGGTCAAACTTACAGCAACCCTCATGTCAGGTATCACATATTTATTTTACAACTAGCTGCGCCCCACGGTGAATAGTTCCCGTTCCCGTGGGAATACCGGGATCAAAAGTAGGCTATTTTTTAATCCAGGGTATAAGCAATCCTGGTATCAGATTTCATTCAAATCCGACCAGCCGTTTGAGCTTGAAAGAGTAACAAACACACTTATATACTTACACACGCACAAACTTTCACCTTTATAATATTAGTAGGATAGGATATCCATTTTTAGACCAACTCCTTTTGCCAAAATTAAGAAATTATTGCTCAAAACAGTTTTATTGTGCCGTGGTTTACTTTATTATCTAAGTCCAGTCATTTTATGATTCACAGCATCATTTTTCATAAAAACATTATTTGAATAATCAGTACCTTTGTGGTTTGCAACAACAGAAAACCACATCTAGATTAACACGCTCCAATAGTAGGTAAAGGAAAACCAAGTGTATTGAAATGTCAATGAAAACAATAGCTTGAATGAATAGAAATAAACTATGGTAGGTATTCATTTCACAGCAATCATGTTGTACATGTAGATTGTTTAGAAAAGTAATAGCATGTCCGTAAAATATTCTTGATTATCGTCGCCAGCAGACAGCGTGCTAGTAGATGAAAAATCTTACTAAAAGTTAAAGGCTCCGGCAGGATTCGAACCTGCGTAAATACAAGCGATCGCTCTTAAGCCGAGCTGCCTGACCACTAGGCTACGAACCCTGAACTTAAGTGTGGTTTAACACTGTAAAATAATAAATAAAACTACAGCCTGCTAGTAGAACAATACATTAGTATAAGCAACAATTCTAGGTTATGTCTAGTCTTATAAGAAATACCTATAGAATATACCTACTAGAATAGCCTAAAATGTTAGGTACCGAGCGAATCGAGAGTCTGAATTGTGAGGTTCGCCGTCGCCTCACACGTCTCGTCACGTCGAATATATATATTATTTAGAGACATTATTTTTTAGTATCAAGGATAAAATGATCTAATTTACCTAATCCTTGTTTGGGAAATACCAAAAATCAAATCAGTTCAATGTAAAGCATGATCTAAATTCCAAACTGAGTCAATTTATATTTAAATGGTAAAATAGCTGGCAATTTTAGGGGACTTCTGAAGTTTGTATTTTCATTATTATAAGTTTAGGTAAATAACACCTTAGTGGCAATTCGAAGTATCGCCGTATCGCTTAACTAACCAAAAATGTTGCCGTCCCTTTCATAGCGATGGGAATAAAAAGGACGGCATTAGTTTTAGTTAGCTTTTGCGACGCTCCGAATTGCCACTACTATTTAAAATGCGAAAGTTTGTGGTTGGATGGATTGATGAGTGTTTGTTACTTTTACACGCAATAACTACTGAATGGATTGGGCTGATACTTGAAATATAGGTGGCGGCGTTAGTTTGACGCTTAAAATCACCTTAAGCAATATCATGTTTTATTATTTTTTAATTAGATTACTGTCATACAAAATTTACCAACCAAGTATTACTCAGTCCAAGATGTTATTTCATGTATTACATAGTTATTTTAGAATAGTTACTTCACATAAAATCCCGGGATAGTTCAATGGATGTCGTGTGGAATGTCCACCTACAAAAGAAGTACCTAAGCAAATGGCGATCATTTGCCTAAGTAGAGTCTTGTGCCTCTGAATAGCATACCATACCACTATATACTAACCCCCTTATGCATAATGGTTCAGTAAACCTACTTTAGCTAAAACAGATACCTAATAAATCTGTTGCTATCTCTTTTCATTGATTAAACCTATACTAAATTGACAAATCTTTACGAATAAGGCCATCTATCTATAACATGTAAAAATAGTTGACCCTTTTCTAATGTTAACAAATAAATGTTGCCAGTAACTGTGAACTCCTAAAAATACATAGGTACATTATTATCAAATTAAACAATAATACCGTTTGGTATGTCATGCTATGCTATGATTGAGCATGGACAGGACAAATTGACAAATTGTTAGTAATAGCCTTTGTGCGCCCCTCTGGCAAATGGTACAAGATTGGATCACTAAATACATCTTCTCTCAGCAATTGTTGGCTAATGACATAAGTGTGATTATTTGGCCTATCTCAGAAGGCACAAGCCCAGCAGTGGGTCATGCTAGTGGCAATGGCAAAGTAAAGTATGCCCTGAGGTAGTCCTGGCATGCGTGGGCGTAGCAGCTCAACGACAACAAATCCTCAACAATCCGAGGTTCCGGGAACTGTGAACTGGGAACTGTGCTTCTGGGAGGAGCTAGGCTGGCTTCACAACTAGTGAGCCAGGTCATCCCCACGCATAAAGGACCACCTCTGAGTCTAAATACGGAAAAGGGAGTCCCCATACATACATACATATACAGTATGCTCTGAGTTAGGTAGGCAGCATTAGCAATAGAGCTCAGCGAAAATAGAAGATGACAGTGAGTTTCAGACTTTCAATTTATTGAATAATTCTCTTAAATCAGCTAGTTCTTATGTCTGTTATCATAAACTTTGAATATTTCTTTTTCCTTGTATGATCTGCAATCAGTCTTGCGACTATAAGCAATGTGTTCTAGGATAGATACAATTCCGATTTTTTTTATTTTTTTATTTAAACATTATTCAAAAATATACAGAAACACTTAAATATTGTGCCCTTAAAACCCCTAGGGTTTGTCTGGGCACTCACATTCGTCTTAGTTACTTACTTACGCAATATTATACTTAAGATACAACACTCAATGTTTGAATGTTTGATTAAATTGAATAAAAAATTACCTTTAATCTCAAAGTCGAGTCAGGATCAACATCATTGTACAGCAGGACATTTTCCTTCATATCAAAGCTCTCTCGGACCCCAAGATGGTATAGCAAGGAGCTCTGTTGTAATTGAAGACTAAGATCCACCAAGGCAACATCGGCATTGTAAAATGTGTCGAGGACATTGGTCTCGCCAAAGTCTAGCTTTTCAAACTGAGAAAAAAAGAATTGATTTACAAAGATTGTTAGACATTGATTTTTGAATACTGAAACATTACTTAATGTAAGTGGCACTTATCTATGACATTATTTAACAGTTGTCTATACAAATCTGAGAAGTAAGAACGTCTCAAATGGTTACGCTCCCAAATATTTAAGTAGCATTTCAGTATTTGGATGTAAGAGTTTAAGAAAGTTTAAGTAGATTCTCAACAATACTATATTGCACAAATTCTGAAATGCTACAATAGTGTATCTAAGTGGTGCTTAATTATGACATCTGTCTATACAAATCTGACAGGTAAGAATGTCCTAACGGGTAATAAGAAAATCCCAAAAATAAAAAAAGGGGATACTTACTTACCTTATTTACAAAAAAAATCCTTAGCTAATTACAAAAATCAAGAAACAAAAATAGCTTGTTTGTTATACTTTGGTGGGTAGCGTTCTTTTTTTAATCTTAGCGAGATGAGATTAGAAAAAATCTTTTATGTAGGACATTGACAAAAAAATTCAAGGTCAGCAATTTTTGTATGAAAACTCACATGAATATGATGCAGATTAGCATTTACAAGCTCCGAGGCTAGCCGTACTTCTTCCAAGGCTCGCTTTCGATGAGCCAGGTTCGATGTTTGTGTGATATCCAAAACACACGCGATGTCCATCCGGGGGCGCTGGTTTGAGCCCCCAGGCTGCACTGTAGCGTTCGATCCATCGCTACACACACTCTCACAAATACTTCTCACTTCTCCAGCTAAAAAACACCAGAAATATAACACCTGATCCAGAAACCACAACACGAAAATCAAATAAAAACAAAGTCCACTCGTCCCACCTGTATCTTCCAACGGCGCAGATGTGTTAGCATTGCCGAAAGTTATCATTTTCTCACGGCTGATAACATTTGGACAGTTTAAACACGCATTTTTTCCTTCAATTTACGCAAGTTGAGTTAAAAATTCCACCACAACAAGTAGCACGACGGGATCAGTCAGCCAGTAGCTTGTGGTGGTTGGTGTTATTTAATGCTAGTGATGTGCTGCATTTTACAAATTTTCAACAATGATGAACAAATGCTACAACATTAGGTATCAGTCTGTCACATTTATTATACATAGATATACAGTAGGTAATAATTAAAATTTGATATTAAGAATATAATTTAAAGTTGCTATGGGTTTGCAAAACGTACCTACTACCTACAGTTTATAATTAAATATAGTAAGTAAGAAGTAGATAGGTATGTTTCGGTAGGTATTTGGTAGTGTGACAGGGAAGCGTTACTAAAACATACCTACTTACACACTTACACACACATACAAACTTTCACCTAATAATAGTTTGATTAGTGTGATGTGAACTATCTATGACTTGGATCAAGCCCGGGAGAAGGCATTTGTCATTAATTATAGATTAATTTGAATTTTGGCTATGTTCTTTGTTTGTTCACAATCTTTGTGAAGCTGTCCCAGAAAAAGTGGTTTTGCTTTTTAAACTGCACAGACTTTCGGTTCATTTCCACGTTGTTTTCTTTGTACCCTAATAAAATTGTTTCTACGATATTACTGTTTGTTAACGTTAATTTGTAAAAAAAGAATTTCGATCACGACTGTATTCTCGTTTCAAGGTGCGGTAGAGATATTTATTCTTGCAGATTTGTAAGTTTATAATTTGATTTACAAAACTCAAACTAAAAAAAAAAAACCTGTTGTTACAACAAACAAAGTACATCTCTAGTTGTGACCTTGAAAAATCTTAAAACAGCGCCATCTTTTTCAAAGTATGCATAACATAGTTGTTATTTAATTCCGGTAGGTGACACTACCTACGAAGTTTTGAAACTTTTTGCAGTTTCTTGATAGATGGCGCCACATCTAGACGAATTTATGGTAGAAAATATTTAGGATGTTTTACACAGATAAAATAATAAGTACATGTTTTATTTATCTACCAACCTAAAAGGGAAAAGAGAAGGAAAAAAAAACAAAGTAACGTGTTTAACGTGTTTTGTATTTGATAAGACAATAGTGGCAATTCGGAGTGTCGCAAAATCTAAACTAAGCTAACTAAAATTGTTGCCGTCCCTTTCATAGCGATGGAAATAAAAAGGATGGCAATAATTTTAGTTAGCTTAGTTTAGCTTTTGCGACACTCAGAATTGCCCCCAATAAGTTATCACAATTTCAGATTTGACTGATTCTAGCAGTCTTCACTTTCCCAAGATGATTTTGCGGCTGGCCCCGAAGTTCTGTCCGGATTGTGTGGCAAAGCTGTTGGTGCCTGCTTGAAGGCCGATGACTCCTTCACCAGCGCGCAGAATATCCTCGCTGAACTCACGACGGTTCTCCTCTGCCGGCTTCGGGCCGAGAGTGGGGCCGCGCCATTCCGGGTGTTTGTGTGCCTGGGAAAAGAAAATGAGATTTTATACATAGGTACCTACATAGAAATTGGAGACAGGGAAGTAATTACAGAGGTACAAGGGGTAAGTAATAACATTCATTTGCTACGAAAGAGGTATAAATGTAGGTAAGTAGGTACCTATATTAAATTAATCTTAATAAAAATTGAATTATTGCATGCATCCAATATCTAGGTAAGTACCTACTGAGATTTACGACGTCAAAATGTAACAAATTCGGAGATTTCTACTGATTTTTGTGAAATTGCTCCTAAAGGCCCAAAATTTTACCCCACCCTGTAGGTACCTATAGGTAGGTACCTATACAATGGTTTAGCGTCAGGAAGCAATTCATGCCTACCTACTTGTACATAGCCTATGTAACATAGGTACCAACAGTATTAAATCCTACTATAGGGAGGGTGTAAGATTCCTATCCCTGATAAGAACCAGGCTGGCCAGGCAGGACCCTGTAAAAAAGGTAGGGCGCCACCGACAAAAATCCTGCACAGGACGCTGGTAGTGCAAAAACTAAAACCGACCCTATATGAATGTTACCTACCTACAAGTGGGTAGGCATAGCTTAATATTTTTCACGTCCTTACCGTCCTGCCAACAGCGAAGATGGTGGACGTGACGAGAGCGATGTTCTTCTGGTCCCAAAGGTCAGTGGTCTGGAACAGGTCTACATCAGGCACTCCGTACTTCACACAGGCTTTTTGGAACCTGAAAAGAGGAGATAGGATCTAAAAAAACCGCACGGAAACAAACATTGCAAGACAGTTGATATGGTTTGGCGAGGAGTAGGTAGGTAGGTAACTACATCTAGATAAGTAGGTAAGTATATACCTACTAACAATCAGTTTCACTATTTTAAAATAATTAATCGTCCTTCGGTCCATTCCAATAAATCTATATAACAAAGCCCACAAATAGCTTTATAATAATTTATAGGTTCAAGTAAAATATTATTGAGATGTTGGCAATGCGCCCGACGGATTCAAAACCAGTTGAATTCTTGTGGTTCCCAGATGCAAATGCAGTCCAGATGTCCAAATAATGATCATCAGTCATCTGTAAACTGAATATTAATAGCGATAAATACCCGTAAATATATGTCCCATCAAGTAACGGGCGAATTATGTCGAACCGCCGTCAACCGGCGGAACGACCCCGGGGTCGTTGGTACCTTTTACAGAAATTGGAAGTAAATATTCAAGATTAAAAATTTTAATTTAATTTTTGTTTTTAATTCTTTCTATGACTTTGTTTGTGACTTTTAAGTTTTAGGTAGGTAATCTCTTTTATAACCGATCAGATTCGAAATGTCGAAAATTCGCGAATTAGGTTAGAATTAGTCAAAAACCGGCAGAACGACCCCGGGGTCGTTCCGCCGGTTGACAGGTTAATCATCTGAATATTCTTGCTTATTCATTATTTCGTTGTGGACCATATTTTTTTACAAAAACTTTTGAGCGTGAGCAAAATGGTTTTAATGACACATGTAGGTTTAATTTTGACCCTATTACCATCTCGTCCTTAATCTTGAGAGTAAGAATGGTTAAGTATCTAGTTCCGTATTTAAATATAACTTGCCCTTGTTAAAGTTTCACAAATTGTTTTATTGTACCTACTTACCTACCGGACATTTAATGTGAAATGAAAGGGCCGGGTACTCGCTATAGTTTCAAAACTTGATGGCCATTCCAAAATACCATACCTACGTTCAATTTGGTTTTCCCTATTTCAATGTTGATTTCGCAGTTGTTTACCTACAGGTAGGTAGGTACTATTAAATCTGAAAACCCAAATTAATTGTCATGGTCACGCACGCTTATTAGTAATCAGACCACTCGAGTATAGCAACCTACCACTAAAGAACTCAATAGGTGCTATGCAAAGCTCGGCTGCCGTGATGCCGAGCCTCGGCTGCCACACTGTAGTAGTTGGTAGTAGTACCTAACTAACTGTGTTGTATATAAGACGAGTATTAGTAACTGTAGGTAATGTGTTATTATCTTCCCTACATTTCATATTTAGTTGTATGCTTGTTTTGTTGTATGAGTTTCTGCGAAAACAACTGAACGCGGAGCGGTTGCATTCGCGTAGTTGTAGCTTAAGCACTCCTAAACTACTTAAAGGTGCTATTCGAATCAATCCTACGACAGAGAAACATACAAACGCTCAACCAACTGCACCGATTGTGCAGTTGGTAAATTGGGTAACTAAGTAGTAAAGTGACTTTTGAAAACTGAGAGTTTTTATGTTTCTCTGTCGTAGGATTGACCGTATCTTTCCTGAGCATAAATCAGGGTGCATAAATCTATAATCCAGTCTTAGTTATAGTTTTGTAAATAAAGAATTTGAATTCGAAGAAAACTATGATTGATGAAGAACTTATTCCCCCTGATAGTAGGTCTACGCGAAAGTTTGTATTGGAGGATGGATTTTTGTAACTATTAAACTACAACGGATTTGGCTGAAACTTGGAATATAATAGTTTATAACCTGGAATAGCACATAGGCTAGTTTTTATTTAGGTATACACCTCGCAAGTAAATCCGCAATAAAATGTTCAATCGAAGTAGGTTTCATAATTTATTACTTACCTACCTACCTAATTTGAAAAAGCTTTAAAATTAGTTAAGAAAATAACACACAATTATGGCTAATAGTAGGTACCTAGTCCTACCTTATTATAGAGAAATACCTACCTACTTGATTCTGCTTTAATATACCTACGAAGTCGTGTAGGTACTTGCGGGCTGTAACTCCTAAATTGTATTTAAAATCCATTGTAAGCCAACTCAAGCATGGCACGCATAAATGCTCACTTGCTTGCATACAAATCATCTGATATCTATCAACGGACATAAGGAATTGTTAATGTTACCTAATGATGATAACTCTTGTGATAGATATCAAGATGTAGATAATTACTAGGGCTAGTAAACTGTATATTAGTAAGCAGATCTTGTATCTATAAAGTACCTATCCGGTACCAATGTTATCTTCCTTTACATTATAATAATTAATTCATGTATTCCTTGCTATAGTATTATTCCAACATAACAACTGCAAGAGGTGTGCTTTTATACGAGTTTACACAGCCTAGGTATCCTTATTAATTTCCTAAAAACTCCGTCACCACACCAGAGTTGGCCACCTGCACTACGAACTTACTTTTTCTAGTTAACAATTTTCGAATTAATAAATAAATAAATATCCTTGGACATTTCACACGGCGTCATCTAGTCCCAAGCTAAGCAATTTAATGCTTGTGTTAAGGTAACCAGATGACTGATATACTACTTAGATAGGTATAATATATATATATTTTTTTTGTAAATACATACATACTATAGATAGAAAAACATCCAGACCCGGAACAAATATCTGTAGAACATACAACCATTTGTCCCGTGGCGGGGATCGAACCCGCAACCTCCGCGTCTCAGGCGAGCCTTCGCCCACCGTGCCACTGAGGTCGTCAAATAAATTGCAATAAAATACTGACTGGTTAATGTTATCCATCATCTTGTAATCCCCGCCACTGATGTTGACCTTGTTGATGATGCCAGGCTGCAGCCTGTTCATCAGCTTGCAGAGGATGATGCCGTCTCGAAGAACCAGCTCGAATGGAAGATCAGACGGGAACCTCTCTCCAATCACCGCCTCGATCCATGCTTGCGCTTCGAGCTCCTTCTCTGGCTCACGTTTGCCAGCACACTGAAATAATAAAAAAAGAAAATAAATTAAATGAATTATGATCAATGTATTCCCATGGTAAGGTACACAAATTATTTTACATCTATTTAGTTATTTTAGATGTCTAAGAAAAAGTCAGTTTTACCTACATCCAAATCCATACGTTTTGGCACCTACATTCATAATTTAAATCAAAAACTTATTTCATACACATTGTACAGACAGATACAAGATACAAGGTAGGTCAAATAATTTTCAATAAATTTGATTAACCACGAACTAGGCCTGTATTGTTGAAGTTCGACTGAGTGAAATGTAGCGATCAAGGAGTTAATTTATTAAAATTTTCTATGTACCTGGCTATAATTATGTATACCTAGACATAGTCACGCCTCTTTTCCTTAAGGGTAAGCAGCTAAGGGGTTCCCTTACCTTTTCTCTGCCTGAGCACAAAGAAAAGAGGCTACGGATTTCAACTTTCAATGATCCTGACACACTACTTTTGCCTCATTCATTAATCTCCCATTACATTCTTGATTATAAATTCGCTAATTTAAGCCTCAGTTTAAACATAATTGTAACCAAATAGCCGAATCATTAAAAGTTTTCAATATTCCAGTTTTTAAGTCCAAACCGATAACTTAACGTTTATTGTTGAGAGTTAATTCTGGCAATTTGGAAGGGATTTATTATTGAAATAAGGACCAGACCAGACAGAGAATAATTACTAAAAATATACAGGAAGTGATAAGAAGGTTGTTTAAAAGTTTTAAATCAGTGCTACAATAGTAATAAAATGATAATTATTATGATTTTACGACAGTAAATTTACCAATTTATTTCAGTAGGGTGGTGTGGTAGCCATTGAACCACCAAAAGTTTAGAGAGCTGTAGTTTTTTTTTCTGCAACATATTTACAGTACTTTTTAGCCCATGACTTAGGAAATTTCAATGACTTTGAAATTGCATTTGTATTTTTAGCTTTTAGCTGATAAATACTTGGCAAAAAATCTTTAAAAAAAAAGAGGGAAATGGCTCATTGTGTACTCCTAGGGGGACACAATGAACTGGGGGGTGGGTAGTCAGTAAACCATGTGGTACACAATAAAACGTTGTTCTACCATTAATGATTTAAGCCTAGAAGGATGTTACATTATAAAGGTAATTGTGTTTTTTATTAATTATTTATAAATCAAGATGTTTTTTAGCATTTACTTCTGGCTTATGGCTTTAGTTCTGGCGTATTTATCGTTATTTATGATCTATTAATTACCTATCTAATAGTTTTTATAATATGATGTTCTATCATTTTAAGATCATTAATCTAACATTTCTTATATCATAAAAATTATCTTAAGTGATATCTCCAAAGATATAGTGTGACCAGAAGAAATAGGGTTTTTTTATATAATATAGTTAAAGTAGTACGCGATTAACCATGGTTCATTGAGTGCTAAAAAAAAACGTTTCACTGTGTACCATACCCCTATTAAAATATTTAAAAATTTTCTACAGTTATCAGGAACGCGATTGGATAACAAATATAAGTCTAAACCATGCTAATTAATCTATTCTTTAGATAAAAACAACACATCAGTTCCTAGGACTTTAACAAATTGAGTAAAGAGAAAAATATACTGAAATTTTTTCCTTACTTTTTACACTTGAAAACAGAAGTTTACCTTTAGCTCGCGCGGTTCGGGCGACAGTTCGCCGGCGACTAGTCATGACAGGTTGGCATCAGAAGGCGGTTCAAACGTGTATTAATTTATAAGCTGGCAACGTCACGTTATAGCTGTAGGCCCTGTGGTTCACTGAGTACACTTGATTCATTGGCTACCACACCACCCTACACGTCGAACTGCGACGTCTATTAACTTTTTTACGATATTAAAGCGTTTTATCCACTTTTGCTCATCTTATAATTTCCGTGAAAATTAATTAAAAATCTGATATTTATGTACAAAAGTAGTAACATAAAAGCTATAAAGATGTCTGGCTGAAATTAAATTCACTAAGTGTACCTACCTACAAATTACTAGATATCCTTCTGAGCGGTCACGGTAACTTCAATAGGTACCTACCTACTGAATGACGACATTTACTTTTGTCTATACATACTTATTACAATAATTTAATTATCAATTCACCAGTTCCTCCGATAACTAAACTTAAAAAAAAACTGTTAGTTATGCATGTAATGTAAAGTGCACTGTTGATAAAAATTCAAGTTCACCGATAACGTGTTCAGGTGATTGTTTTTCCAATGTCAAAAGGACAACCCGGTCCACAGACCTTATTACTCATTGTTGTTTAAAAAACCTCGCATATAGTCACTGTCGGGTTTATCAAAACGGACGCATTGAAAAATGTCCTGCGCATTTTCAAAATGATTTTTACGACGGTCGTGTGTTCCGCGATTTGTTACACGTTAGTTGTAAATACTAACCCGGTGTTGTTGATATTTTTATTATTTCACTCTAAAAGCAACGTAGCTTGTATAATAAATCATATCATCGAAGTAAACAAGTACAGTGCTGTTTGTGAAAATAAAAAATCTGACTGTGGGTGGACGGTGCGTTGAAAAATATCAGTAGGCGAGTGGAAACCGAAGACTGATGGAATCGGCTGATAAGTGAAGAAAATAAATATTAGGTATATTCAGCATTAAAGCTTAAAGCCCAGGAAAACCCAGAAACTATAATTATTGTTTTGTTCACTGTTGCGCTTAGTGAAAACGCAAGAAAAGAAACAACTTGGTACTTTATAATAACTTTTTGGGGCCAACGTTGATGGGTTTATGGAATACCTAGGATATGAATAATAGATTGATATTGGTAAATTGGATGGAAAAACTCAATAAATTCTATGTAGGTACTTAACTAAGTAATTCCTTAAATTATATTTTAGTACTTAATTTAATTATCTACGAAAATACTTACATAGGTAAGTACCTACATATAAGTCCAAGAAGTGTAGTTTTAACTAAAAATATCTGATTCGTAATTTTCATCTGCCAGGTTTTTTTGAGATATGACAGGTAAATATTAAATAGCTGGTAAGTACTTTTTTTTTCTTATGTAATCAGTGCTCAAACTGTTGTAACGTAGGTATGTATTATGGTTTTCAAGGATAGAACTTCCTTTCCGGAAATCAAAGTAGGTATTTACCCAACTACATTATATTATCTCGAAATAGCTTTTTGTAGCAACACCTACTTTGTAAAAAAATTAAGGTTGAATTAAATACAGATTATAACATATTTTTCTTATAGAAAGTGAACAAAAACTTTGTAAAATTGTTTATCGGATTAGCATTAGTAAGAAGTCGAAGGCAAAAAAACTATTAAAGTAATAGGTAATTTATTAAGCAAAGAATGCAACATTAAATAATCACTTTCGAGGATGTTGATTTTCCTCGACAATGCTAGTATTCTTTTATCTGTGACAATGGTAATGTAATAAATTCAGTTCATTTGTGTTAATAAATTAGACATTTCCAAGTTAAACGACGTGTCTTGAATTTAAACATCCTTATTATTGGTCCCAATGCCTATTCTCAGACATCTAAATTTTTACAAAGTATCTAGGTAAGTATAATGGTCTACCTAATAGGTGCAATTAAACATTATTTAGTTTTGAGAATAAAGCTACAATTTTTCTTTTTTTAGGTACCTAAGTAATCATTTTTTGTAAGCACCAAGCAAAGCTTACCTACCTAACTTTTTGGTGCCAATACTGTCTTTCAAAATTGTTAGTTACTTTCTTGTTGTATTCCTACTTGAATATAGTTCTAAGTATTTAGAAGTCAGTGTGCCCATTAAGGAACCAATTAAATTACGTAAGATGTTGCAGCTGTTCTGGAGTATATCCCAATATTTATAGACTGGTAGGCTGACGCCATGTCCGCCATTTTTCCGTCTCGAAGCTCATTTGAAATAATTCAAACAAACATTTGCAGTGTTTATGTAAATCTCTACTCAAATCTATTTCGGTTTTATTAGTGTTCCATAAATTTCACTAAGTAAGCTGTAAGCTGTAAGAGGGGATCGAGACGGAAATGGGGACGAGATGAGACTAGTTATAATGTGACAAAGTGTATCTTGCAATGAAAGCAGCCAAAAAAAAAAACCAAACGAGTTAGAGCTACCTACCTATCCATGGAATAGAATTATCATATACCTACCTACCTACCTACGTGTAGGTATATAATTAAGCTTTGTCATTAGCATGAATGAAACTACCACCTACACCTTTTTAACACAACTTTGACGTCATAATGAATGGAAAGAAAAACACAAAAATTCATTACGAGAATTTATCGCTAGTTTCCGGTCAGAGCCGAAGTCGGCGGAAGATGTAAATAAAAGTGACGATCTGGATATTAGTAGGCATAGTTACAGTTTTCAGACACAGATGAATAGTATGTAGCCAGATCACTGGTGAGAACAACAAACAGAAAGAAAGAAAGAAAGAATTCTTTCTAAATCATTTATTCTTGTAGAACCTCAAGGATCACTTAAGTTTCGTTTTACATGTTAGGTGATTCTAATGCCTGTTCCTGTTCAGACAACAATTGAGTGCTACAATGCTACTTTCTACTATCCCGATAAAATTTTAAGCGCGAAAGTTTGTTTGTTAAGTTCCTTTCTACTCTTTCCCGAAAAAACTACGGAAGGGATTTGGTTGATAGGTACATGTCATAGTTTAGAATTTGGAATACTATAATGGTATTCCAAATTCTAAGGCTTCTTTTTATCAGGATTAGTGGCTCGGACATTTCACACAGCGCAGCGTCATCAAGTCCCAATCCCAAGCTAAGCACAAATTGCTTGTGAAATGGTAACCAGATGACTGTTGTTTCTTCTTGAAATAATGGGACTTTGGCCATCACTTTTTTTTTTAAGTAATTTAATGTCACAGTGCATGATAGGAAATGACGGAATATTCATACAAGTTAAAATAACATTGCTGAGATTTAACAAAATTCACCTGCCTTAGGATCTAGGTATAACTTGTAGTGTGTGTGCGTCAGCGGACTCATCGTGTATTCAAGTGAGCACACTCAAGAGTGATGGGTAGCTTGAGCTGCTAATTATTTGTCAATTCTGCGAGCAACTACACAGATTATTATTTTCTATTTGATTCGAGTTGTTGGCTGAGTTGAATTCAAACTTTGTTAAATACTGTTTAATACATTAGTATTATGTAATGGATTAAACAGTAAATATACAATAATGATTACCTTAGATTAGATTTTTTTTTTCATTTATTCACCATTTTAACCATTATATTTATCATAAGATAATACCATTAAATCTAAAAATCGAGTTGACAGCTAACTCATACCGAACCGAACGTACTTTCAAGTGAACCAGCTTTTTCCACGAGCTACTTCTCAGTCAACAGTAACCGCCCGCGCGTCGCTTCATCTTGGGCGGGCGGGATCCAGTCCTCAGTTCACTAGTTGATACCACGGTGGAAGCTGCCCCTAGTGCCAATTGTGATATAAAATGGCTGTAAGATAGTTTTAATCATTTTGTGCCTTCAATTATTGTGTTGTCAACTTGCATTTTGATATTGGTTTCATGTTCGTACTACTGGTAATTTCATAAACTTTTTAGGTGAATGGATTCAATAATGTTTTGTTTGTTTATATTGTCAATTTTAAAAGGTGCCTACCAATTTTGCATTAGGTTCAAGTTGCACAAGGATAAAACACATAAAGATACTTTTGCTATGACCTGTAGGTACCTACCTAATTTGACTTTTATAAGTGCATTCGCTCTAAGTTTTGTGATTAGACAAATTTGTTTAAAATTTGAAATGAAATTTTTTAATAATTTAGCATTACAATCTGCATCCATTAGATATTTTTTGGAGTACTTATTGTTACTTATAAGTACTTATACTTCCTAAGATCGAGATAACAGTGAAAATATTTTTGATATTTAAAGTTAGTCAGGCCCTGATTAGGTAATAGTGGCAATTCTGAGTGTCGCAAAAGCTAAACTAAGCTAACTAAAATTGTTGCCGTCCCTTTCATAGCGATGGGAATAAAAAGGATGGCAATAATTTTAGTTAGCTTAGTTTAGCTTTTGCGACACTCCGAATCGTCCCCACTACCTACTTCGTACTTGATTACCTACTTCGTAATTAATTTAATACTATTTAAAATTATTACTTCTTGGTTTATTATGAATACTTATCAAGATTTATACAAAGCAAACAATTTGGTGTAAAGTCTATAAATTGTGTTAGGTAGGTAGGTCTGTAAACAAGCTCTTTCTTTCTCTTAGAACAAAAGCTCTCAACTCAACTTTAAAAAACAATCGTAACACATTGATGATACCCTACCTAGGTATGTGTAGTATATTAAGCTTGCTAATAATATTAATAAACAATACTCAAAACTCATGCGAGCTTTTAAAACAGTAAGAACATAAACATCATTGTAATTCCTGCCTTCTGTTATAATTCGGTTAGCATAAACAACGTACCTAGTTATATTAGGTATAAGCAATAAGAACTATAGGTACTATGTAGGTAGGTACCTACACTGTTTTTTCAAACGATTAATACCTACTTTAAGGCTTCCTTGTCTTCGTATACACACATACATTTTGTCACATTAGGAGAGGCTTATTTATAATTGAATATGCCATGCCATGTTGCAAGAATAATTATGGCAGAGAATCATACAATTTTGAAGATTCCATCCAAGTTCTCGATTAAAATTAAACTAAGGAATGGATCAAACGTTCTGGCTCACTGGGTTATAAAATATAAACAGACACGCCTGTAGTACCAAGGACAAAAGCATCCAGTTCAGATCTAGTCATTTAAAATTCCTAACTCCAAAATGCTTTTAGATAAATTGCATCTTATGTTTATGATTGTTTTGAATGTCTCATGACAATGAATCCCTTATTTATACCTAAGCCATACTTAACTAACAAAAATTATGCGAAAAAGTGTTCTTAAATTTATTACTTATTAAGTTCAATCACTGAAAGTGAAACATTGCTGGGGCTCTGAGTGCGGCCGTTAATCTTTCCTTTGACAGATGACGTCAATGCATTTGGGTTCAATCATACAACTCACAGCTGTTTCTGTACGTCACTGAATTGAACCCAATATGTAGGCTCAGAATACAGTCTTTTGTATTCTGACTTCTGGGCATGTAGTTATCTTAGAACGTAAAATGTAGGTAGGTACCTAAATAAAAATATTTAATTTTAGCTTTTTAATTTGCTTAGTTCTGAATGAGAAGTAAATTTATAAGTTACTAAAAAAACATAAAGATTCAAAACATTGAAACTAAACAGACTGTAATTCTCTCAGAAGCCTTTCAAATATTTGCAGGATTTAAGGCAGACGTTGTCCTGCTAACAACCTATTAAAGCTCTTTGTATGGGGTCCAATTAATAGCTAACTAGGTTCAGGTGACCATGACCACCTCACTACAACTCAGGCCTTTACATCTTTTATTAGATGATTTATACAGCGTCAGGACTCAGGAGACAATATCGGAACACCGTAGTGCCACCTCACCACATTAAACACATTGAAGTTGATCAAATAAGAATAACACAATTCACAAAAGCTTTTCTCGTAACTCTCAAACCTAAGTATTAAACATGTTTATTTCTAAGTGTAGTCGATTCTGTTCAATTTAATAGCCTCTCCATTCCCATCAACGTTTAAAGAAGTCCAGATCGTGGCATGTTTGTGTTAGAATGTTATTTTCGGTGATGGCTCCAGCACGTAATGACTTGGCACTGGAGACGTTGTTTTATGGCCCATGTTCAAGAATTGCATGTTTCTGTATTTTTAACCAACTGACAAGGGTTATCAATTCAGTGGCTAATATTGCTCCTTATCATTATTATTGATCTTCTGCTTAATCGTTTTATTCTAACGGTGAGTTTGTTGTGGTTTTTTAATAACTAAGTGTGTTATTAATAATAATCATTTATTTCAGACAACTTAATCCACAGTTTTATCTGTATTCTGTGGTTTTAAATGGTAGGTATGTCTGTTCATAATTTCCTATTTAACACGTGTAAAAGATTTTGTAGGTATGTTCATTGTTATAAAAATCGTGTCGATGCGACAGATAAAATAGTTTAAATTCGTAAGATTGTCAGACATAATGATTATCTGTGGTAGATAGTGATCAATAAAGTTCAATGAAATTTATATCTTTGTTAGTGAAAACCAACAGGGAAAACTGATTTACCTAATGGTACACCTACCTATTGTTATCACCTAATATATTATTATAGTAATGTGAAAACATCAATTTAATTGATTTATGTAAGTACCTACCTACTACTTCTTGTAGTATTTTATAAACAAACAAAACACTTGTCAGTAAAAACATAGGTACCTACCTAGATAAGTAAGTACTTACTTAGGTAGGTACACGTCAATCAAAACCAAAAATATACTTACGCAGAAACAACGCTGAGCGAATCAACGCCTACAAACATCTGTTTACAGCCAGTGATGTGCTTTGCTGGTTTTATTATAGCATCCATTAATTATAAATCATAGCAACTGGCATTTAGACATGTAGGTAGGTATAGGTAATGTACATTCATTGCATTACACATTCATTTTTATTTTGTCTTGCGTAAAGTTAACTACCCTTATAATGTACAGTTATGTAGGTACTTAGTAGTACTTATAGTTATAGTAGCCAAATTGGCCAACCTTAAAAAGTATTTTTAGGGATATAATAGTGGCAATTCGGAGTGTCGCAAAAGCTAAACTAAACTAACTAAAAATGTTGCCGTCCCTTTCATAGCGATGGGAATAAAAAAGATAGCATTAATGTGTGTGTGTATGTGTAAGCTCTTTTTCTCGTTATAACATCATCCACCAAGAAATTGAAAACTATATCCGTCTCTTTCAGCCCAGAAACAAGGAACAAGAACAGGAGGTCCTCAACTGGATCGCGGAGGTGACCGGCGAACCCCTCCCCGGTGGAGACTATGAAGATATCCTGAAGAACGGAGTGGTGCTATGTAAGCTCATAAACAAGCTGTCCCCAGGGTCGGTGAAGAAGATCCAGGAGAGGGGAACCAACTTCCAGCTTATGGAGAATATCCAAAGGTAATAAATAGTAGTAGTGGGAACTTAAAAATTAAAATATTTGAGGGGACGAGTGGGTTCTGATCCGAATACCTCGTAATTTGAAATAAATGGAGAGAGCAAGAATTTTTGTATTTTGTTTCAATTAATTTCTATCAACATTGGTTCAGAACATTATTAGAAATCCAGATAAAAAATGGATTTATCCTATAATTAAGGCAGTCGGGACAACCCATGTATGATGTTGAAGATGTAACTTTCTTTGGCTAAAAAATATAGCCCTTAAAGTAAACGAAATAGAAAATGTATCTTTCTGTAATGGAAAATGTTTAGAAAGTGATACATAGGTACTGAAGTTGAATTATGATACCTATTCCTTTGCTTCAGGTTCCAAGCAGCGATCAAGAAGTACGGAGTACCAGAAGAAGAAATCTTCCAAACAGCTGATCTTTTTGAAAGGCGCAACATTCCTCAAGTCACACTCTGCTTATACTCTCTAGGAAGAATTGTGAGTACATACCTTCTGATAACTCTATTTATTTACCATCACATACCAAGGAAATATATTTGAAAAAAGAAACTTCAATCGTAAGAATTCGATTTTAGAACCTAAATTAGTACCAATACTTAAAAAACTCATTAAAATATCTTTAACAGATGTGCTTACGGCATGTTTTTTCCTGATTCTAATACTAGTTTTTGTTAATTTTCAGACTCAAAAACACCCAGAATGGACCGGTCCCCAACTCGGCCCAAAAATGGCTGACAAGAACGAGCGCACTTTCACAGAAGAACAGCTGAAAGCACACAACTCTGAACTCAACCTCCAAATGGGTTTCAACAAGGGAGCTTCGCAGTCTGGACATGGAGGTTTTGGCAACACTCGCCACATGTAATTTAAAAAGAAATCTAAAACCAGCCAGTATTAGGACTTTATTTTTTTAACTCGTCATTTTCTAAAAATCTATCATGCTATCAAAGAACAAAAAAAAAATGAAGTTCGCTCTCGTAAGTTAAAAACATCAGATATTAATTTTTAATTTTTGAATGTAGATTCTTTTTTTAAACATGCTTTTAAAAAGTTCTAATGTAAATCTTTCGATTAAACTTCATTTACTTATATTAGCGCTTTAAATCGTGTGATTGAATTTTGTAAGCTTGAATATTCTAACAAACTTTATTTTGTTAAGTCTTTTTTATGAGATTTTTTTATTGAGCTTGTAAATATTAAGTAATTGTATTTAATAAACTCGTCTTAAGTATAATTTCGTTATATTTATTTTATCACCCAAAGAGAATTTTAATCCATAGGACTCGATAACTTTTTTCTAGATTAGAAGAAATTCGTGGTTAAGCCAGTACTTATAATCTACTGTTTCTTGATTTGAAGCTTTTTAGAGATTTTTTTATTGAAACGGAACAGCTGCGAGTTATAAATTTAGATGCATCAAACTGCCATTGATTAATTTAGATGTGCATTGCTCTGAAGTCCACTATGAAAATAATAATAACTTTTGACATCACAACCGACAATATTGTCACTGAGCTGAGCTTCTCCACCTACAAAAGTATATTAATAATCCTGTTTTGTAAATAAATAAACCATACAGATAGGTCAATGGCAATCTAGTTCAAGTCGCAGGCTAAACTAAGACTGGGCTATCTGTGCTTATAATACATCTTCAATCGTGGTCTATCATGAAATATAACGGGCAAAATGCAATTGCATCCTACTAATATTATAAAGGCGGAAGGATGGATGTTTGTTTGTACTCTTTTACGTAAAATCAACTGAAAAAACGGATTTGGCTGAAATTCGAAATATAAGTAGGTAAGTAGGTACTACATAGTTTATAACCTGAAATAACACATAAAGCTACTTTTTATCCAGTTAGGTAGGTACTAGGCGAGTGAAACCGCTTTTGAGTAAGCTTGTAATTCTATTTATAACTTTTAGGAGTTATCTAAGAAACGCGTTGATGTCTTTTGTACGTCACAAATCCCAAAGAATAATATTTTATTAGTATTTCAAAATAATGTTTGTGTACAATTCGATAAAGGTCGATGAGTTAACTAATTTTAAACGAACGCGTAAACAAGATATTTCAAAACCAGCAGAAAGACATTCTCATAAATCAAATCGTGTGGACACAGATATTTTCAAGCAAATAGAGCTACTGGCTACACTGAAACGCGTCCCATATTTTTTGTAATAAATAAGAGCTATTTTCAGTGGAGTGTTGCCAGACTCAATATCATATTCAGTTTGGAAAAACAAAAGTTTTTACCAACATTAGATAAGTTATTTTGGATGAATAAACGAGTAAAGTAAGATCAGTGAACAAAACTATTATTGTCTTTTGAAAAACTCAGGCGCTTCTTATAAAAGTTATGTAGCTACCTACATAACTTTAACTTTTAAATACTTACGTTATTTGTCAGTATACAGAACTTCTCCGTTTTGAGTTTTTTGACAGAAAATTGCTCTCTTCTTATCCAATTGAAGTCGGTTTAATATTTTTTTTATTTTTGCTACTTTTTTGATGATTTAATAATTACATTAACTAGCAACATTGTGAAGTAGATGAAGTCCGACTGATGTCACATCTCGCAACGTCGGTCGCGCAATATAATTTATGCTAGAGACGCGTCTAGGCTATTTCCACAAAGACACACAAAGGTCGTTCAACCTATTCATTCTTATTTTTTATTTTATCACAGGTAGAAATTTTACCAGAGTTTCCCAACCTTTGCATCGAGCGTGACGTACGAGATAGAGCGGAATATTTTTGGTTTATTTCCTGTTTTATTCTGATCTAACACTTTCAATATAGTAAGTAGAAAGTTAATAACAATAGTACCTACAACCTTTTTATTTCCTTCATAGTACATAGTTATAACAATTAAAAAAGTTCATCTTTCAATTCAATTTAAAAAATAATAAAATAATGTTGAAGAAGCAACACAAATTATTGATGCTCTACAACATTGTCAGAAGCTCAAATGGAAATGAGCCTGCCACATCGCACGAATGAAAAATTACAAAAGAACTAGAAAAGTAACGACATGACAAGTACTAATAATAAAAGAAAAAGAGGAAGACCGAAAGAGAGGTGGTGAGACGAAATAAAAAAATCAGCAGGCATAATTTATTTTATTTATTTAATTGCAGTATTTACGCATGTTCACTAGGTCAGGCATTAACCTGTTTCTGAGCTATAAAATTGTTGGTAGCTGCGGTTTCTTGGCATTGGTTTAAATATGAGTACCTACCTAGTACCTAGGTACTATACATTGTTGCTGGAAATACTTAAAAGTCCTACTTCGGAGTCCGATAACAAGTATAGTCAGATCGCGGTTTTCCTGTGAGAACTTTCTGTAAGACAAGTTGCTAAATTTTAAACATTATTATCGATTTCAATTTCGTAAGAAGAGAGCAACTTCCACACTTGAGGAGCTTTTCTGTTCATAACTCCGAAGACCCTAGTCATAATTTTCCTTAGAATTATCCTCAGAATTTTGTGGGACCACCTCGGAAGTATATCCTTTCAAACAAAATAAGATTTTTTTTAATTTTCCACTAATTGTCTTAATAATCGGTAAAAAAAAAAAAAAAAAAATCATACAGTGTAACATAGAACCTCCTTTGTTTAAAGTCGGTTAAAATGTAAACTATTCCTGGCCTGTCTGTTTCTGTGTGTAATTTCTCAGTACATTAGTTTCCTTTGTCTTATATTTTTAGAATAATCGTAATACTTTACGACTGGTCCAGAATGAGTTGTTCCATCATCCGCGGGTACAATGTTTACTTTGAATCGCAGCCAACGGGTGAGATGGACGATGCTCTCATCAACCAACCTTGACATTACAGAGGGTGTATCATGACAACTCTCAAAATCTAAATGTATAAACTGTACTGGCTAACTCGACCACCATTAACACGCGGACCCGCGGACCCCGCGGCTTAGTTAGTCACCAGAGTTGACCACTTGCTCATACAAACTTATTTAGTCAGTCACACATGTTTAACCATGTTATACCCAGCAGTGGGCTATAATCTGAGCTGCCAATGATGATGATGTTACGTTTAACTTGTCACACACGTATTGACCACTGTCTTTCCTGTGGATGTAGCCGGTTATTTTAGTACAAAAAAAAGCTTTTCTTATAAGGCCAACTAAGAACGTTTAGCTAAATATTAGGGGCAGCTAATAGTAGATTAATATTGTATCATTTGATCAGATCGAGTATTGAGAAACTTGATTAGGTCTAGGGCACAGTGAGGAAAATAAGAAATGTTGATAATTCAGTTCATAAATTACAAATTATGGACTGCTGAGCTTCTTGTAAACAACATCAACGTCGTAATAAAAAAATGTAAAAATAATATAATTATCTTTTCACGAGTAGGATTTTACACCCTTTATTAATAAGTAGCAACTCTAATTAGTTTTAATTACAAGGTAATTACTGAAGGCCAAAGGAACAGCTTTTAACTGTTCCCGATATAGAGATCATTTGGCTGCTTTGAGATTAGAAATTAAAATTTTCACAGAAACAATGTTTATGAAATCACCTGCTACATAAAAACTTACTGACTCTCTCTTTAAAACTTATGTAAATGTAAAAAAAAATACAATTATAATTTGAAATTCATAATACATCAAAAACGCTAAATTACTTATTTAATAATATGAAAAATAATAATAAATATCCTTGGACATTCCACACAGCGTCATCTAGTCCCAAGCTTAGCAATTTGATGCCTGTGTTTATGGTAACCAGATGGCTAAGATATTTTTTTTGTAAAAACATTTAAGACACTTAAGATTGCTAAAGTTAGCCCCATTTTCAAATCTGGGGATAAACTAGATCCCGGCAATTACCGTCCAATTTCAGTTCTACCAGTTATTTCCAAAGTTTTTGAAAAAGTTCTCCATATGAGACTTACCGAGCACCTGGATTCAATTAATTTCCTTTGTAAAAATCAATATGGCTTTCGAAACAAATCAAACACTTTATCAGCCTCAGTAGATCTAATTACAAACGTTAGAAATAGCATTGACAGCAAACAATTAGCTTTAGGTATCTTTATTGACCTAAAGAAAGCCTTTGACACGGTGAGTCACAAACTCCTCATTAACAAACTACATAGTGCTGGAGGTATCACTGGGGTTGCATTGGAAATATTCAGATCCTATCTTACCGGCAGGATGCAGGTTGTAAAAATTGGTCAGCATGTGAGTAGCGGAAAGCCGGTTACCTGTGGTGTCCCGCAGGGTTCGATTCTGGGACCACTTCTGTTTTTAATATATATCAACGACATCTATAAAATAGGCTTACAGGGTCATATCACACTTTACGCTGATGATACTTGTTTGTTTTATTTTGACAAAGCTATAGAAACTATTACCCAACATGCACAAGCTGATATAAACATTTTACAGAATTGGTTTTTACAAAATCTTCTAACAATAAATGAGTCAAAAACTAAAGTTATAATTTTTGCTGCTAAAAATAAAAAGGTAAGTTATAATCAACCACTAACTATCAACGGAATAACGCTACAAGTCTCTGACAGTGAAAAATATCTTGGTCTAATAGTAGATAATAGGCTAACATGGAAACCCCATATTGCTAAATTAGTTAGGAAAATAAGCAGCCTTACTGGAGCATTGAAAGGTATAGTCCGGTGTTTACCTAGAAAAGTTCGTTACACGGTCTATAATTCACTAGTAAAACCCCACCTAGATTACCTCATTGAAATCTGGGGTTCCTCTCCAAAGACAAACCTATTAAAATTACAAACAGCTCAAAATAAATTGGTAAAGCTATTATTCAACTTCAACTTCCTAACATCGTCAAACATAATATATAAACAAACTAAACTATTTAATATCAAACAAAATTATATTTACAATACATGCGTCCTAGTAAGAAAAATAATAAGCAAAGATATTCATTGCCATATTACCTTTACAAAAAGAGCACAGATACAGAAAAAAATCACAAGACAAGCAAATCATTTAATACTCCGTACTCCTAGAACCAACTACGGTAAAAATAACATTATGTATGAAGGAGCCCGCCTTTATAATAAATTACCAAATGACATTAAAGACACTAAATCTATGCCCGTTTTTAAGAAATGTTTAAAAAAGTACATACAAAACTCCTCTTCCTTGCTAACTAACTAGACCAAGACATTCCTCATTTTTAATCAAATTCCAATAATAATAAATAATAAATAATAATAATACTTAATATACGTTTGCTAGTTAATTCAATTGAAGATAAACAATCTATTTAAATAATATTTAAAATTGATACTTATAATATTATAATAAAATGAATTCTTAATTTAATTAAGTATATGAAATTTATTTACTGTAGTAAATTTTAAATTAATATCTGATAAATCTAATAAAATTTCCTTTACTATATTATTTTAAAGCTATTATAAATAATAGCAGATTAAAATAGTAGGTACCTACACATAATATAATTATATATAAACATAATTAAAATATTTCCTACCCCTTTGCAATTACAAATATTCCAAGCAACTAAAAGACATAATACCTACAATCACAGACTACTAGGATGCCTACAATACTCAACAGTAATCTTTTAACTGTAGATTAGTAGGTACAACCGTGATTAGTTATCCACAACCGGTGCAAGTGGGCCTGCCTGCCCGCATCGAACAAGTTGCAATCTGCTTTGGCTGTGTCTGGTAATTGATCTTTTTAAATCTACCCACTTTTAATATTAGTTTGATAAGATTTATGTGTGCATGTCTACTCATTCTCCCACTGTATTTGAACAAAATTGTGTAAATACTCGCAGAGTATAGTTTATATGTGTTTCTCAGTAAGTGATTTATTTGTAAATTATATGAGAAATAAAGCTTCTTAAACCGTATACATATTATACATAGAAAACACCCTGACATGCAAACATTTTGTCTTGCAGCAGGGATCAACCCGCTATCTCAGCGTCTCAGGCGAGCTTTCACCCACTGCGCCACAGAGGTTGTCTGGGAGCTTTAGGTAATTTATTCTAGAAACTAGGTTAACTAAGACCTGAGCACGCTTTATAAGTTAGTGAATGCCTATCGAGACCTAGATTATTGTACTAAAACTTAAAAGTGTCTTCGATTTCTAAACATATTTGAAAGAAACCTTGACCACCTTACGAGTTCTAGTTAGACTGAAATGGCCACTGACCAATTCTTTTGCCTAGATTATTTTGGTTATCAATAAATTATAGCAACTGGTTTTTATATTATTTTTAGTAAAATAATGGTATCCCAATAATAGTCACCAAAATAAATCTTGAGGTGAATAAATCGTGAAACTACCGCAACCGCCTATTTTATTTTAATAATACGTTGACGCCTATTTTATTTTATTATTACAAAGGATTTTCAAATGATTGTTTCATTTGTGATATCATAAGCTTTTTTTTAATAACTCTGTAATAGTTTTATTTTGTAGAGTTAATGAGAAGCAAAGTTGCACTTGGTGGCCACCAAACTCTGTTTTCGCTGCTCTTCCTAAACTATAGACTAAACACTATCTTATCTTATCTTCAAAATGTCAAATTGCCACACAAAGTAAGTAGTCACGCCCATACCGACACAATGGATACTGCAATGCAATATAGCCATGGGCAGTAAACTGGGTGTGTGCGAATGTGAATAGAGCAGCTAGTGGAGGAACAACATACTCTAAGGTATAATTTTTGAGAAGGGACGTTACAGGTTCGTTCGTTCGTTCGTCGTATGAGCAAGTGGCCAACTCTGGTGAGGGAGTTTTTGGGCCGCCTAAAGGCCTCCGTCATGGCAAAAGCCGGGACCGACAATTTAACGTGCCCTCCGAAGCACGGAAGCGCTCAGATGAAAATGCCACTTGCGGTCACCCATCCAAGTAGTGACCGCTCAGAACATTGCTTAACTTCGACGATCTATCAAGAACGTCTTAGCAAGCTTCGCCACGAGCGCTTCGGGTTAACGTTACAGGTTAGAAGTAAACTAAACCGGTGAGCGTGTATGATGAATGTAATGAGAGTGAATGAGGTGAAAGAGGTGTGTCAGTATTATAGCAAGTGAAGTACCTACCGTGGTCTCTGGGTGTACTTATTATGTATATTGTGCCGTTGCTTGTATTTTCACCATAAAAAATAACTCTGAATAGGATTTGATCCCGCAACCTTCTCTCATAAAACCATTATAGCTTTCGCCTCAGAGTGATAATAGTAATATAAAAAAATACATAAAACATGATCGACTCAATACTCGACAGGAATACTTACTCCCAAGGTATAAAAATTGAGGTGTGGACTTATTATTTAAAAATAACTTTAGGCATTTAGCTCCTTGAAGATTTGAGTACATGGGTATGTCAAAATACATAAGTACATGCCCACATGGGGTATAATTGATTTAGCAAATGCGTTGGGCAATAACTCGATAAACTTACGATCAAAAGAGGAACGATGTTGTAATGTTGAGCAAATCTAGCTACTGTGAAAGGTTTGGTCATAACTTGTGTCACACCATACCCTTGAAACGATATAAAATCATCTCATTATGTATTTATGTATTCTATCAGTTATCTAGTCCCCCCATCGTTTAGCCTCAAAACATAGCTTGTTTAATCAATGTTATGCGTTCGGTTTAAAAGACGCTGTATATATAATGATAAATGGAAAAAAAAATAGTGCAAGATACTAAGTTACATCTCTTGCCCTAATTAGATAGTACTTAATACAGTAGCGACAGGTTGCAAGCCCATAATCTATCTATTTGTATAAATAAAAATTTACGTTTGTATGTGTTCCTTCACCTTCATCGTCCACCGCGGCTCGATGGGTAGATGACATCCGCAAAACAGTGGGTTGTACGTGGCTAAGACTAGCACAGGATAGAGGCGAATGGCATTCACGAAGGGAGGCCTATGTATGCCCAGCAGTGGGTTAAAAGTGGCTGATGATGATGATGATGATGATGTGTTCCTTAATAATCAGATTGTGTTGGTTTTCTGATGAGTTTTGTGTATTTTTGGTCATTCTATCCTTTCTATGGTTGTATGAATGTCTAGTGGATGTTTGTAACTCTTTCACGCAAAAACTACTGAACAGAACTGGCTGAAACTTGGAATGTACATATTTTATGATTAGGAATAACACATAGGCTACTTTTTATGCGGGAAAAAAGCACGCGAGCGAAGCCGCAAGCGAAAACAGTATTAAATAAAAAAACTGAGGCAGCACGTAGTGCGCCGCGCCGGGTCAGTCAGCCTGTAAAATACATTAGGTCATAATATGAATATATTCGAAAACAAGTAATAATTGACTTGTTTTCGAACAACATTCTGGATAATATAATTTTGGAAAACCATTGATCTGGCCGTGATTGTTCATAAGTAATACATTCAGTCTTTGTCTTGAACACCGCACTGGCATTATTTACCACAAGACCAACATACATTATCAAAAACACAGCAGCCTCTTTATTTAAAAGTGCGATAATTTAGTTTTATAGATGCTCATTTAAAAAAATGAGTGAATTATTTTGTAAACATGTTTTGCTATACGAAAGCACTTAATGCAGTAGCTCTAAATCACACTAAAATATTGCTTTTGCCTGCGGTATATTTTTGAATCACTTTGTTTTTTAACCGACGTCGAAAAAGGAGGAGGTTACTCAATTCGTCTGTATCTATTTTTTTATGTGTGTTCGCGGATAACGAACGACCGATTTTGATGTTTCTTTTTTTGTTGGAAAATATATATTCCAAGATTGGTCCCATAAAATTTGAGGATGAAGGAGAGAAGACGAAGAGAATCTGGTGAATGGGTAGAAAAGAGTTTTCGAAGTGTTGTACATATTTTATTAGTCACCCCAATTACTCACTTAAAAAATACATACCTACATCACCAAAGGAAGATTCTCCAGATGAATCAAAATATTATTGTCATTATTGTTTCTCAATCGATGATATTTTTTACGTGAGTAATAGTAACGGGAAACCGTATATTATTATAATGTCTAGTATTTACAACTCACGATAGTTTTGAAAGTGAAACCATCTTTCTTTTTACTTTTTTAGGCCTTTATTATTTTCCAATAAATCTCAATACTTTTCCTCTAAATAGAAGACGAAAATGTATTAACCTATGTGCCTTCTTGATATTTCCTTATTTTGCTACGACTTTTAATTTGTATTGATCGTGGAACTCAAATTATAAATATATATAATATAATAAATATATTAAGTATATTATAATTCACTACTCCAATATAGGCAATTTACTACTCCTTGTAGAAAAGATTCTGACAAATTATAAACACTCAAACAAAGTATTCGAGAATTCAATTCTCTTAGTACTTTTCTCTTATATTATTATATAGTATTAGAATTATTTAGAATTCATTTATCACAGTCACACTGTGAATTAAATGCAAGAACATAACTATGTTCTGCCCTGAAGAATTCCTTCACCATGACCGAAATCCTCTAGTCATCATTTAATTTGATTATGAGGTATGGGTTTGCACCACAATCTTCTTGTTTGACATAGGATTACCCAACTATCACGTACTGGAAAACAATTAAAACAGTACTAGTACCTTTACACGATTACCACACATAGAACAAGGAATTGATGTTACGGAACGAATGTAACAGTTACTGCACGTAGTGTCACAGATAGTGAGCAGTTAGTATTGCAGTGAGCCAATTAACCATTCTAGTTCAAATAGTTTGCAAATCTCCGAAGAAATTGGTACAATCATACTATTTTATTTATTTTTATTTTTATTTCTTAGGAAAACAAACAGTCATTAATATACTATTCACTTAACTTAAATTATAACTAACAGACCATTTATATTTTCTCACATATTGAATCTATTTAGAGCTTTAGAGCTATGTACTTGTTGTCCTTGTACTTTTTGAAGGTAATATTTCGCTCGTGCTGCGTCTCTGTCTTTGCTATGGAAAATCATAAAACATCACACTAATTAAGGAGAAAGTTTGTGTGTGTGAATGTTTGTTACTCCTTCACGCTCAAACGGATGGACGGATTTGAATGAAATTTTGTACCAGGATTGCTTATAAGTACCCTGGTTTCAAAAATAGGCTTTTATCTCGGTATTCTTACGGGAACGGGAACTATTCACCGCGGGTAACATCGCAGGGCGCAGCTAGTGTGAGATAAATCTCTAGTGTGAGATTTATCTCACACTAGCTGCGCCCTAGTCCCTAAAGGGAATAATAACCAAATACTACTGTTTCAGTGTTACTGACGCTTTCGTAAGATCTCTAATTCGTCTGTAAGACCCTAAAGTAGATAAATTTCTGGTTCTGAAAACCCGTTGCCCTTGTAATAACAGAATTGAACTGCTTTCTATGGATAAATGATAATCGGACTTGATGGTTATAAAAAAGTCTTGAATGCACTAATATTGCACTCAGATTTGAGAACACTAATGCATTACTAATGATGTATGTTTGCAGTCGTTATCGTTTTTTACTCTCAACCTCATCTAAAATAATGTTGCAAGCCTTCGAAGAAATCAGTTACTCTCAATTTTAATTTGAAACTCGTTGTCCTTGTACTCAACTCCTCCCCTTTCCCACATGGCATCACGAGGGTTGCGCAAGTTTACATAATCCAATATATTTGACAAATTGTTTACTTGATATTAGCAATAATAGCTAACCAAGCAAAGTTCAAGCTTTATTTACATAGTTTACAATTGCGTACTACTCCCCTCCTTTGGCATTCTTGAGGCAACTGGAGATTGGCGATGTCTTTAGTATAAGCCCACCACCTCGAGCTCAGGCCAAGCCTGAATAGTTGCAAAAATGCAGTTTAAATTATTGATAGTGACATTTGTGCTCCACTGTACCGCAGCGGAATATTTTAAAACGAAACGTGAGTACTATTTTTGAAGTATGATGACCCAATAACGGTGAATTGACCTAAATTGAGTTTATATCGGGATGAAAGCAAGTAAACTGAGCGATGCTTCTGCATCATCTGTACCTACATTATATAAATTAATGTAATCACATTGCAGTTTATTCGTAGCGTGTTATGATGAGTGAGTTTGGCGATGAGATCTCGATACTTTGTTTTACAGAGGTAAAAGTAAATATAAACAAAAAAATCTATATGATGAATAGATGTTTATAAAATATACTATACTGAACATAAAGAATAACATCGTTTTTAACTTTTTTTGTTACTTGGAACAACCATAGATCTAGTAGGTAGAGACAAACATTTACATGACCTTTTTCACATAGCGATTACAGTAAAGCTTTGTTTCTGTTCCCGTGAGAACTCCGGGATAAAAAGCCTATGTGTTAATGCAGGATATAAGCTATCCTGGTATCAAGTTTTATTGAAATTTGTTCAGCCGTTTTGAAGGAAACCATTAATATTTGAGCTCATTAAATCGTTTTCATACAGATCAAAAATAAACTTTATAGGACGGATGCATCTGTTTCTCAACAGTCTATTTTCATTCGCAAAAATAATTCTTGCACCTCGTATAAGTATTAAAGTTTAAAATACAAGAACAGGAGAACGGAATTTTGATTTTGATTGAAAACTTGGAGTTACTAATAGTTCTCAATAGCTGATCCGAAATTCAAAATTGGGTCATAGAACTCTTTAAAGTCCGTGACGAACAACTAAGCAAGGTACGTAAACAAGGAGATTCTGGTGTCTTTGAATTAATAATTATGGACATGGTATAGGTACATATACTTAGTTTAATTTATGTCCTAGTAAACTAGAGATCCGATTGAAAAACCGCAATAGAGACTGAATTTTGTCTCTTACCATTTGACATGAGTGTGTAAAAGTCAAAACAGATATTATATTACGGAGGTTTTAGAACAAATTTGTATTATTTTGATACTGTAGGTACTGTAGATGAGTACCTGTACTGTATAAGGTTATAATTATTAATATGAGTAGAATATACTGTACTTTAGGTACTTTACCTAGTTGCATTGCATAAGCCTAGTAAGATAACCTTCAAATAACGTGTTTGAATCCAGGCTGTGCAGCTGCATCTGCATTTTTATGTAACGCCGAGTAAGTTGACACAATAAACTACAGCAATAAACAATCATAAGGTACTACAAGATTTTATTTTTAAACATTGTCTCAGATACTGGAGTGTTGATTGGCCTGTCGATTATAGAACAGATTTTTTAAGAATTGGCGCCATACCTACACTACCAGGATCCCATTCTGTGTAGCCATAGTGTGCACCCTTCTGTTATTGTCATCTAGAATAGAAATACCTACAGTGTCAAAGATAAGGTGGGACAGAGGCTCTACTGGGGATCAACGAAAATGAAGTTTCGTGACAATTTTCGGGTTCCATTTATCTTGGTGAACTGTTACAAATTCAGTCTCATTACAGTTTCTATATTAGTTACTATGCCTAGTGTCATCTTGTGGTTAGAAGACCGCCAGGTCTAAACAACCACACTAATTAATAATCTGTGGTTTAGCCTTGAAGTAACAGCTACCGCCTTCAATGGGCTACTTATATTGTGTAACAATGTTTCAAATGTTTACCTTGGTAAATCGAGTTATTTATGCAATGGACCTGATTTGGTAAACAAAATTATGGTACTAAAATGTTATAATGTTCTTAGCTTCTTAAACTAAAGTATAGGTAAAGTACCTAATAAAAAGTTAAGTACTTGTTCTTAGTTTCTGTAGAAAACTTTGATACTGAAATCGGTAAAAAAATATAGGTAGGAATAGGTAAATACCTTAAGTTTTATAATCGACGAGACGCCGACGTCCCAAAGTTCAATCGTCCCAAGTTGATTAAACCACGAACAAACGACTTTAAAAACAATCGTAACCTAATATTTTAAATATTTAAAAAAAATTAGATGAAGCATGATCCTGGATCCTAAACGTATCACAGGAAATTTGTATAAAGGTGTAGCAGGTTCAAATACATTATTTGGCAAATGCCCACATTTTGCAAAATATTACTGTGTTTAATTTATCTTACCCAAAAATGGTTTTAAAATATTTGGTTTTTTAACAAAAATAAGCAACATCTTTAATTTTAATTAGATCATAGTAAATTAAGATGTGCTTCAAAGACTAGTCTTTATTTGAATTGAATATTATCGAATCGATGATTACTGCATCAATTATGTACTATTATTCACCTTACTCCTATTGCGTTCTATACAGGATCAGCACTTTACATTTTTTCCTTTCTACTTTGCATTAGCAGTCTTAGTTATCTCAACATTTACTCCTTTCTTGCCCATATTTATGTTGTACGTCCGAAAAGGGCAAACTGTTTGCACTTATATTTAAACACAAACCTACCACCTTTGTAAAAATTTCAACAGTTTACAATAAAATGATCTTATCTTATCCATATCACCAAACACACAAAATCATCTTTCTTCTCAATGTATGTCCATTAAAATTTCCTTACAAAATTATTTCATAAATTTTTTACTCATTGTTGATTGGGGTTCAAGAATCATAAATTCTCTAAAGATTGTGCTGATAGCCAATTACAAGTTCCCACTTCAATAATTACAAGTTATTGTTATATAGATACGGTAACGTCACAATGAGTCTTCTTACAAAATGTAGCTCAAGTATGTTTTGCTTTGGTGACGACTCTACCATTTTTTTGACATCTTGTCGTGAGATATTCCCACGGTAAAACAAGGAAGCTACCATACCCTTGCTTGAGTAACTAGGTGTTTCATTATTAGAATATAATTTCATAATACGGTTGACATAACATTTAAATATGATATTTGATAACATTTACAAAAAATTTAGGAAAACAAAAATGTTTAGGTAGGTACTTACAACATTAAAATCTTATTCTTGCAATGTAAGTTTGGTTGTTTATTTTAACAATACAATGTTTTTGATTAATTGTTCTTTCGTTTCAGCGGATTTCGTGAAAACATGTTCAAAAAGCGACCCAGGATTTGATGACTGCTCCAAAGAAGCTGTTCAGAATTTATTCAATGCGTTGGGACCAGGTCAGTCTTGGAGATGACTAGACTTATAGTGCCTTGTAGAAGATTAACAATTTTGCTCTGTCAGAAATACAGGTGGCACATTTGCATCGAGAAGAAATCTTCGTACCTATGTCTTAAAGTCCCACCCTGTATATTGCCAATTCGGTATTCGGATGACTAAAATAGTTACAAGTAGATACAGTAAAACAGTTCAGTAGTTCTGTTCGCCTAGTTGTGCAACCACCACAGCTGCTCAGAACCACTCACTGTGTAATTGTATGCCCACATCTTAGCAATTTATGCGTGCCTGGTACTTGAGTGTCAACTGGACGCAAGGACACTCAACTTCGCAACGATAATGATTATTATCAGTATACCCCTTCCTTTCTTCATCACTGCATTCAAAAACAGCGTAGGTAGAGATTGTCATTTTTATTATTTATTACCTACTAGGAATTATCAGACTGAGAATAATAATATAAGTAGGTTGTTATCTCAATGAACCGTTTTACGATTTTATATTGGTTTCAGTGATACCAAAGATTATTTTTGGTGATACATGGTTATACCTAATAAGATTCATCAAACTAACAAACAAATAATTTTATAGAATATTACTTCCAAAGCGAAATGATGATAATGATAGTGGACTGGTAGGTCTACCAACAAGTCGCTGGGCTAGTCACATAGCCTCATTACGAAACATTTTGTACATAACTTGCGGAAAGCGAAAGCGCTATTTCTTCACCACACTCATGCGACCCAATGAGGTATCAAGTAAATGATACTACATTTCTGTTATATTTTATGATTCCAGGTCTTCCAGCAATTGATTTGCCCCCTCTGGATCCACTAAAAATTCCAAAAATCAGAATTCTACAAGGTGAAGGACCGGTGAACATCAATGCAGCGTTGGATGACGTTACTGTGACGGGCTTCGGTCGGACAGAAGTGTTGGTTAGCCAGTGAGTATCTTTGCCTCCTAGTTGTTTATGATTGCCTGGTACATCGGACAACTGTTTGATCGACTGAGTCGGGGAACATTGACACTGGACTTGATCAAGGCGATCGGGGACTTTTAAAGTTAAAATTTTACCAAAATAAAATTAAAAATAATAATATTTTGTTTCAGAGTCGATGGAAAAACCTACGATTTCTACACAAAAGTTCGTGTCCCGAAAATAAGGATCGAAGGCACCTACGATTTGAAAGGAAAGATTTTATTAATCCCTCTGGTTGGCCGTGGAGTTTGCTGGTTTGAACCCAGTTGGTATCGTTGTAATTTTTTTTATACTCATACAAAATAAAGATAAAATTGCTTATGTTTTGCCTCTCTTTTCAGGAAATATGACTATCGATATTGTAAGCGAGGTGAAACTGTACAGTAAAGACGATATAACATTTTTCAACGTGACTTCAGCGCACGTAAAATATAACATTGGGGGTCTACGATTGCGAATGAACAATCTATTCGATGGAATCGAATCTCTTGGTAAGACTTCCATTTTGTTGCGATAATTATATTTTCTTGTGTACACTACGTAAGTACGATCCTGTGCTTTTAATCGTCTCTCTCCAGTCTGAAAAGTTTGCTGTAAGAAAACCTTTTTTAGGGTCACCTCGCTGGCCTTTGTAGGTACATGCCCTTAATATCTTTATTTAAAATGGATTACCTATGAGTACTTACAATAAATAATGAGGAACAATTTAAGACTAGTAGTGACATCTGTGGGGAAGTAGCAAAACTAAATACATATTCGTGTTGGTAGGCACACATTGAAATAATATTCCACCCACACAAAGACGAGAGAAGTTCACGAAATCCAGAATAGGTGGTGCCACTGCTGATATTTATCAACAATCTGAACCTACACTGTCTATGGTGCCCTGGTACAAACGTGATACAAATTGCAACGTTGAGATGCTAGAGACGTCTCTTGACGTTTGACAACCGCTTCACACCATTGTTTCATAGTTGCGAATTTTTTCGCGCGTTTCGTCATTTTCGTATGTCATTGTGTTTTTTTGTTACTTATTTTGTACCTACATAATCTGTCTATATTGTTATTATAATGTAATGTAGGTATTATTGCTCTGAGTCACCTCATTTGTTTTTTAAATTACTTTAGCGGCTACTTACTACACAGTTCATACATACTTTAATGTACCTACACTGTTTATTTTATGTAGTTCTACGTTTTCAGTATGAATGAAAACGGGATTTAAGTTACAGGACCTGCTCGAACCTGTGCTAATATTTAACAGTGTTACCTTTGTTTGAATATAGGTATTTGTATTTATATCTTGACTTGTTCTTTCAGAGGAAAGTACCAACGCCTATTTGAACGCAAACTGGCGGCCGGTCTCAGAATCACTCCGGCCGATCCTATCTAAGACCATTGAGGATATCCTGCTAGGCTTCATGCAGCAGCTGTTCCATAACCTTCCAGGGCATTACCTTATTGGAGACCTCAAACCGTTGCAGAGTAAAAAACAAGACACAACGAAGAAAGTTTAAGTAGTTTTAAATACTAGTTTTAGAAATTAAGTCTTAAGCGTTGATTAGTTGGTTAAAAGTAAATGAAATAATATATATTATGATCTGGATGGAAGTAGTTTGAACATGTAAAAGTAGATAAAGTAATCTTCGGATAAGTAAAAAGATAAGACCAGATGCAAAAAAATAAGAAGAATATCTTGAAAAATTTTATAGGAATTTTAATAATTATAAAATTATCATAGATTCAAAATAATTAATGCATAACTGACTGAATGTTTATTATTTTAAAATAAATACATCGTGTAAATAAACTTAATTAAAATAGTAAAAACCTAACCCGAGTTTTACTTCTCTTAAAATCCATATTCCAGAATGACTGATGGAGGAAAATTTTGTCAAAGTGCCAGAAATACGGCAGTGACTAAGCAGAAATTGTTTACCTAGTACCTGTTATTTTCAGGTGTGCTAAGATTAATGTTTCTGTTGAAAACTGAACATGAAATCTAATAGGTCCTAGAAAATACCTGCTAATTAATATTTATCGAGGAAAATTATGTTACATTACAACTTCTTACTGAAACATCGATACAAAATCATGAGTCAGAGGAATCAACAAAGATTGAAATAGATTCAGAAATGCGTATAAATTTTGTTTTACTTCTTTTATTAGGAAGGAATATCTGAAGCATCATAGCATACAGGAATAGGTAGGTACATAAAGCTTCTATGCTTTATTGAATTGAAACTAACTTCTTTAAAAAAAATCACTTTTAGCTAGGTTCTAAGCATTTTGAATATTTAAATGATTACAAATAAAAATAGCAAGTGATAATCTAAATTCACATTATAATAAGGTAAAAATCCTTACCTGCCAAATAGGACGTCCCGGCATTTTATTTATTGAAAAATTTCCAAAAATGTCACAAACACAAAACACGAGTTCACGCTTCGCACGGCTGCCACTAGATGGCTCTCTCACCAAAGTTGAGAGCAAAATAACCACTACTCCCTCATAATAACGTGTTTTATACATCGAGAAAACTATCAGCGTAAACGCCGGTGAGAAGAAACACTACGCAGAACAGAACCGATCGACAGAAATATCCCTCACGTGGTTACAGAAATTTATAAGAAAACAAATATTACTTACTTACAGTTCAATAAATTAATTTGTAGAGCAAAAACTATACTTTATTAGACATCTTGACCAAACCTTGACAATATTTACTTTCATCAAGATCAAAATAAGATTCTAAAACAATACCTCTAAAATAATACTAAAAATATAATCTGCAAACTCACGATCGTCTATAGACATCTTTGACACTTACGTTCTTAAAACTAGGGTATTCTATTGCCTGTTCCAACGCGACTTCCTACTCCAGGGAAATAATCAGGCAAGAACCCGGTGGTTTGAGCTTTTTTTTCAGCGGCCCAATCCTAACTATGCAATTTATCTTTTAGACCTCTTAGATTCTAAAAGGTCTCCTACAATTTTCAATGACCTTTGCACGGTAGCGCTTTTTGCTGGAAATCAAAGAATTAAATTATGAAGAAGATGAGAACTAGACTGTGATAGTTGATCAAGTTGGTTGAAACAGAATGTAAATTCTGGCTAGTAATTATAATGTTGAAATAACTATATAGACATCGACCACCAGTCTAGCTCGTTAATTAGATCAAAGTATTAATAGCCTTCATTCCAGATTAATTTAACTAGCACGAGGTTGAAGAATTTAGTTCTTTAGGTTTTTAGTGTGTGATGCAATCCTTCTTTACGTGGAAAGTAGGTAGCGGTAAACTAAGTGATGGACGATTGCATTTCAGAGGCAGAAATAACTCCAACTGTCAAAGATATTTACATTGCTCTGTGATGTTTCTTATTCTTGTAAAGATAAAGTCTAAATTCTGAAAATCTAAAAGATACGAACCTTTTTTATAAATAGAAAAGTTTGAAACTGGCACATGGCCCATTCGACTCGTAACGACCGTTATAACGTCGTTGTCACACACACCTAAGACTACTCTAACGCCACCGTTCAGCCCGTTACTCTGATTTAATTTTACGTTAAAAGAATATTATAATTTATTCATTTATTTGTTGTTTAAACTTACGAAAAATACGTTTATACCACATTTTGTGTCGACTTCTCCCTCTAGGTCTAGACTAATAAGGAAATTGGCCATTCGTTGCACTCACATCTTGATTTTGTCAATAAATTTTAGTTCTCCTTGAAAATTATGTATGCAATTCGTCGTTATTTCAATCATGATGCATTGCAAATCCTTTTTGCGCAGGATTATGCATTATAAGTGTTACCACTTTTATATCATGCTGTCCTTGTACAACTAGTTCCTGGTACGAGAAATCTTCATCATCTTTGTGAAAGGACAAATTATTTATCTATGATAAGCGCAAAATTTTGAACTCTCATTCGACCCATAGAAGTTAATTTTGAATGAATCTCATCAAAATAAATCTTACAGACACTCTTTTTTATATTACACTCTTTTTAACCATCATTTTTATAATGATTTGTCAATTATTAAAATTACTACTAGCCTGGTCTAGGGATTGCTTCCGATTCAATGTTAGAAACAATAATACCTACTATTAGTACGATATTTCGTACTCACTAGTACACTTAGTAAATTACCAAACTTTTTTACATAAATATTTAAAAATTATGTTAAAAAATTAATTGAAATAGAGTTAGTTAAAAAACCACATCAAGAGATGAATACTGCCGGTGAATGACCTAAAGATGACGAGCTGATGACCCAGAGAAGGGTGTTTTAAAGGGGATAGGGCCCCTTTGGTGTCGGTCGCAAAAGGAATAAACACTAGGACGCCATAACAGCGAGGAGGTTGAGCTGCATACATGCACTTTGCACCGAATAGGTGACGTCATTCCCAGTTCATAATGCATTGTTCAACGCACTTTTAGTTTACACTGTGCGATGATAACTACGCTCGCTTATCTGTAATAAAATACTTGTAACCAGATACTAACAAGTTCTAAATGTTTCAAATGGCTCTTGTGATTATCCTACTAAGGTCAAATAACCCTGACTACTGCATAAAAAGTTGAAGGAAAATAACTTTACCTATTTAGGGCAAGACATATTCGTGCCTTTTTAGAAACATCTTGGTGTAATATCAAGGTACTCCTTACATAGCAAATCCTAGTTTTAAATAAGATAGGTGAGGTAATTCCGAAATTCCCTTAACTTCCTACCTGTTTTGATCTTATACATCGTATTCAGTAGTCTGATAAAGCTTTTAGCAAATACTAACAGTAACAGGTTTGAAATGACTAAAAAATTTAATCATAACAGGTTTAAATTATATTTAGGATTAAACATTTTAGCCACCTAATACTCAATCACAGTCTTTTCCACAGAATGCCTAAAGTTTAAATAGTGTATTATCCATCTTGATAAATTCCCTCGTCTCGAGAATGTTCTTAGGTGAATAAAATTTAAATGGGTCGTACTTTCAGCGGTTCAAGGTAGCGTATGGTACGGGAATAGAATATGAGTAAACAGTTTAAAATAACATCGTCCTACACTGATATGTTTCAACGCTCAGCTCTCTCATCTATCGGCAAGTTCGCCTACCTTATTCATGACAATGCTAGATTTCAAAATGCTTTTTTCTAGTTCAGAACTAACAGTTAGAATTATAAAGTTAACTTTTGTTCCTACCCAGTATGTTTTAGGTTTAAAATCAATATAAAGAATTATGGTGAACCTAGTAGATGGCTTTGACTATATTCCCAAGGTATGGTAGACACTCTAGTCTAAGACAGATTAAATTTATAGATAGTAGATTAGATTTATTATTAAGTATACCATACTATTGATTCCATAATTACCTTCTTACTACTTTCAAACCAATTTAAATTAAACTTCAAAATAAACCCGCGATCATCAACAAATTCATTTTAGAGAAAGAATGCTATGAAAAAAATCGACGAAAATTTTTCGCTATTCGTAGGAAAAGTCAAACAATTTTGTTCGGCGAGCGATTCAATGCGATTGGCACGCTTGGAACGTAAAGGCCGGCTGGTGGAGAATCTGGAGCAGGCGGTTACGATCGCCAAGTACTAGGCGACTAGCAATGTAAAGGAGATGTTTCCAAACATTATTTCTCAGACTGATCGCACCACCTATTGCAGAGTAGCGGAACTTATGCGCGATGAAGTTTGTGTAAAATTATTTTCTGTGATACAAAGATGTCGCTAGCTGTCTCAGTAGGTATTTCATTCCAAGTGGAATTCCAATGAAGTTTTTGTATGGAAGTTATACAATTAATGCAGTTTTTAAGTCTAGAGGTCCATATCCGTTAAATAAGAAGTATTCAATAATGGGGGCAATTCGGAGTGTCGCAAAAGCTAAGCTAAACTAACTAAAATTATTGCCATCCTTTTTATTTCCATCGCTATGAAAGGGACGGCAACAATTTTAGTTAGCTTAGTTTAGCTTTTGCGACACTCAGAATTGCCACTAATATCTAATCAGTTAAATAGAATAGTACCTTAATGAAGTGCACCTATCATCGCTATGTATGAGTGCAAAAACCATTGTAGGGTGAAATTGAACAGATATTTTTGGACATTTTCAATAAGGAAGAAAAACTAATAAGTAGGTAACCTAGGTGATAAGTTCGTATCGAAGTCTACATCCACACTTACCTATAATTGTTAATAATAATATAAAAAAGAGATACCTACTTAAAGTTTGCTGGTTTGTTTGTAGAATGTAATCGCCGAAACTACTCATATAACTATTTCACAAATATTTAGAATGGTCATTTAGAATTAGCATATTAGGCTACTTATATTGTTTTATCCAGTTAGGGCCGCTAGTAATAAATAAACAAGATGGTTATGATATTTTTTATTTACACAATAAAATACAAAGATACCTACTACTCAGAAATACATCTAAACCAAATAAAGTATCTAAATGTAGATTAAACATAAACATCGGTGATCAATAGCAAGTTCAGCTACGAACACATTTTAAATAAAGCTTATTGCTTGAAACACGTAATATTTTATCTTACAAAGAAATCTTATGATAATTATACTTACATACTAAACCTAATTATTATTCTACATGACTAGATTATTTAAGTTATTCAATGCGATTATTATTAAAGTCTCTACATTACCATTCTTAATAGCTTCTAAGGTGACGAAACAAATTTAAAATAAACATTATAATTTTGATACTAATATCCTAAAAGTGCATTTTAATAAATTATTGATTTTGAATATGCTATTTACAATGCCTGTTATTTTATAACATTCCTTAAACTACAATAAATAAGAGATCAAAATGGTGTGACAAGTAATAACATCTTAAACTAGGTCATCATAACTATTGAAACTTGGTTCCATAGTCACGCTGTCGAAGCTCTCAGCAGTCGCAGGTCTTGCTTTTTGCGCAAGAAGTCTATCGCAGTCATTCAGCCTCCCATGAAGAACGTCATAAACTCTTGTCATAGATCGTACCTTCTCCTTGGAAGACGGATCAGTTTCAATCGCAAACAGTCTAGAATCAAGAAGTTTGATAGCAGCTACGATGTAGTTTCTCAACGTCTTCGTTTTATGCTCAGTGCTGACTCTATCCAAAAATGCACAGACTTGTCGCTCTCCACAAAGGAGGACGTCTACGTCATAAGCCAATGGAGAATGCTGATGGTGCAAGAACGCTATTAAACGCTTCGCGTATCTTCTGTAGGTTCTATACGCTTTCCTTTTCCTCGTTCCAAGAGCACGTCCCATAGTCATTGATTTTTTCATGTCGTCAATGACAGCTTTGTACCCCGCGTCGCCTTTGGAATCGAATATGTCACTGAGTCGAGGTTCTACTGATTGGAGCTCGTATGGAGACGGTGAAGGAGGTAATGACGGTGATGAAGGTGGGGGAGATGGAGGCAGAGGGTTTGGCTCCTCTTCGCTTGAGTCGCTTGAAGATTGTTCCGGTGTCTGTTTCACTACAGGTTCAGGGTAAGGTCGTGGACGCTTCCTTGGCCTCTGGACTCGAGCTGGTCTTGGGGCAGTTCTAGCATTGTAAGCAGTGAGTACGTTAGCGTCTTGCTCTGTCAATGGACGAGCTCGTTGAGCGGCTGCTAATGGTATGATCCTTATTTTGACTAGAGCATAACTTTGGTGTATTTTGTCTTTAATGTTAGGATCTTCGTAATCGCTTCCCCAGAGATCTCTAATCGCTGATTCTTTCAAATATCTGACTTGACAGAGTTCTCCATTGAAAAATCTCTTTCTCTGTTGTTCGTTCAATGCATCTCGTTCAGCTCCCGTCAGACCGTGGATCTTGGTGAGATGGTCTGGTAGCTTGCCGTATGTGAATCTGGCACAGTTTTCGATGGGGCATGGAATGTTGGCGTGGTTTTGTTTTTTCGTTCTTGTGGCTGGGGCTGGTGGAAGAGCCATGGTTGTATCTGTGAACAATAGAAAAACTAATGACAATGTGAATTTTATTTCGGAGAGGAGCTTAAGTAGAGCTCGGATATTTGGACTGAATCAGCTTTGGGTTTGCATTGATGAAAGATTAAGAGAAGTAACGAAAATAAGTTTGTAAGCATTTAAGGAAGTTAGTTGCAATACGAATGAAAGTAAAGAGTAAGTTGAGCCTTTCACAATATTTTCCTTTCACCATCTCCAGAAAACTAAAGCAATTAATACCAGCGATTTGTACAAATGTTTTCGCAGTCCAGTTAATTTATTTAGAGGGTGGCTGTCCGAGTATAATAATTGTGTTGACGGAGGCCCGAGGCTGTTTGCGGAGGCCTTGCCTCTTGTCCTTCGGTTAATTTATTGAAAACAATGATTATGGAGATGGACGTCTAAGGAAACACCAGTGTGATTACTTTGGCACAATAATTGTATTTGTCTAGTGTAGTTATAGGTTTATATGCAATACCTATAAATTGGAACATAAAATAGTAAACCATAATAGGCTACATTATGTAAAGTAACTACCACCATGTTTGCCAAGACATCAGTATGTTTAAATAGTATTGTTTATGGTCCGGTACATTATGTACATATTGTCATAGTATGCTAATCATTACTTTGTCCCGTTACTTAAGTAAAGCAATTAATATGAAAGATTTTTAAGAATGAATGGACTATGTATGAAGGATCACAGTTTACACATTCATGTTTATTTTATCTGACTGTCCCACTTGATCTAACATTATTTAATTTAACATCATTTTCATCACGTAAGTGCGGCCCTCTTTGTGATACCTATCCTTAAAACTACTTCTCTTAAACCTATACTTCGATAATAATTCACCTAACAACAAGTAAATAACTATATTAAAACTGTTGTCCATAAGTAATCGAACTAATTAATTTAGGTAACATGCATTTCCATTTGATATTCTAACTTTCAAAACTTGTCAAACAATCCCTTCTAAAATTGCAATTAGCTAATTCTCTTTCTCTGCAAACATTAATTTCCATGTAACTTATCAAACAACTTTATCTGAATATTTGATTGTCAAAGGGAGTAACTGTGTAAATTAATAATTTATAACCGCGACTATTGAAAGCTCGACTCTACAGCACACACTACGTACTCGCATTTAAAAATATACAAGGTACTATTCGTCTATTGAAATTGGATGACAAAATTCGCGTTCCGTCCATAGACTTAAAATTTTTACTGGCGTAATAAACCATGATTCTATCCATCAATGAAATTACAAAGACAATTTGGGTGCAAATAAAAATATACCTGTTTAAAATGATTTTTTTTTAATAAGATTGCTGTCATAATTTAAATTAGCTATTGGTAAGTTCTGCAATTGATCCGACCTGATTTACGAGAACTCTGTAAAATTGATGTAGCTAGTAACTATAAAATTGCCTCTGAGCGTCCGCTTAGAGATTAGGTATGTGGCCTAATGTATTTCTTATACGAAATAATAATCTTCAACACCTAACCTGTCTAGATTGAATGTTCATTTTCACTTAAACCGGCTGCATAGATATCATTCCTAATCTCTTAGCACAAGGTAAAGTTCCAATTTACAGAGTCTACCTGTTATTAAATATGTAAATCAGTTATTTCTTCAACCCTTACCGGCTGAAAACTTTCGGTGTTCGTTACTTGTGTCATGTCTAATTGTAATTGAATTTAATTAAGGTTAAAACGGATTACAGATTTGTTTGGGGAATTTAAATTATAACGATTAGAGTTAGTCCTTTTTAGTAAATAAGTCCTGTTTTTCCCACTAGTTCTTAAGAACCATAATGAAGTATTTGGATTTCTTAGAGAGAGGAACTATTTTATTATTCAAGATGTGAAGTACGTACCTAGTTTGAAGCAATATGTGTGCCAATTTATGATTGATGGTATAAAAAATTACTTTAATTTTTATTTAAAATTTATAAATTTACTTTAAAATTAAATTGTGTCCCACATTTTGTAACAAAATAAAACATTATCAATTTTGTTGTATGTATCCAACCATAATATAAATATCCATTGTTGAGTACATAATTTTCTTGAAAAACTTGAAACATAACAGCTTATTAATAGGGTACATTAAACAATAGCAAGATGTTGTCCCTAGGGGATGGTTTAATTTAGAATATATATTATGGAGTGGCCTGCGCCGGGTTCGAGCTAATTTCCAAAATAAATATTGGTTCAATCATAATTCAGACCGCCTTAGAAGAAGGCATTGTTTTGAGGTTTTTACTATTGTAATAATTAATGTTTTTAGAACCCATGTTTTGGCCTTTGTAATATTTCAAGCATTTGGATTGGACTGTTTTTTCAGTGTTCTTCATTATTAGTTCGAAATTGGTTTTAGGTAAGTAAGCACTTCTTTTTTTTCATATCAAAATTTAACAGGTCAAAAGATGGGTCATGCTGGTAAACAATAAAAATAATAAATTAATTGATGATAATAATTAAATAAAACATTTTATTTTCAGTCATTAAAATGAGAAAGCCTAAATAAATTTAATCGTAGGTACATTTTGTGGACATAGAAAATAAATTTAGTAATTAATTACTAATTAGGTCTGGACAACTTAGCTCGGAGTAAAATAATATTATTTTAGTAGATTATCAAACAAATATTTTAAAAGTTTCAGTACACATTCTTTTCTACCGAAGAAGAGAAAAATAAAAGAAGAAGTACTACTTATCGCGTATTAGTAAAACTTGAAGTAATGCAAGGGTGCAGGATCAAGGGTGCCGAGGGTGGCGCATCCACAGGGTAAACAGAGGGTGGACTCGTAAACAAGGGATGTTGCAACTTAATTTGGCTGTAATCGAAATATTTTTAAAGGTGAAAGTGCAAAATATTTAAAACTGGACGATTCTACAAAGCTCTAAAACAACAGTACAAAAGTAAACATTTCATTAGGTTTACCCTTTTATAAAATTAGCAAAATCCGTCTAGACGTTATAAATAGTGTTTAATAACTAGTGATCGGCGTAGGTAGTGCTATTCACGGGAATTAGTGACCAATATCATAACATGGATATGCCTTCTAAATCCCGGGACATATATTATTTATTTTATTAAACAGGTTTTTTAGTGATACTATTGTTTTACCCAGGCTAGTTTAACGGACTTTTGAATATTCTCTAACGTACGACTTTGGCTTGCTTTACCTAGTATACTAATACTTGCTTTAGCTAGTATACTATATAGCGAACAAACTACAGAAATGAATATTTCTTACAATTTATAACATACGAATATACATCACATTGACGAGCAATTGTAAAGTCATTGTATTGCCCGGGATTCCAAGGTCCAACACCTTGGAATCCCGGGGCATGTCCATATTAACATTATCATTTAGGTTCATTGACCTAAATTAGCACTACATATGCCGATCCCTATTAATAACCAATAACATTTAATTGTTATAATTATGACATTGTGTCCTACAACGTACGCTGTGTATATTCTTGAATATATTTTTCTTTCTACCAATATTATAAATGCGAAAGTTTGTATGTACTCTTAGCTACGAGTAGGTTTAATAGCTATGTATGATGGATAGCTGTTTGTTACTCATTCACGCAAAAACTATGGATTTGGTTGAAGCATGGAATATACATTGATTAAAAGCTGGAATAACATACACATTACTTTTTATCTGAGTCAGTACCACGCAAGCAAAGCAGCAGTATACTATTATTTTATATTTTTTTATAATTTAGCAAAACAAGGATTACAACTGCATTTCTAAGGCACGGTAAAAATTAAGTCAAATCTTTAAGACAACGATGTTTTGAAAAGGTTCTCTGATTAGCTTCCTTAACTACAAGTTAAGATAAGCCCAACTAAAAGATTTTTAATTTTCTAAGTAGGTAACTATTGCCATCACTGTATCAGTGTGATCCAAACACGTTTACATTTAAGGTACTTATCGAAGTTTAATCAGTTGATGTTAAAATTGTATTATGAAAATTATTAGTAAGGAAAAATCATTTAATTTATGCGGTAGGATCTTTGGAATCACCTTGATAATATTCAAAGTACTTGGTCCTTAGCATTATAAAATAAAAATTGTTATAATATAAATACTTGATAAAAAAAAATATCATTACTCGATGGAATTTGTAACATACACACACACATTGCTTAATCGGTATAATCTGGTTACCATAACACTAATTTTAAGTTGCTTACCTAGGGACTATAGATAATGCTGTGTAAAATGAACACAAGACAAAACAGTTTTCATTTATTATAACATATTGAATGGAAGCTTAATATTGTGATAATAGTATGCTTAAATAATGAAATAATCTAATAATAAAATTGAATGAATTTAGCCATAAATGCTTTTCTACAAAAGTAGGTGTGCGTTGAAATTAAACTTTATAAAATACAACCGTTCTTCGTATAAATTGTACAGCATGATATTAATATTTTGAGATAATTTTAAAAAATAGATTGTTTTTTTAATTTTATTAATACTTTCATTTTCATGTGGCATTAATATAATTTTACAATGTTTTACAATTCTGTTTTTTTAATCTTATTCTTTGTTTTTAAATAAATTATACTAAAATAAAAAAATGTATATCCATCCACGCATCATACTAATCAAAATCAATACCATCAAATGCTATAAAAAAAAAACAAAGTCCCTACAACACTTACCTCAATAACCAACAACAAAGTTCCGGAAACTTTCCCGCGTTGTTTACAATAAACACGTTGTTGTTGTTTATGTTATCCTGGTACACGACGTGCCTCACGGGAGGCTTCCGACTCTCGACTGATATTACGTAACAGATTCTGAATTCCTTTAACAAACGTCCAACACACCCTGACCTACCCCTCCCCTCTCAACCAAGCCTTTACAGTTACCGAGAGAACTCGGTAACTGTAAACGCATGGAAATATAGAGCTCTTGTGTAAATGGTTGGATTTCGTAGCTGGTTGGATTTCGTAGCTGATCGGAAAATGTCGCGAAAGTTCGACTTGAAAGCTCCGCCTTGCGTAGCAGTGGCGTAGACGTTCGTAGCAGTACTTCTACTTTTCTTTTTATAATTGGTCGCTCTGAGAAATATACTGTAGAATTTCAAAGAAAGGAGTATTCCTGTATTGTGGTTTATCACAGGTGAGTTGCTATACTATATTATATTTTAATTAGGTATTTAATTTTGATGTTTTTGACTCTGTCTCAGAAAAAATATTATTTTAGTGACAGAAAGTAAAATTACTGCAATAATAATTTTGTTTATTTAGTTTGTATTTTTACATGACCTTATAGCACTAATAAGTTCTCGTCTATGATTTTTATATTATTCATTAAAATATTATATTTATTATTCATTAAAATATTAAGTTCATAAAAATAACCACTACATATTTGGTACGTGCACTATCGGCCAATCTCTTATAATACGCGATAAGGATAATAATCGATTAATTATGAATAATTATATTTCCAGTTTGACAAAATAAAATACTGTAATAAATCATTTATAATATAGAACACAACGATGGCAATTACAGTTTTTTGAATCCTTTGTATGTAGTACTAAATACTTTTGCATGTATAAAAAACTAAGTAGATATACATCGTATTCACATCTTCCACGTTTCAGCACTGAATTAATTTTAATACCTTTCAAACACGCCCATTTAAAGGCGTGGTCACTTTTCCCACGCCTACCACCCAGCTTGGAAATCTCGAGACAATTCCTTATAACCCTGACTATTTGAAAATCTTGTTTTACAAGAAAATGTGAACCAGGCTACAGCTTTTGGAAACAGCAGGGTTATAGGTATATCGTGATCGGCATATCGATCGCAGCAACTTTCTAGACGATTGATTAAATATGTGGTTTGAATAGGGCTTTGCTTCAGCTTACATTGTTCGTGTATGTCTCTACATCTGTTTTGCATGAATCACAGCGACAGGATAACCTATACCGGCAAGGCGATCAACGCAATAACCTACTATCTTTGGTATTGCTTGTCATTTTTTGTATGGAAGTTGTGTCAAATATCTACCCACAGTAAGCAAAATCAAAGATACGTTATTGAGACTGGCCGTAAGTCAAAAGCAATCTAAGATGGAGGCCTTTTTTTATTTTATAGGAAAAAAAACCAGATTTAGTATAAAAACGAAGAACAAGGAAAGAGAAAAATCTAAAGTAATTTTTCTTTCATAGCGTGCACCTATAGTACCTACCTATAATCAAAATAATATAATGAGGAAAAGCTTAAAACTGAGTTTAGTTTGTATTGAAATTGAATAAAGACGGAAGAAGTATTTACTTAAGGTGGTTGTATGAGTGAAACTAGCGCCACCGCCTATTTTATTTTATTATTGCGTTAAAAAACTGAATGTTCAGTTTGTGTAACCTATCAAAAGATATTTTTTAATACCTCGGCGGCGACGCTACGAGTAGTTTAGCCCATACAGACGCCTTAAATCGTTACACAATTTTATTTGCATGCACATGTTAAAACCGATTTCTCATGTTTGTTTTTCAGTTTTAATCTTGGTGTCTGCACCATCATTAATCAGCCAATAATATAGGCCTTCTGTAAAACCGGGGAATCAAAACATGACGCCGTAGTCTTTATGTGGATAAAAAAAAAAACAAATAAAACACAGGGCTAAATGATTTTTACAGTGACAAAAGACAGCTTATGGCTACACCAACGGTATCCTGTTAAGCCTAGAACATTCATGAACATAATAGGCTTGAGCAACACATAAAGCAACTTTTTAGCTTATTTGAATTAGGTGGAATGGAACTGTCTAACTTTCAGTTTGAATATCTTTGGTTTTGTCTACTGTCGTAAGATATTTGACACATTTAGTATAGGGAAAATGACAAATATCTAACTACAGTAAGCCATGTCACAGATAGGTTGTTGAGACCGGCCGTTATCGGTGAGATTCTTGAAGTTGTTTTTGCAAGTCATGGTTAAAACTAGATATAATTATTTTCGCATCGATTCTATCGTTGTAAAGCCGAGGTCCACTTTTTTGGATCTCAATCATTGCATTCGCATTTAGCCACCATTGTTATTTTCTTTAATAATCCTCTATGTATTTTATTTTAAGACCTTCAGTAAGTTATGAGTCAATATCGGGACATACACGGGAATTACTCACATAAAAATATTATCGGGTTACAAGTTTCTTCTTATTGCCCAGATGAATATTGTCCTGATAAGCACTATTAGTTATTTTAAACGATTCCCGTGTGTTATGGTAAAATCCACTTGGCATATCCACATTATGATAACCTTAATTTTTTTCTTGACATAATGATAAAAATATGATGTCGGGCTCCCCTTCGGATATCCGCTGGATATTGTGCTATCCGTAAGCACCTTGTGATAAATTTGTTCTAGGAAATGCTCCTTGATTGATAATCTTGAGGTTTCAGTGTGGAATCAAATTCATATTTTCACACCACACTTGATTTGCCCGTTTTGAGAAAGTTTTAGAAGTGGACTTTTGGTTTAAAATGTATAATTGGAAATACCTTTAATTGTTCTACTAAAGGCTAAAGGCTACTAGGCTTTTAAATGTTTAACCCATAAAATTTTTCAAGAAAGTAAAATATTCTAACCAAGTACATTATAACTATAGGTCATGAACAAATTAGCCGCAATTCGTAAATGCTATAGGTATACGAGTAATAAAGAAGACTTCTATTTTGTGAAGTTGTTGTACAATGTACCTACCTACATTTAAAGATGCAATGTAAAACAAATCAGCCTACACTAATCGAAACCGTGAAAAAATCTGCAAGTTATGCAGTGTAAATCATAAGGCTGTGTGCATAATAATAAAATAAATTGGCCCCCGATACTTTGTTTATTGTTTTGATGAATCAGCGGAATCTCCCCTTAGCATGGGTGGCACCCGCATGCTAAGAAAACTCCATCTGCGAAGAAAAATAACGAGGTATATTCTTGGATGAGTCGCTGGCGAAGTTAGATTGAGCTGAAGGTAATTGTGAAAAACTAGATGCAAAGTTTTTGTACTAAGTGCATAGAGGTTTTGTCTTGTTTTGAAAAGTTATTTACTTTACAATGAAACTTTACTCAAAAAGTAAATAACAATAATATGTCTGAGTTCTTATTGGACTCTACTTTCGCTCGAAATGTTACTTAAAACTTTACATTGGATGTTTGGTATCTGAAATATTGAAGGTCTAAAGATACAAATTTATGTCTACCCTTCTTATGGTCACATAAAAAAAACATAAAAAGACTCGGTGTCTTTTTATATTTATTTTTCTTAAAATGAAAACATAAAAATAGGTTTGAGATCTAGTAAAAATCTTTATTATTACTTAATTTTTATTTTTTATTAACCTACTATGTCCCATTACTGGGCAAAGGTCTCCCTCAAAATCCTCCACTGACCCCTGTCTTTGGCGATCTCTCTTCTCATCTTTTAAAAAAACTGTTTACATCTACAATCATCTCATCCTCATGTTATATCACTTTGAAGAATAAAATTTATCATAATGAGTAAGTTTAACCTTTTAGTTTCAGAGTCAACAATACTGCCCAATTTCTCCACAAAAGCTGTAAATCAATTAATGCAACGGCTTCTTGTTTTCGCAAACAGTTGCAAATTGCCCACTATTAAGTAGATCGTTTACTCATCGAATTCATGTTGTGCCGCGATTAAGTCCCTGCATTTTTAATTCTGTCGTGGAAAAACGGTTCGGTTTTTCAGATCGTTTTTCGGAATTTCACGTGATTGTCGCGTGAATAATATATTGCTTGGCCGGCTGTAGTTTGCCGATTTTTCAATTACATCACAATGAAACGTTTGTGTGCGCAGAACAGATGGAATAAATAACTCTTGCCGTGTCTGTTTGTACTTCAAGTATTTTTGATAAGGTGACAATGGGTATGGCACTGATCGGCGGGTAGGTTCTGGCGCGCATTGGTTTACTTGCATGCTGGATATAGGATAGACAATATATAATTATGCTGCCAAACTTGTATCAATTTTATTGGATTATCACACAGATTCCACGATTATTACGTTATTAACCTTACGTTTATCTAGATTAGGTGATGACCGTAATGGTCTAATGGAGCAGTAGATATTCGCTTTGATCTTCAGACACAAAAGTAGGTATCAATAGCCAGAGTCCAATATTTGACACTTTTCATATTGAAACAGTAGTTATTTCGTTTAAATTTCCTTTAATATTTCATATGTAGCAAATATTTGAATGGTCTGCAAATATTTGTCTCGTGTTTTCTATGTATATTATGTAAGTATGTAGTGTAGGTATTTAAAAAAAATATAATATATGTAGTATATACAGTCATCTGGATAATATAACACAAGCATTAAATTGCTTAGCTTGGGCATAAATGATGCTGTGTGGAATGTCCAAGGATATTTATTAATTATTTATTATGTGGGTAGCATAGTAAAGACAGGCACATTTGAGGGTAGATCAAAAACTGCTTATTCTATTGGCTGTTTTGGTGTGACGCTTCAAATTGTCTATACTATCAGAACAGTGGTACCATATTAGGTGGCAGTTGCTTGTTTGACACCTTTGCAGACAGCCGCGCGCGCATATTTCCGTATTTCATGTTTTAACAAAGTGAAGGTCGCGCTCCAAATACCTCGTGTGATCATTGTATCCAAAAACCCACATCTATAATAAAATAAATAATAAAAATCTTTATAAGGAACAGATACAGTGGTACAATTTCATGAAAGTCGATGATATCTGCAGAAGTTAAAAAACTGTGTCGCAGACATCAACGCCCTCCTCCGATGTAAAAAACAGAGTTCCATATGTGAGTAGGTGCAAAAAACATAAACCCAACATCATTGCTTTGTAAACCATGGAAGTGTTGTTATGGTTACCCAATTCTCCATGCAAGCCGGACGCGACTCTTGGACCCAAAGATTGATGAGACCAGTTAAGTTGCGCTATATCTATAGACGTGTTTCCGTACAATCTTGTTCTTTGAAAAAAATCGCGAATAATTTCTGGTCTAAAAGTAGAATAATTTATATTTACAAGACTTAATAGTCTAGTTTTATTAGGAAATTCTTCAAGGATTATCTATTATAGGTTTTCTCTAAAATACAACCTCTCAACAACAACTAAACAGCAATATAAAAAAGGAAAGTAAGTCATTTCGAGTCGAAACCTATTCAAAATTACTTACTTTTCTCTTGTCGGTCCCGGCTTCTAAAGTTGTTAAGCCATGACGGAGTTTAGGCGGCCTAAAAACTTCGTTACCAGAGTTGGCCACATGCTCATACGAACTTACTTACTTTATCACTGATTCCAAAATTCTGTAGCTACCGTGACCAATGACAGCTACGGAGGGTGTGAAGTGCTTACTGGCCGATATAAATGAGAGCTCGTTTTTTGTCCTCAAACTAGTCCGATAATATCGGCGCGGCCACTTCGCCTGTAATGTCTGCGTGGATTATTGCAATATAAATTGTCCACAGTTGCCCATTCGATTGGCTAGGGTTGCCCGTTTTAAAGGGACTGACCACAACAAAGATAATTACCACATAACATTAAGGTGGGTACTGACCAACGTTACGAGGTGTAATGTAACATTCGCATCGAGCGTGTTATGCATCGAGTTACTCGAGTTACTCGCTGGTTTCCCCGTAACACGACGAACTGACTGCACGAATGCTCGCGGTGTAACACGTTACATTACGCCCCGTAACGCCGGTCAGTAGGTACCCACCTTAATACTATCGTTACGTCATGACATGACTGTAAAGTAATATGGAACATAATCATAGTATTTTAAAATTGTATGATAGCTGTAAGGCAACGAGAGATTTGTATATTGTGTATTTGTTTATCAGTGAAAACCTATAATTGGCTCTCTGATGCTTATCCTCGTTTTATGTTCGTAATTTTAGCTTGGTTTGGTTTTCCAAATATAAATAAATATCTACTGACTAATTATCATTCGTCTTACGTCATCCGCTTCTTATACTTACAATATAGGTTATATGAATTTTCTATGTCTACGACTAGTATTATTTTATCTGTGGTCTACCCTCATTATTTTCCTGGTTTTTTGCTAGCATCACCTAGATGCAACCTAAAATTCCAAAATCTAAGGGGTAAAAAAATCAGACAAGCGCGAGTCAGTCGCGAAGGGTTACGCGAAATCGTGTTTCAGTGTGACAGGAATAAAAAAGAGATTGCCCGCGACCATGGCTATTGTAACATAGCCGAAACGTCGGGATATAAATAAGGTATTTTTTTTAGTCACTATAGGTTTACAAAAAAAAATACTATAGTATAGTGTGTCCCACTGCTGGGCAAAGGTCTCCTCCATAAAAGTAGGTGTATAGTAGTATAGTAAGTGATCAAATCGCGTGTCCACGTATTTCTTAAACGGGAATTAAAAAGCTGAACGAAACAAAAAAAACGTATTATTTCTTTGAACTAAACTGACTTAGCTATACTTTGACAGCCCTAGTTTCTCGAATTTTCCACGTTTGCCCAGTCACTCCCCATAGGAACATTTAACGATATTAGGGCTTTATTTTTTATAGTTCGGGACAAAAAGAGCTCAAACGATATTTTTTACGAAGTGGCTACTTTATATTGTCCATTTGTTAGGGAAATTGAGAGTCATATTCACTCATGGGTCAGTAAGCCTAATTCAATTCTGACAAATCGATACTGTATCAATTTTCTGTTAAATTATATTTTCTAATATTGATACTCTAAACTGGGATAGTGATTAGGCAAGATGCATGTCTGTGTTGTGGTTATTAGGCATACCTACTATTTTTATAGCAGATATCTTTATTTTACTATTTTATAAAGGAAGATCAAACTTGGACTAGTAACCACAGTTTTTGTGAGAGTGGTCTGGCTGACGAAAACAGCGATTATCAATAACGTTCGTGATGCAGTATAATTATAACAAAAAAAGGCTTTTTAACATCAGTATTCTTTCTGAAACCTTCAGCATAAAATACGATCTAATAAGTGGCCCGTTATGACCAAAACAAAAAAGCGTTAGCATTTTTGTTTCAAAGTATGCCGTACAGGTGATATCAAAAGTTACAACAAAGGGCGCGAAAAAATCCCATTGTTATCGGGGATATAATTTATTAGGGGCTGAGCCTCTGTGGGACCTTTTTTTATATATCATCGCATTATCCCCACTTGGAGAGTTACAACTTCTTAGGAAATCAGGGGAAATTAATTTAAAGCGTTTAAAACTGTCCGAAACAACCGCTGACTTTGTTGGTATGATAAATGTCTGTGGTCGTTAGTGTACGATGTAAAGAAAGAAAAACAGAAGAAAAGCATAGAGAGTAAACAAAAATAAGGAAATATATAACATGTTAGCTTTGGTCTATTTTATTAATACTGAACTGTTTATGACAGTTTCAAAACTATCGTGAGTTGTATTAGACATTATAATAGCACACGGGAAACACGGGGGAGTGTGAAACGCGACCGCGAGGAGTGACCACACTCATACCCAGATGAAGATTCTCCGGAAGAATCGAAACATTGTCGGTATCTAAATCGACGATAATTTTACGTGAGTAATTTCCCGTGTGCTATTATAATGTTTATGACAGATTCTACGAAAGAAAATGTAGGTTCTGGAGCAATATCAAAAATCACGTTGCCAAATAAAACAGACCCTTTTATGATGGGAATAAAAGCCATGCATAGTTTGCATGGATCTATTAGGACCACAAAATATATCAAAAAACTATGTAAGTTTAAAAAGTAGAAAGCTAAACTACTTAAATTTAATTTCATTTGCTTCATTTCAAAGAAAGGTATAGCAGGTTCGAATCCTGCCGGAGCCTTTAACTTTTAGTAAGATTTTTCATTTATAATGAAATTTCATTTCAAAGGTTTAAATTAAAACGAAAACTAATAACCACAAGTTTAATTTAATAACCACAAGTTTATTTTAATAACCACAAGTTCATTAAATTAAAATAAAAAGTAATAAACAATATTTAAATACAAACTGCTTTGTTTGAAAATATTATATAAACAAAAATTCTACTGTCCAAAAATTTAAGACCCCAACATTCTCTGCTCATCCGTTTTCGATTAAAACTGTCCCTAATATTTTTATCTCCTCGCATAAATAGCCGTAATGAGTGTCCCAAAATTCTCGCCCAGTTATAAATTCAAGGACCACGCGCTCAAGTGTGCATAATTCTGATACAAAAATAATCTACGTATATTAATACCCATATTAATTCAACCGAAAATTTTAATTCTCGGCTTAAACAATTCGTTTTTTGTTTCAGAGTAATATAAGACCAAGTAATAGTTGCATTGTAAATAAAATAAAGTTCATGACAACTACATTTTAATGTGAATTGGTTTGTTAATTAGTTTGACTTTGATGGTAGTTTAAGATTCGTTTTCAGTATAAGCTTAATCGATCTTTGAAATCATAAAGGCTTAGAAGGTCGTTTTAGCTGAACCATGGAATTTTTTTCGCCTCTTAGACAAGTGTTTAAGATTTCGCTACATAGCACTTTTTAAGGTATCACGACTTGAAAACATATTTATAGATATTATCGGAATCATCGAGGTAAATAGAATGATTTCATTAGGCGATTAAATCCCGATAATATCTATAAATATTATTTCGTTACACATTGTTCAAATAAACGTTCATACTCTAATCGTCACAAGTTCATACCACGGTCTATCGCTCGTTATTTACTACGCTTTTATTCAACAGAGGATCTCCCAGGAAATGGAAACGTTTCTTCAGCAATTTCCTATTGCATGGTAAAAGGAAATAAGTTATGTTGATCTAGTGCTAGCACAAAAGTTGGGGTTAAGAGTACAAGATTGAGGGACTTTTAATACCTTTGTCTAAGAAGCTTTTGTATAAAAAAAAAAAAAAGTTGAATAAACGATTTTGGTTATAATATAAATACGAGTCTATTGTTCATTGAACGTTGCAAATAATGAAAATCATTACAAAAAGCCTTAAATTATAAAATTATATTTGTAAGTACATATCGATAAATATTCAAAAATAATAGATTAAAAAAAAAAAACTTAAGCAACCTTATCACTCCGTGAACTGAATTAGTTAAGAAGTGTTTTTTTATTAAATCATAGATTCGATTTAATGTGGTTTGAATTAGTTTGAAACTGTTTTCATGTTAAAGCAGTATTTTCTATGACATATTTTTGTAGTTTCCAAGACAAAAATAAATAAAAAGATACGCAAATATCTACGAAGACTCACTCCGGTCACTAATGCGAGGGCAGATAGAAGAGGCCCTGATTTATGGCACCAGGCACTCGCCGTGAATAATAACGGACAATTTATGAACTTTGGAAATTCACAGGTACCAAAATACTTTATATTTCTATGATTTTAGTAAAACGTTAAGCTATAAGTGAAAAGTGATGTTTGAGCCGATGTGTACACTTAATTCATGTAACGCTTGGTATAACAATAGATACAAAAAAAATCCTTAATTATTTTGTAATTCAACTACTGTGAAACTATAAGACGCGTGCCCTTCTAGTACCTACTTTCCATTTTGCTTGTTGCATAAAGTCAGCATAAACTTATTAATTGTTTGGAAAACTAAAGAATTTCATGTTAAAAAAATTTGTTAATGATGATTTTAATAATAATGTTGGTCTAATTTTCCCTCTAAAACATAGCACCTAGTTACATAATACATAGTATTCAAAAACCTCCAAAAAACAATAGATCGTCACCATCAATACATCCCCCATGAAACCTCCAACACGAATTCATAAAAACGCGAGCATCATTGAACATTCAAAATAAAACTAACACCACATTGTTCAATTCGCAAAAACATTGACGCGCCAACTTCAACTCCAAAACGTTGGCTTGTTCAGGGGTACTCAACTGTTCAGGCTGTGTCAACCAACAAACTCGACTCGCAATCGACTAGTTCAAAAACAAAATCAATCAACGCGTCTCGTCTCTATTTGCCTAAAAGAAGTCTATTGTCGCACCAAACTTAAACAACCGTATTGTTTACGCCCATGCCAATCAACAGGGCGGCCAACAAAACCAATCAACTTGGTCTCGCCTGTATTTGCTTAAAAGAGGTCTTTTTCCTTTTAGTTTTTCATTGTCGACGCGACCCTATCGTCCGTCACCCGCTCCACGGATATATTTGATTAAAAAATAACGTCGTCAGAAACGTTGTGGACGTGAGGACACAAAAGGAGTAAAACGCTCCTTGCTAAGCCGTCATTGTCACGTCCCGGACGGTGGCGGTCGCCGTATGTGTTTTGCACACTATCTCCGAAAGCGGAAGGCGATCATCCGAGTCTGTGGAACTGAAAAGTCCTTTCGAACTCAATTAGTCTTTTCAAGCAGGCTTTTTAGGCACGTTTCCCGGACTCTGTTTGCCGTCTGCTTGGTTTATTAATCGCCCAGTTTTAGAGGTCTGATGCGTGACAAAAGCGAGCCAGATAGTGGTTCCAAGAACAATAGAAACCCATTAGGCCGCTGCATCGGTCGCTCGAGCAATTTTCCGCGTGTCTATTCTTTTAATTGGTTTCCAATCCCAGTTCTGAATAAGTTTGAATTATTAATCCATCGATTCCCGTTTCAAATCTCATTCATTTCAGTTTCCGAAACGTGTCTCTATTGTTAGATGAAACATATACTGACGTGCTATGTTTTTTTCCTTTTTCAGCTTATTTCGCCGATCAATCACATGCGCGTACACTTTGTACACTGTAGTATAATAGACTAATCTGTAAGCGTAGGACGATATTTGCGAAGCTTATACGAACTATTTTACATACTATTTGGAAAATCTTCGTACATTGTATTGTAGATTTGTAGTACGGAAAATCTATGAATTTGCGTATAGATTTTACCGGCATTAGGTCTATAAGCTATTCCTTAGCCATTTTGAATCTCTGTAGTTGGTAGAACTACAAGTGTTCAGGAAAAACAAATAAATAACAATCAATTGCTAGGTAAAGCATCGGAAACAAGACAATTAAAGGCAGTTTGCAAGAATTTATGTGTTTACGTCCCAAGAGGTGATTAAGGGAACTTCTGTGTTGGCGCTTTCTCAAAAACGTGTTAATGGTTAGACAATAGCGAAGTAACGATTTAGTGTTTTTCCTAAAAATATCTTAGTTTTATCTCTATGATAATTATGTTTTTTTTTCTTTAACCTATATCGTCCCACTGCTGGGCAAAGGTCTCCCCCATATCCCTCCAACCATCTCTGACCTTCGAGATTTCTCACCAACCAATAATATGTTTTGTTAAATAAATAGAAACATACTAATAAAACATATGATCACGACTGTATTCCCAGGCGTTTTTAGATCCTTTTATTTGTCTTAGTGGTAGTCAGAGGTATGTTTACTTAATTCACTATAAAAGTATTTCTTTATTTGTTGGCAACATTGAAAGAATGAAGGACGGGGCCGAGCCATCATGAAAAGAGTTGACATCTGACGTTTTGGGGAGATGTCAGAAGGAAAAAAATGAAGACGGAGGGAAGTGATGTTTAAGGCGTTGGATGAAGTAAAATAAAGTTTTAAAAGTGATAATAGATGTTTTGTTTCAGCGTAAGAGTCAATAATCATTTAGTAGATAATATATTACATAGAGGAAACATAGAATTTTCTCTGCTAGATCGTAGGTAAGATTCCCAACCACAACAAACATAATTTATTGTGCCATAATCATAATTGTTGAGGCGTTTTAAAATATTCTATGTTTTTTCTATCAGTTATTATAGGTTTCAATATAAAAAATTATGTGTATGAATCTAAAATGATGTAGTTAGTCTCAAGAGGTTAAACAAAGGATTAATAAATGTCTCTATATATATTTCCAATTCTGTCTACTCATCTAGAAACAATAACCCGTTGCTTGCCATAAAACGTTAGGGGCGTGTGGAAACTTCCATATTTTATTATTATCATTATCGTAAAGCTCGAATACTCGCCGTTTAAAGTTGTCCGTCGCACCCCAAGACGAGATTTGATTATAAAATTAAACTAAAACTTGGATGTAGGCATTATTTGTGTTTGCTTACTTTAGGATGTTATTTTACATCCATAGCATGTTTTTAATCTGTAGTTATTGTTATTGATTTTAAATGAGCTTTTTGTACAATTTACATAACAGTACAAAATACAGTACAAAGTACCAGATGAGCCACCTAAGGATCATTACAAACGATCTATAGGTAGCCCAAGACTGGCAGTATTGCCATGCTGATTGGAAATTCTGATTCTCTGTTGTACATTAATTATATTTGACCCATTTGATTATACTCGTAGAATTTTTATAAATGGTTCGGAGACCATGTTCACGTGACGTGTTGATGTGACTAAAAGTATGATATCTCTGATTGAAGTAATCTAACAAGTACAAGTACAATGCAGGTATTTTTTTACGGCTTCTCATATCATGTACCGGTTTAACACATAAGCCCTTGCTTACACATTCCTTAGACTCATAAATTTCTAGAAACTTCCCTTATAAAACGGCTGAACTTAGGAATTCTTCCACGTTGCTTCCAACAGTAATTGTCAAGCGTTCCCACTTTTAATTGAAGCTGGAGGGCGACTCAGATAAAACTCTCATATCTAAACTTTCTCTATTACAGTTTAAGAAAACGCCTGAGCCGTTTTGTTTGGACGATAAGAAAATTTTCATTGCGCCTGCTGTGTAATAGACGTAATGGCGGAATGAGTTGGAAATTATTGTTTATTTTCGGTTAAATTTCGAGATTACAATTTTGCAGTCGTTTAATTTGTAGTATAAACTTTCTTTATCAGTAATTGGTTTTTTGTTGACGTGCTTTTTGTTTTATTGTGAGGTGTAAGTAAATAATAATTTTAAATTTTCTAGTGAAACTACATAGAAAAAAAAAAGGCGGAAGAATGATAATGTCACGTTAATTATTGAGAAAAACTATTTTTGTTTTCGTTTCTAAGAAATATTTAATCTTTGTTTTTTAATAATAGGATACCTCCTATTCTGAGGTCCTCAGGCTAAATTTTAATAGGCAATTTGATATCTCTGAATAGAGATTATCTCGTAAAAAATCATGTTACAAGTGTTTTTAATAGCAAACTTGCCATTAATATCACGGGGAAGCCAGTAAAAACACTAATGTCTCCTTTGAGAAGGAATTGATGGCACTTATAATGACACTTTTAATTATTATAATCGCAGTTGGCAAACAAAAGTCGTTAATTCATTACAAAGAAGTCATTATTGCGGTTAAGTTTTTGTTATTTTTTGAAAAGTTTTGACTTGATGAATGAGATTTTCAACATTATGAACTCAGGTAGGTTATGTTATTAATTAAACTGCTTTTAAGTTATTAATTAAACTATTGAATCTTTCATGTTTTCATTCGAATAAGATCGTTATATCAATTACAAACTTAATATTTGAAAAAAAAAAATGAAAAATGAAATGAAATATGATCACGACTGTATCCCGGGAGCGGTAGACATTTCTTTCGGATCTTTTAGGCAATTTTTAGATCTTTTTGAAGATGTAAAAACTTAATATTTAATATTGATTATGTTACTTTACATAAATATAGTCACATAATTATTAATATTGCAGAACTTTTATATCATTATTAGTAATTAATTATTATTAATTTAATCTATGTAGTTACCAACTATGCTTGATTGTAAATTCTTCAATCGATAGTCCATAACTACTCGTAATAAAAAAAAAATATTAGAAATGTCGCAATATTCATATCGTGTAGGTACAAGCTGTCATAACATAAAATGGTAACAAAAACGGTCAGACAATTTCCCCTTGAACGATACTAATTCCGAAGGCGTACCTTGCCGCCATATTCTTATAAATTAATTACTTGTAATCTACTCATGAAACGGGTCTTACACAAATGAAGTTACAGCATGACTGTGGTGACCACACTTTATGTAATAACAATAGGACAAAAACTCACTTTTGATTAAAATTAAATGAGTTTTTTTAAATTGTAAAGACCTCATTGGATATGTCTATCACGACAGCCGTGAGCCTGTTCAATGATTCTAATAAGGAAGCTAGTAAAAAAGTTTTTTTTTTATATTTATGCCTAATTCAAACACAATAAAAAAAAGTAATATTTAAGTTGTGTAGTTGGTAATTTTAAAGTAGAGCACGATGCAGTTTTATTAAGTGCATTATTTTTGACAAGTTTTCGCCCGTGGCTTTGCTCGCGTAGCACTAACCCGGATAAAAAGGATCCTACGTGTTATTCCAGGTCATAAATATGTATATTATATCCATCCTTAGAAACTTTCGGGTTTATAATGTTATCATCATTCTCCTGCCCTCATCCCACGCTAAGTGGGGTCGGCACAACATGTTTTCTTCTTCGGGTTTATAATGTTAGTAGAATTATAATATTGATAGCCAAGAATCTGAGATGAAACCAGACTGAGAGATTATGTAATAGTGTTTATACTTACATTTTTGTCCTTCCAATCATGTGTCCTGAAAAGGAGCTAAAAGTATGTCACCCCATTTGTAAAAGCTCAAGGGTTCAGTAACGACTTAATGCCGCAACGAGACAGAATTAGAAATGAACCCTGCAAAGTACGACTAATAAGACACACACGACACGGATACTTTGTTTTAATTTGGCACTTGATAACTTTGAAGGTGACTTCCGAAATTATTCGTGTAATTTCAAAGTTGGTCTTGTCAAAATAGTTTTCACTGATTTGTATTTTGATAAGCGTGGCTCATGCTCTTTGAGCGTGGCTGAAGAAATATAGCCAATACGTATATTTTAGGTATTGTAGGTACCTACTAATTATAATTTTTGTACACTAGCTGACCCGACAAGAAAATTTCGAGTTGAAACAAAGAATCGTCTAGGTATACTTTTTCGAACTTCCATGGACATCAAAAACCAGCTGTTCTGATGCGTTTACTACAGAACAATATTTAATTTTTACTATAGAGAACCATAGCTAGGTATTTTTACGAGTTTCAAGGAACCCTAAAACAAAAGTGCCGGTTTTAAAAACTCAAATAATATTTTACGACACCTCAGGCGTACTAATTCGCTTCTGTCTGACGAACTGCATAAAAAGAGTGTCGACGCGATGAAAAATCAAAATGTATTTATTCGCGGGCCGTATAAAAAGTCAATATGAAAGGCAATAAAATGAGGATGTCGGGAGAAATAATAAAAGATAACCTCTAGCTAGAGCAAGGCTGTTCAACCTTCGTAACAGTCGGGATAATTCCTGATTTAATTTTTTTTGTGTTATTATTTTTTATTAATTAAAATTAAACTAAGATTTTATTAAATTACATGATTTTTATCATAACTCCTTTCTTATTAATACAAAACCCTAAAAATCATGCATTACGACAATATTAATTTAATTCATCCGATTTTTTTCAACTTCATTTCATAGTATTTAAAGTGCTTATTTTAAAATAGCATTTACTATATTTTCAAATAATTGATTATACAATTATTTATAAAATAATATTAAAGGACTAATTAAGACTGAAACAATTAAAAAATTTTAGGCCCTAGATGATACAATTTTTTTTTGACTTATTCATATTTTTTAAGTTGTGCGGATCATTACTTCCTTAACGTGCCATATTGCTTACGGACCAGAGGTTGAGCAGCCTTGCGTAGAGTGAATAGAATGAACAGCCCTTGTAAAGAATGTTTGCGTAGTGGATAAGACGCGATATCAAGGGACACCTCCCCATTCAGATGAGCTGGTGTGCCAGCGAAATATTAATACCGCTTTTTACAATGTGTCCGTTGTCCGCATCGGGTGGAACAATGAGGATTTTGTATGCATTGTTACAGTGTCGAGAACTGATTCTTTGATTGAAAATTCGACGTTAAGGAATTTTGTTCGTAAAGTATAGTGTTTTAATTTATATGTTTTCAATCGTTATTTTTCATAATAAATCATTAAATGTAGTCTACTAATACAGCAGTAATGCAACATCTATTTCATAGACATGAGAACGACCAAAAAAACCATTCTCAAAGACTTGCTACATAATGATTAAGAATTAAAACCATTATTAACATTAGGTTTATTTATTATATTATTGAATAATTTTAATTAAAGTCGTAGATAATAAAGCTAAAACGGAAGAATATTTAATTATGACATCATTTTAACCACTGATTTCCTTACACTAAATAATATCTACGGAACTTTTGACCGGCCAAGCCCACTCACACTTGACTGAGGCATCCTCTAGGTATTGGTGCGAGTAACCACAATACTCACACGGAATAAAAAGCATTTCAGTAAGCTCTCAAACAAACACAAGGGATTGGAAAGTTCCCTAAGAAAACAAAAATAAATCCAACTTAGTGATGCTTGAGATTTGTGGATCGCGGTGAAATGCTGGCGAGACATGATTTCAACTAATTATGTTGGGTAATGTAGTGAAAAAATCTTATTACAAGTTTTGTGGTTAACCTACTATATTATCTTCCTACATAGAACGTTATTGTTTGAAAAATGTTTTCTGCTCGTTATTGAAGTAAAGGAGTGATATTTGTGCATATAAATACAGGTTTAAATGTTTCGTTGCTTTTAGAAATTATTGCATGTTTTTAGAAAAATACACACAATCTGTAATACCTACAACTTTCAAAAAACATTTTCCAATGTATTTTAATAGTTACTGAAATAAATCATTTCTCCGATCTTAACCATTAGTAATAAAATACATTTTCAAGAGTGAAATTAGAAAAAAAAACAAGTGAATTTAATTTATCATGATCACCTTGAAATACTAATTCAAAATCAGCTGTACAAACTAACATTGTAAGAAATTAACATCGTTTCAAGCGAACGCACGTTTAAGATCACCTGCGGTGCTCGATTCGTCCCCCGAGACCGATTAAACATGTAAAAGTGCCGGATAACAAAGTGTCTGGGAGACTCCTAGCTGGGAACATTTAGCACGTACGGTGCGACACGTTCGCAGAAACTTAACGAGCCAGTGAATGGTCTCACAGACTTCTTGTTTGGTTACAAAGTAATTATTAAAGTTTAGGAATGGCTAAAAAGGATAATAATATAACCATTCAAAAATTGTTATACAATGTACCTACAGTTATTTAAATAATAAATAGGAATCCCACTAATATTATAAAGGTGAAAGTATGTGTGTGTGTGTGTAAGTGTGTTTGTTACTCTTTCACGCTCAAACGGCTGAACGGATTTGAATGAAATTTTGTATCAGGATTGCTTATACCCTGGATTAACAAATAGGCTACTTTAAATTCCTGAAAAGTGCAGTGTTCCCGTGGGATAAACCATTATTATTCATCAAAATCCCACTAATATTATAAAGGTGAAAGTATGTGTGTGTGTGTGTAAGTGTGTTTGTTACTCTTTCACGCTCAAACGGCTGAACGGATTTGAATGAAATTTTGTATCAGGATTGCTTATACCCTGGATTAACAAATAGGCTACTTTAAATTCCTGAAAAGTGCAGTGTTCCCGTGGGATAAACCATTATTATTCATCAAAATAGTTTCGGTAGTTTGGCCGTGCAAAAGGTAGCTGTCAGACAAAATAACTTCATAGATGGCAGCACAGGCAAAAATATAACTCCTTCACGCTCAAACGGCTGGACGAATTTGAATGAAGTTAGGTAGCAGGATTGCTTATACCCTGGATTAAAATATACGCTACTTAAAATTCCTGAAAAGTGCATTGATTCCGTGGGATTATTAATCAAATTCATGAAAATAGTTTGGCCGTGAAAAAGTAACTAAAAAAGTAACAAAATAATTTCAATAGATGGCAGCACAGACAAAGTTATTATTCCTTCACGCTCAAACGGCTGGATGAATTTGAATTAAATTTGGTAGCAGGATTGTTTATTCCCTGGATAAACAAATAGGCTACCTTAAATTCCTGAAAAAAGGAATGGTTCCGTGGGATTATAAACCAAATTATTTATCAAAATAGTTTGGCCATGAAAACGTAACTGTAAGTCAAAATAATGTTTTATTTTTATTTATTTATTTAATATGGCATCGCCAACAGTACACATAATTTCACTTTATAAAAAACATTCATATAAAAATACTATGATTATGTGTACCCATTACAGGCATGCACAGCACTATTTAATAATCATTAATAATAATCTATAATAATATGAATCGTAGTAATCAAAAATAAAAACTAAAATTATTAAATTAAATTAAATTAAATTAATCAACAAAACAAAACTCTATAGGTACCTACATTTTAAATTAAAATACATACAATATAATTTCCTAAAAATACCTAAAATTATCTTAAATTAATTATCTTAATTATCTAAATGTTAATAGATGGCAGCACAGGCAAAGTTATAACTCCTTCACACTCAAACGGCTAGACGGTTTTGAATGAAATTTGGTGCCAGGACAGTTGATATCCTGGATTAACACATGTCATGTCTTAGGCTACTTTAAATAATTATGCTTCTTGAAACTCAAACGGCTTAACGAATTTCAAATATTGTTTTTTTTTGTCCCGATAATCTCACGGAATTTGAACTTATGTACGCAGATAAATCCCCGATAAAAAGATTTCTGGCTCAACATAAACCATTAGAACAAAGTTTATATTGTGTCTTCAATTAAAATTCGCTGCAGCACCTGATCGTCGCTATTTTATTAAATTTTCCACAGTTTCGGCTCGCTTCGAGTCTAAAATCCTCGCAGCGCTCGCTTTGCTCGCATGTAGCTTTTTCAATCTTTTGCAAGCAAATTGAACTGTGTCACACCATAGAATAGGAACCGACCAGTGCGTTTTCTTTGAGCATCATAAGCAAACATAAGTGTCAGTCATGACGAATTTGTCTTAAAAATTTGAGTCTAAGAAACTCGATGCGATTGCTTAGTTCGAAGCTCGCTTCGCTCGCACGGTAGCTTCTTGAATATTTTGCTGGCAAATTGATCTATGTCAGACATTAGAATAGGAACCGACCAACAGTTAGCCTTTTCTATGAGCACCTTAAGCAAAATCAAGTGTCACATGACGAATTTGTCTTAAAAATTTCGGCTCGCTGCGCTCGCTTGGTTCGAAGCTCGCTTCGCTCGCACGGTAGCTCCTTGAATATTTTGCTGGCAAATTGATCTATGTCAGACCATAGAATAGGGACCGACCAACAGTCAGCCTTTTCTATGAGCACCTTAAGCAAAATCAAGTGTCACATGACGAATTTGTCTTAAAAATTTCGGCTCGCTGCGCTCGCATGGTAGCTTCTTGAATATTTTGCAAGCAAAATAAACTGTGTTAGACCATAGAATAGTAACCGACCAGCAGTCATCCTTTTCTATGAGCACCAAAATCAAGTGACACAAGTGACGCCTTGGTCTTAAACAAGGAGCAAAATTAAAAAAATTATGAAAACGATTACGTAAGAAGAGAGTAATTTTTTGCACTCTCGAGGTGCATTTTTATTCATATCTCTGAAGATCCTAATTAGACCAAAAAAAGAATCATCAAAATCGGTTCACCCAGTCGACGAATTGAGAACCTCCTCCTTTTTTGAAGTCGTTAAAAAAATGTATTAACTTATTCACCGCGGGTAACACCGCGGGGCACAGCTAGTAAGAAAGATAATGCCTAAAAAGTTAATCTAAAAATCACTATTCCAATTTAGTATGTTTTTATTAGGTACAATGAATTTAGGTAGGTAAGGAAGAAAAGAAAGAAATTGAATACCTACAATACCTACAAATGAAACATTTTCAAATACCTACCTATCAAAAATAAAATATGTAGATAACCTAAAACTGATAAATTCGATTGTTTGACTGTTGAAAAAAAAACATGTAACATGTGGTGCTTGTATATTTATTTTGTTATGTTAAATCTATTATGTATTTGATGTTTCCTGCTTACAAATTGTAGTTATGAATGGGTGAGCTCCGATTTTGATTACCCCGTTCGTCCTTCCCTTCGACAAGCAAGTGGTAACCCGCGCACAAGCTGTTACTTTTAATGCGTTATTCAGTTTGGAATTAATGATTTTACTCCCGACAATTCCCGTGATTGCGGGATAAGATTCGGGGAATGTTTATTTTAATCAAAATTGTTTATAACTGCTTAAAATTTTATTCGCAATAAAATGAGCCGAATGTTGAGCTTCTATCCCAAATTGGAATCAGAAAATGTTTTTATTCTATTCAATATAAAAATGTTGAGGTTTTCTGGAATATGTCTCAGACGTGTAGGTATTTATATGAATGTGACTTTTGTTTTTCTTGTCACAAAGTTCGGTATCAATATCTTGTGTTTGCATAACTACTTTGTTACCCTCAGTTTCGGGTAAACATGCCCAATGTACCTGAGATGTGTCACCGTCTCCCGAAAAACAATATTTCCTAAAACAAAATAGTATGAATAGAAAGTAATATATTCCCTAAATCGATTATATCAGATGTCCGAAGATGGACGGTAATACCCTCAAAGAAAAGGCCCGCATAAAACGCACTTGCGCGCATAATATACGTTTTATTAATAAAAAAGTCTGGCTGAATCGCCAATAAATAGCGCTAACGGCCGGCGAGAAGGCGATTTTCTCCGATACAATGTGAGACATTTGTCTGACAAATCCTTAGGGAGAGCGACACTATCCCCTATATTATCTAGAAGCTTGAGGGATGCGGGGTCATTCGAAAGGTGATGACACCCGTATCGTTTGTGTGAAGCCAGTAAATCATGACCTTCTGCCAGGTATTTGGAGAAAATAGCATTTTAAAACAAATAGCAGGGATTTGCAATATTATGGGTTTACAGATGTAGCATATATTTATAAAGCTTAAAAAAAGGATAATGGGCTAAACTGTGCAGAAACATGGCTCATTTTTAGAATGCATGTTACAGATATAGAAAGCAATAAATTAACAAAGTATAACGAAAACTTCGAACAAAGCCCAGCGTCTAATTTATAATTACATTCTGTATTCAGAAATAAAGAAAAGGAAACTTTAGGTTATCTCACAATACAATAATAATTGAGTGATCAGTATGCAAAGCCAGTGTTGTGTATAAGCCGATTTCGGGGAGGAAGCGTTAAAAGAAAATTTATAGCATTGAAAAGTCGTACGTAATTAATAAGACATTTGAAGTTGCGTGAAAATGTAATTTAGATTGTTTCGGGGGTCGTCTTCCTGTCTGAGGAGCTCACAAAAGCGACTTATTTATATATGCCCGCTTTATATTAGCGTCTTTAAGGAAACCAGGGGCGCATAATAAAAAAAGAATCAGCATCAATGTCTTAAAAAGACCCCATACAACCTGATAGCAATACATTCGTTCATGTTGTGTATTGAATTCTATGTCATAATAACCATAATGTGTTTAATTTTAGTTTTATTTAAAATTTAATTAATTATGACCTATTGTTTATGTTTTAAAAAAAAGTGTGAAAAATGAAATAGTCGTTAAATTAGATAGTTCGATATTGTAAAAGACACAATCACAATGAGTTATTAAGAAAAAGTTACAAATACAAAAAATACAATTTTATAAATTATGTTGATACAAATATTTCAAACTATTAGACTTTCGCGATTATTTATTTTCCTTTATTTCTAAATTGCGTTCAATTATTCCTATACATTTCTGATTTCATTTTTTTAATAATAATTAAAAAAGAAATGAACAAGTACGAATGTATGAAGACTCTGATGTGCGGGGCTTTCTTAAAGTGACTTCCGGCGAACCAAAGCCCCCGCCGCAAAATGGCGAGCACTCGTATAAATTACCCTCCCTCGAATCGAACTGTTCGATTCTTTTGATACGAATCCAAAACAGGCCAAGCTCCTTTATTAGTAAGCTCGCCGATTATCTTAAGCCGCCATTACATATTCAAATTGAAGTCATTTTGCTTCGTGGAAATTGACGCGAAATAAAACGAAGCCTTTGAGCGTTTTTAGCATTAGTTGGTGGTAATGAGATTTTTCAGTCGTTGTCTTAAAGTTGAACTGGCAGTTAAATTACCATTATATTATAGGTACTGTATTAGGTGCGTTTTAAATAGTTGTAATAACCTATATTGCATGTACCTACGGTTAGCAAATAAAAACATTCCAATTTCGTATACATAACATTATGTATATGCAACAAAATTAATAAAAAAATTCTCGAACACTGTTTCTTGCGTCCTTGACTACTTTTACTTGAGAGATTGTGGTGATTTGTTGTGGAAACAAATGAGGTCATCATTTGTTTCGTATTCATAGGAAATAAATAAATAAAATTTACCTATAAAGAGTTTTTTTGGTTAACTTAAAAAAAAAACAACTTAATCAAGATCATCGTGAAATAGACCAAGGAAAATAATATTTTTTTTGCGTAGATTAGATGATTAAATTAAATGAAGCTTGCCATTTTTCCAACCCAATAACTTCGGAGCCCGAAAAACATAATTTTTGCGCGACTGACCAAAGATTAACATTTAGATACCGCAGGACTCTTTGTCAGGACCGGAACATGTTCCTTTCGGTCCGCACTTTTAGATATTGAAATAAATGAGTTAAATAATCTCATGACGCGTGATGTGAATACCGCGAAAGAGGCCGTAAATTGTCCAACCTCTTTTTTTCATCAAAAAGTTTTGTTTTGTTTTCCATTTTTTTAAATTGAGATAATAAAACAAAAAAAGCAAATACATTTCTCTAATTTGAATTAAAATTCACTATTTTCTTTCCGCTAGTGCTTTTTTATAAAAACCATTTTAATAATTTATTACTAGTGAGTCAAAATTTAAGTATTTTTTATTTTTCTAAATTCATGTTTAGATTTTTAAAGTGTTTATGTAAGTGTAGTTTATTTGTAATTCGAATGTTGAACCAAAAAAAAGGTTTCAAAAACTCTATGTTATTTGCAACTAATTAATAAATTCTTGCCAAAGCAAACTTAATAAAATAAATTCAGCGGTACCCAAAGAAAGCCAGCCGAGCAAATTGATATTTTGAATAATAAAATGTTCTCCGGCGAATTATTATGAGTACCTACCCAAAAACAGAAGCTTCCATTTAAAGACAACGGAACCGTCACGACATCACCACTTTTCACGTAAATATAAAATTTAAATTACCTACTAGAGAAGAGAAATTACATTTTATTAGTATTATTATATATTGTGATTTTTGCTAAAAAAATATATATATTTGTATTGTTAACTTTTTGATGAAACATTCAACTTACCTAGGTACTAATTTCAAATAGCATTTTTAACTAATTCTACTACATCGATTAGATTGTAAAGAAAAATACAAAATTCTAAATCTAAATACAAGTACTCATGGTCTTTGAAACCGTCATTGATTTTCTGAATATCGATAAATAAGTTAATTATGAGCCAGTGGATAATCCTGATTATGAAAAAAAAAAATGATTACGACCGTGTTCCCAAGAGACGGTAGGCATAATCTTTCAGATCTTATTACATTTTTTAGATCCTTTGGAGATGTCTCATGGAGTTATCAGAGGCATGTCCAAATACACATTTGGTACATGCCAATATCCTGATTATATCGTGATATATTATAAATAAAGACTAAGAACGTTCCTTTACAAAGCCATAAAAAGCGTCACGTCGTGACGTCCACGTCCCGTATCCTTGTCATTGTTGAACATAATTTTATGAGAAGTACAAACATAAGTCAATAGCCTGGCGGGTGGTCAATATTAGATTAGCAGCCAAAAGGAGCCAAAAAGCAACGTATACAAAAACCTTTTACAGCGGTTAGAGAGCGGAAAAATATTTATAAAACGTCGAGTAAGTGTGGAGAGAGCTTCCCTAAGTATCTTGTAAAAACAAAAGCAAAGATTATTGTACTTTCTCTCTGTATTTGTAAGTGTGTGTTTATTTTTGTCCGATTCCTGAGTATTTTTTTTAGCTTTTTCCCATATCCTGGACTTCAGCATGGCACAAATAGTTTGATGCTGCCTTGTTGGTAGGTACCTATTTGATTTACGAACGTGAGATTTATAAGCTTGGTTTTTCATTATTAATGGCCAGTATTTTAATGTGTTTAAAAATAATATTTAACTCATATAAGTATTAAATTTTTACTAAATTTAATGTACGTAGGTAAGTAGGTACTTATAATAAAATTAAATATTTTTTATGCATATATCTTTGCATGCTACGTTAAGGTACTGCTTATTTTGGAAGATAAAATATTTTGATAATTTACTGCCATTTCTAGTTTTATAACCGGCTTTTTCTACAAAGTCTATTTCCACACTTTCCACATTAACACCAAACCAGCAATAGTGCAAAGGGTTGTTTATACAAAGTATGAAATAACATAATCAGGAGTGAAGAAATAGGAATCGAGGAAAAGCCAACAGGGGCCCGTTTGCTTAGGCCAGCGGAATAAGAGGGATGGATACCCAGACCGGACCTTCCATTGTCTGCATGGAGATTAAAACGAGCTATCTATAGATACCTATGAAGTTATAGATAGCTTTGTAACTATGAATGTGTGGGTCCTGGGGAAAACGAATCATGTAAAGATATAAAACTAAGTTTCCGCCCGCGGCTTAGCTCTACCCAGATAAATAGTGGCCTATGTGTTATTTATTCTAAGCCATAAACGTTGGGCCATCAATCATGATGTACAATTCAAGTTTTAGGAGAGATAAGACAAATCTGTTCAGTAGTTTTGAGGCGGCCTAAAAACTCCGACACTAGAGTTGGCCACTTGCTCATACGAACGAACGAACGAGTAGTTTTGCGTAAAAGAGACGTTATTGACGTTATTTGTAGACAAAAAATTACAAATATCTAACTGCAGTAAGCAAAAGCTCGGACATAGTGTTGAAACCAGTGTAGTTGCATAAGCAAATACTACGATGATGAATGATTCAAACACTCAACAAAATTAATCAACAAACGTAATATTCTTAATAAAGCCAGTACCTTTTCTAATTCCGTCTTTAGGTGACCAGCTGTCGCCGAACTTATTAAGACGCACCTGTCAATCTTCAACTTTCCAATTTTTATTTCGAATCCCTCTCATTCCGATCTCGAGTCGTCATCTGTGCAAGTAACAATAAGTTTTACAGTAAGTATACTTGTGAAAAACTTTAATAAAATTTTAATAATAACCTTTGCCTTTGAAAAACATAGGTCATAAAATAATAAAATACCTTTTCCTAATCTTGTCATGTTTTAGATATATTTACTGCGCTTTAATACGAGCTTTTAACGTTGAAAGAAAACATCGTGAGGAAACCAGTTAGCTTTTTAATAACGTCGATGGGCTTGCAACCTGTCACGTACCTATGGAAAGTTAACTTCTACAAAATGTGGGCATGTACTAAATATATATTTCGACATACCTCTGACTACCCCCTTCGACATCTTCAAAAGGATCTAAAAATTTCCTAAAAGATCTGAAAGAAATGTCTACCGCTCCCTGGGATACAGTCGTGATCATATTCATTTTTTTTATTTAAATACATGAATATTCGTAGTATGTCTACTGTTTGATCTGCACAGTAGTGTCGTCATTTGAAGTCTTGTTTTAGCATATTTATTCAGGACCCCAAAGGGAGATGGGCCCGTATTTTTACCAATTGGAAAGTTGATTGTCTCGAACAATTATACCTCTTTAGAATAAAACAACATTGAGTTTTTTCGGTTTGTTAGAATAACTGGATGTATTTTTGTTGATTCCTAACTTCTAAAAAGAAAAAATATTTAAAAGAAAAAGGTATACTCCAATCCCCACCTCCCCAGCAGTTTAAGAAGCTAGTACCACAGATAAAATAATGCTAGTTCATATTTGAGTGGTGGTGTTATTGTTTTATTCAAAAACCTTCCTCTTTATGTTTAAAAATACGATTGGTTTGTCATAAGAACATTTTTTTCTCCATTTCTTTCCTTTTTTATATAATAAAAGCGAAGTAAAGCCGTGACTCTGGTGAAGGAAGTTTTAGTTCATCGTCATGGCTTGACGACATAAAAATCCGAGACCGTCAATTTAACGTGATATCCGAAGCACGAAAGCGCTAAGCTGTTAATGCCCTTGCCACCCAACAAAACCCAACAAAATTGCAACCGTTCAGAACGTCACTTAACTTCAACGCTATGAGGAACGTCTAAGAAGCAAGCTACGAGCGCTTCTTATGCTTAAATGGCAACAGCCGAATGTTTCCAACTGGACGTAGCCATTACATCAAAACACTCAATTCTCAACCACTCAAACCATGCTCAAACTCGACCAATCCTAAACAAACGAATTTTGAATTGCGTATCCTCTTCGATTTTCGATTTCACCCACTACATTAATTCGGGGTGTTCATTAAAAATGCCATCAAGTCGGCCGTTAAAGCCTTAACGAAGTGGTACGCAATTAAAATCGCCGCTGACGTCACACCCTCCTTTTGAGTGCTTCTTGAGTGTTAAGTCTTTGAGGAAGACACCTTGAGGAGAATAGGTAAATTGATAGCTGATCGACGTTTTTGAAAAACTCAAAATAAAACTAATAAAAAAAAGTAGTTTTATGTTGAGTTTTTGAAAAACGTATTTTTATATTTTCAAAATATACCTACCAATAGGAAACTATTGGTATATTTTGATAATATAAAAATGTATGATATCCCAATAATGTTTATAGGGATCAATGAAGTTATGAAGTATTATATTTCCGAGGAAGGTACACCTCCATTCTGAAACTATTTGAATCTACAAATAATTATAATACAAATAAAAACAAACAGAATAAAATGACAAAAATTATATGTCATCACGACTACCCACGGTGCGGTAGACTAATTATTTCAAATCTTTAGGCATTTTTAGATCTTTTGAAGATGAGTTTAAAAGGGTGGTGAAAGGTTGTTGTTGTTGTTGTTGTTAGCCCGGAGTGTCCCACTGCTGGGCAAAGGTCTGCCCTCGAGTTTTCCAGTCGTTTCGGTCTAACGCCGGTGAAAGGTATGTTCAAATATTTGGTACATAACCACAGTTTGCTAAATTTAACATTCCATACGTGAGAGGTTACATGGCCATCGACACTATTTGCTAAAGCTAACTGGTGTCCAGACGATTGAATGAAATGAATGAATGAATGAATGAAAATTCTTTATTGTACACTCAAATAAGATAAAATTAACAACTTAAGAAAAAACTAAGTACCTAACAATGTACAATGGACTTATCGCTAAGAAGCGATCTTTTTCACGATATTTTTCCTTCATCGTTTTACAAATAATAAAATGTTAAAATACACTTTAAAATAGTCTTTGTTGATGAGCGTTCATCAACTTCAACAAAGCTGTTCTTGATCTCGAATTTCCGAATCCGATTTCAATTTTGTGACTGTCAACTTCAAATGTTTTTCTGATTATAATTGCTCAAAGTACTCAATTAATAATCTTGATCATTTACGTGTCAAAATCTGATTATTGTCGCCCGCATAAGAACATTAAGGGGCTTGAGATAAAACAGAGGCCCATTAGAGCGACTTTAGAAAAAATCGCCGATCGTATCTAACGCGTCGAAGTGGCAATGGCAATCTAATTTTTTTCAAGTCTCAGTCAATCACGAGAGAAATGAGCCTAGAAGCGATCGTCAAAGGGACTAATGTTGATTGGCTTAACACTCCCTGATCGAAAACAAATCCACAAATATCACTCTTATTTGAATACATTAGGGTTGAAATTAGATGGACTGTGGTCTAGGGCTGTCAGTTGTCGGATTCGTATCTTTGACGAAGATGTATGAAGACCGTTTTGTGGCTATGGAAGTGAAGAAAATCAAAGGCTAGTGGAAGAATAGTGTATGGGGTTTGTAAGGGAACAAAGACATTTTATAGCTTTACAGGTCTAATCTTACAAGTACTTGCTTTCTTCACTTTTTTTAATAAAATTTGCAAAATATTTTCATAAATGGATATCGCCTGCAATGAATGAATACAGTTAGCAATCTACTTCAAGATCTGTGATTATGTCTTTCTTTAACGTAAGAAAATAATAATATTTTAGTGCATCATAACAACATTAACAAATCCAGACCAATCTAAATTTATTCCAAAAATGTCAATGCAAAATTTATTTCCCTCAAACTATCCCTTACCGCCATTAATAAAGTTCGCGCCGCGTATTTTTTCCCATTCGTTTTAAAGTGTTACCGTAGGGGAAGGTGTCTCAATCAGCATAAAACAAAAGAAATCAATAGCTTCCCCCTCGACGCTGACAAAGAGCAAAGATTTCTTTCACAATTAAACCTGTGGATGCTGATAAAGTGGGTGCCTTGAGACTTTGATTTCAAATGCAGTGTTGTGAGAGTTCGATAGCAGTTGAAGCTTTGGATTATGTATAATGAGTAACTTTTTTTTAATTTTTTTGGCAACTCATAAGCGAAAATCAGTACGAAATACAATCATATCCCTACGAAATTCGTCTCATAAAAAGTACATTTTGTACAACATTTTCAAACTCCGCCATCAGAGTGACCCACTCACGAACATTCGTTCATACCACATTGTAGGTACCTAGATTTAGAGAACAATGAAAAGTTATTATGCTAAAAATAAATATTAGCCCATTCAAATGAAGGTTACAACGTGTGGACTCAGCATCCATCAGATGAAAGGCAAACTGCCCGTGGTACATTAATCTCTTGTACTTTCACCCTGAACCCTGTACATAAGGGGAAGTTCTAAAGCATTGCTTAGTTTTTAAACATACGTACCAAAGACATTTTAAAAGATGATAGCATTCATTATTTGTAACTTACATGAATATTAAAATGTATGATTATATCAGGGAACACTATTAGAGTGTTCCCTGATATAATCATACATTTTCTGATATGGTTTGTAATTATTATTCATCTTTTTCTAAGTGATTTGATATTTATGATAATTTACGTACCTATATACTATTATAATGCGGTAGATGTTGCTGCCGAAAACAAATTGTTTTTTAAATATTGCTAGAAAAGTTTGTTTTAGACCTAATCTTACTTTAGCTGCGCTAGTATTTTATTAATGCAATTAATATGGGAAAAAGGTTCTAAAATATTAAAAAAATCTAAAAACATTGCTACCGTGTCATGGTAACAGTCATTATAATATATTTTTTAGATTAAACTAAAAAAGCATCATATAGGTACTTAATAATAACCAGTCAAAGTCTCCGCTTTATAGAGCTAGCGTATACAATAGCGCATACCTAACCATGATAGTAGTATGTGCACGTCTGCCCATTTAAACTTTTTGCAAGCTCGTTACCGGTGGATTATTAAATATTGAAACAGAACGAGATGAAAGCTGCTTCCTAGGCGACCAGAAAGCAAACACGGTGAACGTATCATGAGACTGTTTTTGTCAGAGAGGAAAAAGCCGTACATTTGTCTTTAATTTAAGAACCAATCTAATTTTGCAATGGTCATCATTGCAGCATGGATGCGTGACAATTTGATGCCTACCTAAAAGTATTGTTAATTTTTTTCTGTTTTTAATTTGAAAAATTGAACTTGAAAAATTTGCTTCTTATAGCGAATTATTATTCGAGTACTATGTTAGCAAAGGCATTAGTATCCTTAGTAAAAAGAAGTATTTACTTAAGAGTACCTATTTATAAAAATGTTATTTGAATTGAATTCTTTGAACTTTCAATATTTTTACAGTGCACTTAACATTTTTTCCATGAACTAATGAATCTTTCAAATGCTGTAGATTTCAAATTTGGATCTATCACCTAATATTCCAATCCCAATTCAACAAAGCGGGTTTATAACAAGATATTCATTTCAATCAGCATTCCGAGCGTTTTATCCCAGCAAATTTTAAACTTGGAACGTTCTAGATCGTTCAATATTCATCGTCACGGTTGTCCATCTCGTGCATTACACTTGATCCGTATAAGCTAGGATTAGAACGGATCGGCCAGTTTTAATAGGCGTAATCCTGTTAAAAGTTTAGAGTTTGTTTTGGTAATGGGTTGGCTTTGATGATGCGTGGAGTGATAAATGAAGCCACCTGTGGCAGGTTTCCCGATTGAATCCTAAAATCACTATTTTTAGAACAATAGACACAGTTTTGGCCAAATTGAAAATGGCAAGCTCACTGATAACATAGTATGGGTACATATTACTACCATTAGGTACTTTATAACGTTATAATTTCATAAGTCTTGTTCTAATAAAGGTTTAAGTTTCGAAGTGTTACAAAATTTATTCAGATATTTTTTAACAAATACCAAAATAGTTAAACGCTTCTTGTATTAAATTCGTTTTTAAACAAATAAATCCATCCAAATTAAATCCATAGCGAAAACCAAACAAAAAGTTGCCAAATTAAATCAATGTGACCAAAGCGAGTGACCAGGAGCCCAGCGCCAGACAGAGGTCAGCAATAAAGTGACCTTCGTCAAGCTGCGTCACGTCCGACCGCGGACGTCAGCACTCTTAGTACATTCAGAGAGAAAATATCGAACGGAAAAAAGTTGTCAATGTAACGTTTAGTACTTTATTTCTAAGCAAGAAGCAAAGATGAATGAATTTAAAAATAAAATTAAGACGTACGAACCCGTGTATATACATAACCTTGGACGATTTCATGTGTAAATGTTTGATGTTATTTAATTAAACATAAAAAATAACAAGCAAATTTTTAGTATAACATGCATGTGAAAATACTTTATTTACAGAAACTAAACTACTACATATTTACATAACTGTACAAAATACAATTATAATCAGTTGAGCCACCTAAGGATCGTTACAAACGATCTATAGGTAGCTCAACTGATCCAAACCACTGCCAGACGGAAGCGTGCCCAAGACACTGGCATGACATGATGCATTATAGTTCTCAACTCTATACACGGAGAGCTTTTAATGATAGTAAGTAAAACCAGTTTTGTTTATTGTTTTTCATCTGACTGTCCTCGTTTCGCACGCACTGTGATTTCATCGACTCTTGCGGTCTCTGACTGCCTGGTGACATTTTGTTCGATCGAAAGTGAAACCCATGTTTGAGAATGTGGTCACTGCTTATAAAGTAGCGTTACTGACTTTTGCGTAACATTTATTAAGAAACTTCAGCCTATTTTAATGTGTTAGTCTCAACATACTTTGAGGAATAGTTTTAATACCGATATACTGCTAGTATTCATAATATATCTGTAATTTCGCTTGCTGTGGCTAATAACAGATACTAGTAGCAATTCGGAGCGTCGCAAAAGCTAAATTAAACTAACTAAAATTAATGCCATCCTTTTTATTCCAATCGCTATGAAAGGGACGGCAACATTTTTAGTTAGTTTAGTTTAGCTTTTGCGACACTCCGAATTGCCACTACTATTTACCTAAGTTTAGATAGATAGATTTAACATCGATACTGGACGTTAGTATAGTGGGAAGTATAAGATGAGGACAAATTTATCGTTTAGACCTCACAGATGAGGGCAGAAGGAAAAAAGTAAAAGACACGACAATTTACCATATTCTTAAATGTGTTTCTACCCGCAACTACTACTATATTGTAACCGTTTTCACGTAAATCAGGTAAATAACGCGACAAATGACAGTAGCCAAAGTAATTTAAAAATTGATTGCCTATTTGTATTTGTCTCTAAGTGAATAAATACTGGATAACCATTGATCCCATATCATCTAAAATAATAATCCACATTAATTGCCCCTAACTTTAAACAAACACAAGATTTGGAAATTTAAATTGACCGTCCCTAATACGAAGGACGTTATAAATACCGTTCATATTTCAAAGTCGCTTGCATCTGGACATAGGCTATTGAGAAAAGGGGCTTACGAATAATTGTCAAGGATCAATTTGACGCCCACACAGCAGCCTTCTAAATTAGAGTCCATGATTTGTTACTAAGGAGACTTTAGGTGTCAGCCCCTATCTTTCTAATATTTCAAAACTAAAGTTTGTGAGTAAGTTTGTATGTTGGTTTTTCGCCAGTGAACTGATTTGGGTGAAACGTGAAATCACTATAGAATGTTGTTTTTAATATTTAAATGTATGTTATTTAAATAATATAATCGCGCGAGCGAAACCGTGGACGGTACTTTGTCCATAAAGACGATGAATAATTATATTCCTTATAAATTATATTGAGCAAGATTTCCAATAAGCATCCAAATCGATTTATATCATGTCTTTCCTAATCACACAAAAACAGACAAGGGAAAGTTGTCACTTCCCCTACCCATAAAACGCAAATTCGGCTATAAAAAGTACAAATCCTTCCTGGACACTGGCTCAATACAATGCCCTATTCACACTGGATTATATTTTTCCGGTGCGCATTTCAAGAAAAGGAATTAATAAATCTTAAAGAGATAGACACGCGAGAATCTGCTTTATACTGATAGATTTTACGGTTTATTTCGCGTGAATTGAGAAGTGTGGTAAGTTGGTTTAACAAAGAAAGCTCTAATTAGCTGTCACGGCTGCAGACTGGATGTCTATCCCAGAAAACACCCCAGAAACGAATAATTCAGCAGGATGTCTATGCGTCTCTTGCGATTTCTTTCGTTTTGTGCAACGTTGCGGATAGGAAACGCATTCTTTTGTTGGAGTTGTGACAATAATGTATTCAATGCTGACACTGGGAATGCTTTATGAGAAGCAATTGGATTATGTAGCATTGTTTTCTGAAGTTAAAATATTTAGATATAATAAAGTAACATTTGTAGGTATGTCCGAATTATAACTATTAAGAACTTTTAAAACTGAAAACATGACATAAAAGTTTACACACATTTTAATGAATAAATCAAAGTATCAAATAGCTTTGATGGTTGAGACATCGATATAAATATCAAAGACGATGTAATATGTACCTACCTACAGGCGCAACGAGAGAACACAAGAACCGAATTAGGTACCCGAGTTAACCACTCGCTATCAATACTTTACAAGAGACTTTGTTTAAGATTAGTGACTAAAAAGCATCAAACATACATTTGAAATTAACACTTTATCTGAATAAATTACCAACAGTCTACGGATCCAAAAACAATTACGCGATTTTGGATGTTTGCCTAATTGGTATGAGATTTGCAATTGCTAATTGCTTGAAAATTTCGGAAAGCCGCTACGATCAGTCACCACGCCATCAGGTTAATTAAACCATTTGTCTGCTAAGTTCTCTGATGCGCAATTTGTTGGTTATTTGGCGAAATAACAAAATTGGTTAACAAATTGTGGCGAAAAATCAGCCAATTTGCGTAAGTACAGTGTGTTGGTTAGGCAGACTTGATCAATTTTATTCTGAATCGACATTATCTGTAAGGGTATAAATGTGAGCTTTTGTATATTTCGTTTTTTGTGTTGCATGATGAATGAAAGTTATAATTTATTATTGGTGTAACATTGGCTGGTTGAGCTTGGTTTACCATCATCAACATTGTCCCAGATCTTTAATGTCCCGTTAAATGTAGGCAAAGATTGCCTCATCTAAGCCTGATCAAAGTTTTTATTTTATTACGCATGCTTTTGCAATTATTCTTCATATCATTCAGACGTCTCTGCTATAAACTTCCATTCATACTTTCGTATTTGACCAGTCCTGCAATTCAGATCAATATTCCCAATGAGTTCGATAATTGAAATTTCAAAATGAAAAGTCCACACCGCCCCAGGACCAAAACCTCTCAATTCCGCTGTACAAATATCACGACATTCTCCAATTTCTTTTTGCAAAAAGGTCCATTTTCATCGGCTCACATATTTGTCATAACTGGTTCCGTGTCCCCCTTGAATGCTCCTTTTTCACACGTTTTTAATTTACAACGGTTCGTTCCTTCGTGTCGGAGGCGCTAGGATAATTGCCGCTCAGTGGAATGTGTTATGATCGAGTTGGGAACGCTACTTTTTGAGTTGTTTTGGAATGCACACACTCCCTTGTGATCGAGAAGTTTCCATTTTGATAATCCAGAATGCGACCTATTTATTTGAAATATCACTTTCTAAAACAACAAACTCCACTCTAAGAAATGTAAACTACTCTAAGTAATGTATGGTAAAGAATAGGTTAACAATTATTTTCCTATTTTCGATATCTACATTTTGTATCAATATTCATTTCTTGAACAAATACTCACGACATATCTCCACATACCAAAGTATTGCAAACATTTACACTATCCTCTTTACATAATCAAATATTCGAGCTCGTTCATTCAATGAAGATTCATACCATAGCTTTGTCTAGACGGTAGCTAAGTCCTCTTACCAAATTTTTACCTTGTTAGATCGCAATAGAGCTTGAATTTGAATATCGTTTTTCCTAAATGGTACATACCCAGACATCCTAATGTGCAAGCTTTACATATTTAAAATCTCTACCCTCATAATTTTAATTTGATAGAAACGATCGAACTGTTTGATTGGGACGGAATTAGACAAAGGAACTCTACCTTTTTTTCGCAATCACTTCCATAGTTTTTTTTATATTCTGATAGAATAATAAAGATGGATCCAAGCAAAAGTGATAATCTTAATTATTGTAGAATCGACTCCCAATCACGGCTTTACTAAATTGAAAATAGTTTACGCTTTTTTTAGTCTTGATGTTTATATATTAAAATAATTGAAGTCTTCAATGTTCAATGTTGTAGACAAAGAAATGTAGACAATAATACAATAGTAAAGTATAAATTTCTGTCAGGTATGAAATGAAAAACAAAAAGTAAGTAAGTTCGTATGAGCAAGTGACCAACTCTGGTGACGGAGTTTTTAGGCCGAAAAACAAAGAGCAGTAAGGATGTAAGTGCACAGAACTTTCAGATTCCTACAATAAGTAATAGTATAATTGTACTCGTTAGACAGCTGAACAAAATATTAGAGATCAAACAATTTAAGATAAACACAATACTTAAGTTCTATTTGAATAAATTTCCAAATTCAATTATAAGAACGACGGTCAACATCTAAGCTTCAATCAATTGGCTGTAAACATCTCATTATCTGTAACGATGCAACATACTTGGCAGACCGACGAAATTGGGTCCGTCCATGCATAAATATCTATTAAGCTTGCGATTAATATTTTTATCGTCTATACAGTATTTTATATTGTTTTATACAGGGAATGAATAGCAGAGATAAAATTTACCATAGAGCGTCTTTAGAAGCATCACAAAGTAAAAAGTAACGCATATAACGCGTGATTTGCGGGACATTAAGTTGTGAACGATATCAATGGATCTGCAAAAATCGCGGCTAAAGATTGACATGATTGTTTTAAAACTGAGTCTTATTTTTAATCATAATAAAAACTATTCTATTTGAATTTGAAGAAAACTATATTAGTTTAGACTTCATTTAATTTCACAGGGTCTACAAATACAAGACATTTTGCTGCACTGAATAAATTATAGTTTTTTTACACATTTTTATTGAATTAACTTATAGTTAAAAGTTAGGAAAAAAAGGGATTCATGATCTTTAAGTTTTTGTTCGTATGCATATAACACCGTTCAATATGATTACTCTGAGGCACATCTTGGCAAACAAGGGGGTAGTTAGCGGTGTGAGGGTTTTCGGCTGTTTATATTTCTTTAATGCTTCGGGATGTTTGCAATTATGAATTGTTTTGTCTGTGGATAATGGAAAGCTTTACAGGGAATGTAGCCATTATTTTTATACCGTCTTGTGTAAATGTTTTATTATACTGTTCATAAAGTAGGCTTGAAATACAATTTCTGTCAGATATAATGTTATTTTGTCAGCGAATATGTTGGAAACAAAGATATTGAACAAACTAGCGAAAATTTAAGAAGGAATATATCTAACCACTTTCACATTCAAACATCACTGTTACAACTATTAAGTGTACGTTATAATAAAAAGGGGTATTTGTTTGAGTAATCTATAATAACTACTAATAACTACTACTAATAATAATATCTACTACTAATTTAACTACTATAACTACTAATAACTACTAACCAATTTCTGAAACTTATTTCAATACTATTCAGCTAGAGCAAACCTTCTTAATACATGATTTATTCAGATGCCATTGAGCGAGGCTTAGCAACTGTTAATGTATTAAAATTCATTTTTTCAGCTTCTTATAAATTTCACCCATTTTTACTTCCGCGCACGTTTTCACCCTCGATAGGTGCGAAATGATATAGCTGCCGAGGTCCGATGTCAGACAATAGGCAACATTCATACACCACTCGCCGACTGCATGCAAACAGCCTAATTATACTTACCCAAGATGGCGGACTTTTAAGTCTTGAAGCTGTAAAATTACGAGGCCGTAAGATTACGTTTGATAAAGCAGAATATCTAAGATTATAAGTCAGGAGAGGTTCAGAAATGACCCGTGGTCCGACGTGCAGTAAATAGATATGTTTCTGTGCTCGTTCCTTTCATTAGTCCTCGAACAAAAAAGAGGCCATGATGACCAGAATAGGATGAACAGGAAATGGTCAGATCGATTCGAGACTTTGCATCCTGCCATACATTAGTGGCAATAAGTATGTGACGGCGATTCTTAAAATTTTAAATGTATAGGTACTTGTTTAATGTTTAATATGATATCATCTTCCTCTCTGTACCTCACATTAAGGGATGAGCAAAACATTTGCGTAAATGTATTTAAACTGTTCCGCTAAATTTAAATGAAAAATTACGGACAGATGTTTTCAGAAAACCAGAGCTTTCTCGAGTTTTCTTCAGGTGTTCATGGTTGACTGGGTTTTAAGAAGGTCTGTGTCTAGTGACTTGGAAAGTTCGTAAGGTTTTTAAGAATTTAAATTAGTGTAGGGATCTTAAAGATTGGTTGATTGATCGATGATCGTTATATTTTAGAAGTAAGTACTTACTTACTGTGTTTTCAATTTAGTCTTTAAAAAATATTAACACCGTCATGTCCGTCATATTATCTGCTAAAATTAACTTATACAAATCTCATAGGCATAAATATCTGTAAAAAATTTCACCTAAGCCAACTTATGGAGTGTTTATTTAATGTACGTTGTTATTTTAGGATAGTGTTACTTTTTCCCTACTCGTTGTAATTAGTAAAGATAAATATTCTTACGTAGTGTAAACCTTTATTCGTTCTTTATCTTTTAGTTAATTATTGATCCCCAAAATGTTAACGAAATAATATTTTATATGGTGAAAGAAGTTAAAAATGTTTTCTGCTAAAATACCTTTACACAGACACCACAAACATTCGAAAACAAACACAAATCAAGATAGGCTCTGACGTCACCCAAAATATTCAGTCGGGATTCGCATTATCGCCATTTGACTTCACATTAAATCTTAGAAAGGCCCATAAATAACGGAAACTTTTATCCCGCCCGAAATAAGCACTCAAAAATGCAAAGAGCAGAACAGTATAGGGCACGTTCGGTAAATTTATTTTGTTTCGTACAATTCAAATAACCATAATTCAACTGCAGCTTAAGTATCTAACGATATAATGAAACGCAAGTTGAACTTAAGAGTATTTAATGGGAGATAAGGATCCGATTTATTGATCTTTGTAAGCGGGATAAAGGTGAAAGTTTAATTTGGCTGTAAATGTCGCGAAACGAATGTATTTTTGGGCGACACCGACGCTTAGTTTACGATCTTGGGTATTTAAAACTTTGAAGAAAATGCTAACTCTTCCCTTTAGGAAACACGAAAACAATCTCACGAACTTAAACAAGATTGTTAAAGAAAAAAATATTTAACATGTCATTCTGTTTACTCATTCAACGCTAAATTTAAAAATTATCTAGGATTCTATCACTTAATATTATTAATACCTCCAATGATGAAGATTATAAGTGAACATACATCAAAATTTTATAAGTAGGTACAGTCAATCATAGAATATCTTTTTTAAATTGAATAAAAATACGCATGTTACTTAATTTTTCATGATAATTGATTTTGACAACTGAACTTTGAATAAATTACTTAAACAATTTTCCCTAAGAAACATCGAATAACACAACCCATTTACCATTGCTTTATTGTCCATAACTAGCTACATATCCGTGTGACTGTCCTTTCTGTAATTCCTACTATTTCCTCCCCTTTGGCCCGATCCCGTTACTCGGGCCATTTACCTTAATGCGCGGTTTGGACGGATTGACAGCTGTAACTAGTGGTTGGCGTAGTGTAGGCAGATAGCGTATCAGGTTGTTATAAGCGTAGTGGGTTGTGTAGCGCGTAGCAGAAAAGTTACTTCGCGGTACACAACCCACAACGCTGCGCATGTTTCGCGGTTTTGGAAATGTAGCAAATATCGTAGCAGTTGACGTAGCACAGTAGTTGTCCTTTCTGAAATTCTGATACATTTTCTTGCTTTTTGGCCCGATCCCGTCAACGCACGGTTAATGAGGCGTCGGCGTAAGTGTAATGGCGTTGTAGGTGTTACTTTAACATAGTCCTACACAACCTGCTATGGTTTTGGTAGTGTTGTAGGAATAGAGGGGCGGTCCTCGAAACGCATCGTAGCACTTGGCGTAGCACAGTGTAGCTTATATTTAGGTTAGTAAGCTGTAGTTAACAATACTATGTAACGGGATACTCGTATGTAGAAAATAGTGATTTAAACACATGCTATTAGGAGATAAGATGTACTAACATTCCAATCTATTGTTACAGTAATTTCTGTCCAATATCGTAAAGTAAATATCGTAAATAGTAGTAGATAGTAGATCACTACCTGCCGTTTTCAATCGTTGCCAAAGTAGATGCCTAGTCAATGGATGTGGTAAATAGCAGGTAAGTTTATAAGATTACGTATCGGGTTGTGTTGGGATAACCTTGACCTAAAATTGTATGTGTATGTAATCCTATGTCAAGACTGCCTAGGGTGAGTATTGCTGCTATTAAAATTAATATTATTATTTTCTCTGACTTAAATCGCTACTTGGTTTAACAGTATGACCACACCCTTACCCAGTTTCAACTAACAGCACTGTAACGATAGTTTGAAATGTAGGCGCGGATCCCAGTGTCACCGTGATTTAAACGGGAACCCTTCCCAAATCTACAGGATTTAATTAATCAACAGTTGTTTGATTGGAGAAAGCATGAATTTCATCAAAAATTTGTCTTGTTTCTATGTTGATGAAAGTGTAAGAAAAAGAAGAGAAAAAATATTTTTCTATAATTCGCCTTTCAGTGGCTTGCTAACGTGGTACCTACCAAATATAATTATGGTCAGTGTTCCAATTGAAAGTTGAAACATAAACATATTGAAGTATAATTTAAAATTTTCAGATCTATAATAGTAATAAAAGGATATATAGCGTTATATAACACAAAAGTTGATGTCGTTTATTCACTGTAAAATGTAACACTCTTTAAAAAACATAAGCGACCAACCAGAGCCAGACTCATTAATAAACTAATATCTCTAAATTAATTATGTTGCCAAAGCCAAGCTAAGCTACCCCGTGTTACCTAGATTTATTTACGGATAATAACCTCATAACCGGCCGAGAACAAGACATGTAAGGGTCGTATGTACCGAAAAGGGCGGATTAGTACGCAGTAAAATTTGTTAAAGAGGACTTCATGATACGGGTGCCTGAGGCTCGAAGTGAACCAGTATAACATGACCCATGTTTTGATTCCTTTTAGTGATATCTGCGGGTCAGGTTATGTTGGGTTTTTGAGCATGTATTAACAGAGCTGTGGACGGGCCAGCGATGGGCAACTATCTCCGACTTGCAGACGAACACTATAATCCCCGATAAAGCCCGCACATTTACATTCAATTCTAATTCAGACCCACCTCCTACTTTGCCCTGATTGCCTGGTACTTGTCGACGTTGATTAAAATGGCTTTTGGATTTTAGAGAATTATAGTTTCTCTGTTTACACACTGCGATAACGTTTATTGTTCATTAAAGTATTTCTTTATTCAGTACGATCGTTCATAGACCACTTTGACGCGTTACGATTCTACTACCTGTTTAAACTTTTTTGTTTTCTTAAAAGTTTAACCCATTTCATCTTAATGACGTCACATGTTGATGTTTTTCAAACTAAAAGAAAAAAAAGGTACTTACACGAAAATTAAATTATTCAAAGGCAAAGGGCACTTAATTGAGTTTGTTCAGGACAAAACAAAGAGCAGAAAAAACTTTTTAAATTGTGTGTCCGTGAAGTGTTGGAGGCATGTTGATCTTTTCCAAGTGCTAGGGCTCCCGTCCCAAGTTAATATTTTCTTTGGACAAGTCCATTTCCATGAACTACAGGTATTTTCTGAGTGGCTGAAAAGTTTCGACAAGTTTAAAATGAGACAAAGAAAGAGTTACTCTTTGTTTCAAAATAACAAGATCATTTTTCGAGACACGTTATTAGAGTTTTTATAAGGATGGAAGGAATGGAATATAAGGATGGATGGAAGGATATTAATATTACTAACAAATGTTAATATATTTTTTGAACTTCAATGAATTGAATACTTTAAATATATTTATATTTATTCATTTCAAAGGCAACAGAAAAAATACATATCTATTTATCCACATTTCTAAATTTAACAGGAGCGTAAAAGGGGCTGAGGCTAGTCATAAATAAAATACCAAATTGAAAGGGGAAAACTAAATTTCCACTGATATGTTTTGAATGATCCATCAAAAACAAACAATAAACATTAGGACCAACTTCGCATATAACGTTCCGAATCCGAATCGAACTTTTTTACTGTCCCGATATTTTGTTACACCTATGATAAAATGTTATGAGCACACGGGGGCGATAGTGATATTTTGTATCTATTTTATTTACAAACTTTTTCTATACTGATACTATATTCGCAATCAGAAAAGCTATCATCTACCCCATCCCCCTGTCAATTTATGAACGCAAACGGAACAAATAGAAAAAAAGTTACCGCCAGCTATATTTTATCAGGAAATACAAACAATTTAATTAATTGATTAGCTTAAAGCAACAAGCCTCAAGAAAAGCAAAGTAGCAGAGATTTATTTTACTTTCGCTGGCAATTAATGTTGAAAGTGAAAAATCTTTGGAAACTTCGTGGCGTATCCTTTACTTCGAAATTGGGTAAATTTTTCTCGGAAACTTTTTGATTCGACCCCTTTCTTGAGCAATCAGGCGATTCTTATGGCACCCGTGCGACAGCCGAACGATCCAACACAGAATAACATTTAAAAGCTTTTAGGCAGTAGGCAAGCTTCAAGCTTAACAATCAAGTGTGGAGCTGAAAGTGGTTGAAATTGTTTTGTTTGAATTTTTTTAACAAGTTCAAGAAAGGCTTACTTATTACTTAAACTGAGCACCTTTGTTGGTTTTCATTTAGTTTAGAGTATCAATTACATAATTATTAGGAGAAACTAAAATTTATAACATCAAAATATTTCTTGCATTCTTAATATGGCCCGAACAATTATATCAAAAATAGAAAAACTGTACTATTAATCTATCCTATAACTAGTCTCTGGTTCTACTTTAATTGTTTATTGATAATTTGATAACATTTTTCACTGTGTATTACAATCACGTAAATTGTAATGGCCACCGCGGCAAATACAATTATTTTAATTAATGAATTAAGACCCGACGAGTTTCTTTATCTTATTATTAATTTGTCTTTGGCAGACGTCTTACAAATGAGAGTGCGGAAGGAGTGCAAATGTTTGTAGAGCTACCGACTTCAGACTTTGCAGGCGATTGTACTCAGACAATGCTAATAGTAGAAATTGTATGGAAGTTACTTTGAACAGCTTAGACTTAGAAGCTTAGAAGATATTATTAAAAAAACTTAACTTTTTTTTCGACCTTTAAACTTTATTGATTTTGAAAATCCCCTTTGCCTCTCCTTTGAAAACCAGCAGGCATTTCTGGACAGAAGGACCAAAACTCCTTTACAAAGGGGATCGTGATAGGGCATTTCTGAACTAAGACAAAAAATATATCCAATTTTATGGTAATTAAAATCTGAACTGTTCTTCTAAAAATGTATTTGCTTAATTATACTTTTTCATGAGTTTTTCTTTGAAAGCACTAATGGAACTTCAAGAAATTTCCACCTATTCCTAAATTTCGTAATCATAATTATAACTGCTCTATCTTCTTCTCTCTATCTCTATCGAAAAAAAACTGCTCATAGAAAGTTTTAAAAATAACATTTAATTAATTTCAATCACTGTGCACACACAATGTGCTCATGATATTTTCATAAAGGCCTCTTAAGCATTCTTCATAAATCTTTGTCCCATACACGTCTTCAAATCTTTCTTGACACACGCAAAGTGTCCCCAAAGAAGGGCATTAATCAGGGTCAGGAAGCTGTATGATTTGAATGTAAAGTAGCTTCATGAGGTGTGACTGTATGTGTGTCATTAGTCATAAACCCGGGAGGTGGGACTCTACGTGACCTGAAAATTGAGTGGACTCTTATCGCTTATGTAAGGAAGTAAATTCTTTTGTTTATAAGTAGGATTTGCGCGTGATTTTCTTTGTAATGAGAGTGTAAGGCCATATTGTGGGAATAGGTTTAAGTGATGCAGAAATATTATGTGGACCGTTTCAGTAAAGTGTTTGATGCAAGTAGTCGTTAGTTGTCAGTTAAATAGTTATAAAAAAGTGGGTTTTATTTTTCTTGTTATTATGCTTACACATAATAAATAGTTTATTTTGATTCTTCTTCTTCTTATGCCGGGTTCCTATATCCAACTAACGGATGTCCGTAGGTCTGTCGTCATAGCAACGTTGTTATCTGTCAAAAAGTCTCATACATTTTGTGTTGAATAAACAACGTTGCTATGACGACCGACCTACGGACATCCGTACGTTGGATATAGGAACCGGGGGTTAGTCGTAATCTTCATTGCTGAAGATCTTGTCGCTTTAGAAAACGCCTTGACAAGCTTCTTCCACATTGCTCTATCCTAGGCTTGTCTATCGTGTATTGTTCGTTTTGTCTTGTGTATTTTGATTAATTAAGCTTTAAAACATCAAAACAGACAAAACAATACAATTTTGAATAATATTTTTGTAAGGGTGATGCGTCCGGCCAAAAACTTTCCGAACGTATCATAAAAAGGACCCGAACCAATAATAAAAACACCCTTCTGTAACTGGATTACGAAGGATGTGACAATTGAAACATCGCAGCACTGGACCGCACTGAATTTAAATATACGGCGTTTCTGCTTCACTGGCCCCGACGTTATTTAGATGAGCAGCGAATTTGTAGGATCGGATTGAGAAATATTTTTCGTAGAAAAATATCACAAATGTTTTATTAGAACTAGACAATTTATTTAAACAAGAATAAAATAAAAATGTAATATTATTTTTTTTATTAATTCACTAAAAAAACCAAATTATGTCCTCTATTTTTAGCGATAGACATTCGGTAGAATAGTCACTTAGAATTTGATTCATAATATGAGTTATGTTTTCATTGCAATTAAGAAACATAAAAAAATGACATAAAAAAAATGAAAAATATTAAAGTGAGTCTTTGTAGGTATGTTTTTTTGTATGTAAGAAAACTAATGAAAAGTTAAAAACTCTTCTTATCAAAATAACCACTTACCACAAGCGTCGCTTTACCAATTTTGAAACAGTTTCGCTTGCAAAAGATGTTAGCTTGCTAATCCTGCCTTTTTCTTTTGACTAATTGGAGTCATAAACATCTGTTTATTTTTTTAAAAGCAATTTGTTTTATATGACTTTTACCATTAAAAAAACTTAGTGTTATTATTTGTTTCTTTAAACTTTACGCCTCGAAATACTTTGTAGCTTGGTGTTCGAATGTTGCAAAGCGGAAAAGGCACCCTTAAGGTGGTAAAGCGGTGCTTTGGTTGATAGTACGTTTCACCAGAAATAAAACCAGAACCACAAAACGGTGTACCAAATTGAGTGGCCGATAAACAGCTCACGCAATTTTGATTACACAGAAATTGTTACTTATTCTCGAATAAAAAATGCGGAGAAAAATTCGCTGATGTCGATATTGTTATGGAGGGTTTATGTCTAAAATTGGGGGTACGTTTATTGCATGTCATTAGGAATTATGGGCTGCCGACGTGCTGGGAAAAACGGTAGGTGAGATGCTGCGTTTTCGATAATGTAATTATGGATTTATTCTAAGTGGCTGGGTGTGACACGCCTTTACAAATTGGTGGTGTATTTTGAAATTTAAACGAACTCAATTGCTTTTAAAATTACATTATGTTGATACTTACTCAATTTTCTCTTTAGTTTCAACAGTTTAAAACCCTTTTTGTAAATAAAGACACTTTTTACGCATTATTTTCTCAAAAAACAAACAACACTTCCCATTTAAGAAATAAATGGGAAGTGTTGTTTGTTTTTTGAGAAAATACTTGTAATTTTTATATCAAAACTCTATAAGAATTTGCAACAGCTCAAAAATTATGCCTCATACGTGTTTCCATGTCCCATAAAGCAGTACTGTGCCTTATTTCACGTAGTTACGGCATTTCTGCCTACGGGCCCATAAAGCATAAAAGGCATTCAAATGTGATGTTATTTTGCCGCCGAACTCGGTAATTTATTTTCTAGCGATTCATAATTTTCTTTTATTCACTTTATGTTGATTTTTCGTTTATAAGTACGGGGAAGGATAATATTATTACTGAGCAATGTATCAAGAGTGTAGCTTTATTGCTTTGCTCAGTTTATTATTGCGGTAGTGTTGAGATGGTTTAGTATTTGATTTAAATATTCTAATGGTAAAAACAGTGTTTTTTGGTATAAGTAACACAATTAAAGTGTTATCTTGGCAGACAATACATTTTTAGGTTTTTATAAGGTTTTAGTTTTATCTAAAACCTTATAGAAACCTAAAAATTTAAAAAATATAAAAATTTAAATTTAAGTGACACTAAATGTATTAAAAATTGATAAAAGATACATAATATTATTGAATGTGTCTCTGTGTGTGATTGACCGGACATTTTAATCAGAAAATAAAGACAAGTAAAAATTTACTTTTCGAAAACCGTACAATCAATATTCATCTTGTTAATTTTAGCGCCCTTTTAGCGCTTTTATTTTGTTTTTAGACCATTCAGTTTATTTCTTTGTTTTCTTTTGACCGAACAAAAAGCAGGTGTGAGGTGTAATGGTACGTTTTCACCGTTTGCGCTTTCCGTCCCTTCCAAATATTTTATGCACCGATGAACGCATGGTCCCAAATTATGACGGTCAACTGACCACCCAGACTCAGTTGGCAATCGTATAATCAGATCGACAAACATCCAGTCCTTTGTAGATACTAGTCTTTGTATTAGCTAATCTTTTGACTTTCAACATTCTACGGGTATTGTGATTTTGTCGAGGTAAATACTTGTATCGGTTTTCAAATTGGTTATCTTTTTTCACTAATGTGAGAGAGATTATAATATTAATAAATTTTGTAAAAGCATGTTTATTACGAATTATTCCACTTTGCCATGCCAAGGCAATTATGAAGTAATCTCGATGAAAACTTTGAACATTCAGTAAATTTACTGGGTATAGCTAGTCATATGCAGTTTAAAACTGTGCAATAAGCTCTATTGAATCCCACCCACCGCTTTACAATCAAATTTCACATGCCACAGCCCTTCGAAATCAATAAAATCACTGTTTGTTCTCCTCCCGCAGTTCAAGACTCAAGTATGCATGGCGGGGTGTGCTAAGCCGAATATTATGAGACGATTGTCGGCAGGTGCCGCTAAACATCACCAACTTGACGCTATGGCGGTCACGTTCAGAAACACCAAGTTCGAAGACACATGAAAACTTTGCACAATAAAATAGCGCATAAAACTGGAAAGACAAAAGTTGGGTTCAAATTATGACACAGAAAATACAGTAAACTATTTCTACGACATGAAGAGCCTCCATGAATCAGACGTCAAAATAACACATCAATATCTCGCCTCCAAATGGGAAACAAAGAAATGCTACGTCATCAATCCAGACGTTGATAGTTTTCCCATAAATGACCACCTCGGGGCAGCCAGGGTGGCAATAAAAACCCCCGGATCTTCCAATACACTGGACGCACGGTCAGCCAACAATTATCTAAATAGCCATCTACATTCTTACCCCTTACATTTTATTATTACCGGTCAATTTATCCGATAGTCTGTTCGCAAATCTCAGCGAATATCCTCCCGACTCATGTTTGCCTGGTAGATTTGCCGATAATGCTGGAAACTGCCAAGAAATAAAACAAGGGATTTAGGAGCTTTCCTTACAACTTTGTGGATTACGGTAATGTTATATCAGTTTACACTTTATTTATCTTTCTGAATGGACAAGTTCTGATTAGATGAAAATACTCACCTAGAGCATACAATACAGAGAAGCACACTATTGAGACTAACTAAACAAAAACACTAAGTACCTACTTGTAAATAGCTCAGACACGTCCATTTAGAACAAGCCACACTGTTCAAAGTTAACATTCCTTTAAAATAAAATTTTGTATTAAGCTTAATAAGTTTCATCAAGACCATTCTAATTTTGGATAAGGCGGGTCCGCTGATTACAAGATTTATAGGGGCTGCAATTTCTTAGACACAATGCCGATGATTTTAAATAAAGGCGCCCCGATTGACAAACCGACCCTCGCCTTGCGGTCTGTGCTTAATGTGCTGGACAGTCGGAATTCAGACGATTGTCCCTTTGGTTTCAGAAGGGACGGTTTTGCTTTTGCAGGAAAAAACTGTATTTCTTACAAGGTTACTATAGCTTATAAAAAAATGAATTAAAATATTGTCACCAAAATAGCCAAAATGGT